>CM057337.1:359292437-359762795 GCA_030015575.1 Agapanthus africanus | reverse complement strand
GAGCCCCCTCTCATATATCGCTCTAGAACCGAGAAAACACATGGTGGACGCACTGAAATATCATATCAAAAGAAACCGGGTTTTTAAACAGTGCGTATTTTCTTAAAATAGTACTCCGGTTCTCAAATCCAGAAACCACATAAATCAAATCTAATGCGTAAAATAATATAGCATGATGTATGCGACATGTAAAAAGGAATGCGAGCATATCCGTGTATCGTGCAACATGGAATAGTGATATGATATATTAAGGGGAAAACAGCTCTTTTGAAATGATTCCAGTTTTTAAAGTATATCACGCGGTTCCCAATTTTACAATAAAACCGGTTATTTATATAGGTACAATATGTATATGCACAAGTATAGTTATACCATGTATGTGTGCACAAATATGAATATACAATGTGTATGTGCACAAGTATGGGTGTATCAATGTATATGTCATGATGCAACAACCCTACTGTGTAGTAACATGGCAATTATCGATGATGAAGTGTGTGAGCCGGCAAATATGTGTACGTGTAACATACGCATCATCGATAATGGTGCAGGTGTACTACTACAGGTATATGCGATGCAATAATAATATCATGAATGCAGCACAAGGTAAATCATCGGCTAACAGCTATAAGGTATACGTAACTATCATATGTCCGAGTCAGTGAATCTATCCATCGCCATCTAGCCCAAAAACATCGCGTACGGTATAATCCATCGTACGGCAAGCTCTAGTCAAGGGTAAGGATCAATCATCAAGTCAAACTCATCACGCACGGAATATCATCGTGCGGCGGCATTATACTAAAAGGGATCCTATCATCCTATACGACAAATGAGGGTACGGCCTAATATCACATACGGCCTATCATCCATGATCACAACATTCGATATATATATATAACCCTATATACCTACATCCCAGGTCAGATCCACAATAATCTTATATGAGGTGACCGGCAGGGTATAAATCATTTCGATCGACTCGCATCCGTATACCATCATATCATATCATCATCTCATCATATCATCAAATTCGTCTTGTATTCTTTCATCGCATTTATGTCTCATATCATGTCAAGTTTATATAAACATGCTATCACTACTAAGTATAAGTATCTAATCTAACAAACACACTCGAACCATACAATCAGATTTTTAAAGAAGTGAATCGTAGTTTTGAAAACAGGGGTTACGGTGTTTTTAAAGAAAAGATATCATTTGGAAATACGTAACATCCCTCAAGATATAAATTTAATAGATACATACGATTCTTTAGTTTAGAAAAAGGTATGGTTCGGAAGACGCTTTTACATCGACTATCTAGTCCTACAGGATCCTAAGCGGTAATATCGCTAAACATCATCCTAGGGTGGTAGTATTAGCATATCACACTTAACTATCCTCTAGTTTTTAATATGACTACATAGCTATCTATATTCTAACCCTAGTTTCCTAATCTAGGTTTCCTAACCATACTCTATAAATCAGTTTCCATCAGAAGTTTGCGGGGGTGTTATACGCCATCCACCCGACTTCCCCGGTAAATATAGATCTACTCACCTGGTCTTCGCTCGCCGAAATCGATGATGCCACGCTTCTTCGCCTCGGAATCCATGCGATGGTACCTACAATAATAACCAATCGCAATACGTATTAAAATCGATGCAGAAAACCGATACAGCGCACAGTGTGCTCATAGGTTAGAACCTATGGCCTAAACGTGCAAATCAATCAAACAACCCCTGTTGTCGATATACAAACACTCGACAACCAAATAAAAATCCAAATATCAAGAAATTGCATTTCAAAATACGGAAAACATAGCCTAAAACACAGCAAAATGCCTCCAGATTTTCCCCAGATGACAACTAGCCAGAACTGCACATAGGAGGGGTCTATTTTAGTGCAAAAAGAGCCATGGACCAAATTTGGGACATTTCTACCCTACTCTGGCCGCAAATTGCGGCCAAAATTAATATATCTGCAGCCACAGGTTTGAATTAGGGGCTCGGGTCTCAGTGGTAGCTTCCTAGGTGCCTGCACGACTCCAAGTAATGCCAAAATCAATTCTAATGTCCCCGGGTTGCTCCAGATTCCAAAATACCTCCACAGATCACACATTTATCCGATGTCGGGTTTCTAAATCCGTGTTTTGGGTTTCTAAGGTCTTGTATGTAGGGTTCCTAGGCACATTAATGAGGTCTCACAAGGCATCAACCATGCCAATTTCAAATTCTACAAGTGCCGAGAAACCCTAATACGGATCGTTAACTAGAATTTTAGGCGAACCATGCAACTAGTTAACAATTTAACTAAGTGAACGGAAATACAACCTTTATAGATCCGGTTCTCCACCTCCATAGCTCCGCGATGAAGTCCCCTTGCTGTCCAAATCAAATCCCGGGCTCTAGCGTCGGCTTCATCGGAGAAATGGGCGGGCTAGGTCATCGACTACGATGCCGAAGATGATCTACGTCGAGGCATCACAAGATCAAGCTCCAACTTCACCAAGTCAAGAAACTTGTGAAGAAAACACCCTATACTACTTGGCAAGAGGTAGAGGATGAAGAAATAGGAAGTGGGTTCAATTTAGAATTGGATTTCTCACTCTTTTCATCAAATCACCATTGATGAAGCAAGGTTTTCTTCATGTGAAGAAGAAGAAGAAGAGAATGAATATTATGATTAGTTATTTTTCAAATAGAAAAGAAAATCAATACTTATCATAATACAACCATGGTCAAGTGTACAAAATCAACTAGGGTTAAGTGGAGTGGTTAGGGTTAAGCATGAGACAAAATGGTCACTTAGTCAAAGCTTCATGAAGCTTCAAGATGCAAACAAAGAAAGCCACCATTTTTCTCTTTATGCCATTTATTTTCCAAAAAGAATAAATAAATAAATAAATGAATAAGAAAACAAAACCCTAACCATTCATATAACCATGGTTTAATCTTTACACAAACCCAAGTAAACATGTATCATCAAACATGATACAATCAAGTGCACAAAAGTATATCACATATACAACTTGTGCAATGCAAGTGAGAAAATCCATTTAAAGTGAACCAATACTAGTTAATGCAAAGTAATATATCAAATATATAATTATGCATTAAATCATCAAATCAACACTTGATTTAACGATCCGGTCATATCGCATATGACCGACTAATATCCAATGTATCGGCTTATCGAATCAACCCTCGATTCGATAACTAGGTTATATCGCATACAACCATTCGATACATTCATCGCGAGAATAGAATACGGTATCACATACACGCATTATTCTCGGTCCCGCACATATCTCATATGCGCTCCTATTTCGTTTCGCTTGAGCCAGGAAACCTCTGTGTAGGACTCTAAAGACTCGTCAATACGCCGGCAGCAGGTGATGATCATATAAAACACCCACAAGCCGCAAGCGGTCTGCTAAACGTAACGGCCACCCGGGTATTGAGCGATCAGAAGATCGACGAGCAAGCCCGCTCATACTCCTGTGAATCAAACCAGTAACACTTACCGTACAGTCCGGTCTCGTCGTCAGATATGTCGCATATCTCGCCTAGGGGTGGTAAACGTCAGACCCCAACAGCTCGATAAGTCGTATCGATATGAAGTCTATAATAGTTCGAGAAACTACTGGTAACACTTACCAGTAAATCTCAGCAACCCTGGCCAGGGATTTCCGGTTATAGCCAATCGAACACAGCGCAACATCAACCCCCTATACCGGGAGAGACGAATCCCCTCCTATCGCTCATTGCCTCCATGTGACTCGGGACTGTACCCAAAAACCACCGTTTTGCATGCCCTCTTGGATGTGGTAAGGTGGAAATCAAAGCACAGCGGGAACCACACAAGACTCTATGACGATCTCGGGTCAACAGACTACTCTGTACCAGTGTCACCAGAGAATTGCCATCTGACGTAAGATATAATACCATCTGGGAGTTCTCGGCGAGTCCGTCCAGTGTACCCAGTCTCCACTGAGCACCCGTACATCATCTCCGATGTCAAACACCAATGGATATGGGATCATCCATCGCCCATCTGTATGGGTCGAGAAGGTATACGCTAGTCTACTCTGGTATATCGATGCCCCGTCTCAATACACCCACGACTAGGGACCTTGAAAGATGTACTTATGGACTACCATGTCCCCACTAGTATGATCCGCATCATATTCCAGGTAGTCAAGTACACATCCTAAGGGCTTTACCAACATGTAACAGAGAGACAATCAGTGTACACGTTAAAGTAAAGAGCAACCAGATAGCATACTATCATGTCGAGTAAGAAAGTCCTCCCTATATATGTCCAAGCATCCACTACAATATACATCCTATGTATAGTAATGGCCTCTAGGGCATAGATATAGCTAACATTTTACAGGTCACTAAACAGCACCTAAGTTTAGTTAGCAGATATTAAGCATCACCCAATTCAACAAACACTCAAACATTCACTAGGGTTTCCCAATGTCCACTAATCTTCACAAAACGACATCTAAACATGATATCTCACAAAAGTAATCTAATGGGAAGAAATTATACCTCATATAGCACTCATGAATCCCCCAAGATCATCAAAACTGAATTTTTCTTGATCCCATGTGCAGAGGTCAAAGAGGGGATTAACTTTTGTGAAGGGTGTGTAGGGTTTTGGGGATTGATAGGGGATGGATCTAGGGATTTTAGTGGAGGGTTGTGGCTTGAGGGAGATGAAGAAGAAGGAGGAAAATGGTGGGGGATTTGATAATGGCAGCAGCCCCCCTCTCTCACACTAATTCACACTCTCTTTCTCTCTCTAAAGCCCACCTAACCACTCATTATGTCTCTTTTGACGTTTCCTTTAATCATTTCTCTTTTCTATTCTCCAATAAACCCTAATATAAAGCCCAAATGAAATGAAACATGTTACAAAATGAACATGTCATGGTGCACTAACCATGGAAACTGTAAAAACGCGGATTTGGCTTAATCGCGATTAGCAGTGCATTAATCGGGTTTTTATCAAAACTGCACAAAATAAGTTTTAAAAATGCCAAGTCCTTTAATTATATTATTAAATGAATAAATCATTTTAATTTCTATTTATTTCATAATTATTGGTATATATTTATACCCTTTTTCGAAAACCCTAATTTCGCAAATCGGCAGTTTTCGGGAAAAATATTATTTTAATATTAAATTCCCAAAAACAATATTTTATATTTTCTAAAATGTTAGAATCTTCCCCCCTTAAATAAATTCGGTCCCCGAATTTAAATTTAAACCCCCAAAATCTAAAACATTTCAATAATCGGCTTAAAACAACGGGGCTCCGAAGTCATGGAAAACGCAGAAAAAACACAACACATCGTGTCAAGCGCGCATGAAAACGAGTAAAAACTCAAAATCGAACTCCGTCAAGCGTCACGCAAATCATTGGAATTGCACGCATATCCTCGGAGTTACAATAGAGATGCAGATCTCGAAATCCACTACTGAAATCCAATATACACTAGTCATATACTATAATACGTGTATAGCACGCATCCTTGAAAATTCCAAAATCTGAATAAAACACATGCAAAACCTTTTCTAAATCGCCGCGGGAATGCGTAACTCACAGCATAACTGACGGACGCTCATTTTAAAATAATAATATTTATCCATATATGTTTTCTTAAATACACATTCCGTCGTTTTCAAAATATCCCAAAAGGTATTCCTTTTATAAACGTTCGCGTCACTCACGGACACGTAGAAAATAGAGAAATTATAGCTCCTCTGTTTCAAAAACCTATTGGTAAACTTTTAATGCATGCAAAGTACTCAGGTACTGTCCTTGGATCAGTCCTGTTTGGCTACTACACAATATAGTGCCCAACATGAAAACAAAGTGCTCAAAAGCAAAATCAGCCTCAAAAGGCGTATCCAATAATCACATGCATCTGGTGCGCATGGAAATCAAATCCAAATACAGGTGCCACAATAAGCACAAAAACCCAAAACTACGTGCAACGGATGTGCACGAAAGCATCTGTCCACTACAACGGGTGTGCATGACAACAATATCGGGTGCATTTGATATGCACAAAAATCCAATCAGGTGCGCAAGGTGCAAAAAATAATATCGAGTATCAAAATCGAATCGACGGTATACAACACATATCAATCCAAATCCAACTCAGGTATACCGTGGTATATAATCGCACAACCATGTGCATCAACGTGCAGAAAAGCAAATCACATAACAGTGTATAAAATATATATCTCAAGTGCAATAACCATGCACAAAATGTAAATACCCAGTAGATGCAGCCATGGTGCACGAAATCAAAATCAGGAAACTCGTCAGCAAAACTCAAATCCAAGCGATATAAGCATGATACTCATATCACGATGCAATTCTCAATAAGGGACATTGAGGTACACCTCCTACAATGTCGAAAAATGAATCGGTGCACTTAGAAACTGGCAGAACAAGAACATCCGCTTGTCCCCTGCTCACGGTCTGGCATCCTCGGTCTCTGGGTCCTCTGACAATACGTAACACATCTGATCCTGGGTGCAAATCTCATTGCAGCAGTGTCCTGGATGGAATCCTGCTCAGGGTCTCTTCCGATCTCGCCTATGCCTAACTGTACGGAGGCTGGTACTCTTACCTAATCTTTCCTCGTTTTCTGGACATCTGCGTGTTCCGAACACATTCCCTCAGAAACTGGCCGTATGTTAATGCCTCTGTAAGCATATCAGTGTTAGTTATATGTATGCCCTAGAGGCCATTACTGTACATACGATGTATATTGTAGTGGATGCTAGGACATATATAGGGAGGACTTTCTTGCTCGACATGATAGTATTCTATCTGGTTATACTTTATCTTAACATGTAGTCTGATTGTCTCTATATTACATGTTGATAAAGCCCTTAGGCTATGTACTCGACTACTGGGACTATGATGAGATCATACTAGTGGGGCCACGGTAGTCGACGAGTACATCCTATAACTGTTCCTAGTCGAGGGTGTATCGAGATAGGGCATCGATGCACCAGAGTAGACTAGCGTATACGCATCTTGACCCATATGATGGGCGATGGATGATCCCATATCCATCGGTGTTTGACATCAAGGATGGTGTACGGGTGCTCAGTGGAGACTGGGTACACTGGACGGACTCGCCGAGAACTCCCAGATGGTATTATACCTCACGTCAGATGGCAGTTCTCCGGTGACACTGGTACAGAGTAGTCTGTTGACCCGAGATCGTCATAGAGTCTTGTATGATTCCCACTGTGCTTTGATTTCCATCATACCACGTCTAAGAGGGCGTGCAAAAAGGTGGCTTTTGGGTACAGTCCCGAATCACATGGAGGCAATGAGCGATAGGAGGGGATTCGTCTCTCCCGGTATAGGGAGTAGATGTTGTGCTGTGTTCGATTGGCTATAACCGGAAATCCCTGGCCAGGGTTGCTGAGATTTACTGGTAAGTGTTATCAGTAGTTTCTCGAACTGTTATAGACCTCATATCGACACGACTTATCGAGCTACTGGGGTCTGACGTTTACCACCCCTAGGCGAGATATGCAACATATCAGACGACGAGACCGGACTGTACGAGAGTGTTACTGTTTGGATTCACATGAGAATGTACAGGCTTGCTTGTTGATCTTCTAAGCGCTCAATACCTGGGTAGCTGTTACGTTTAGCTGACCGCTTGCAGCTTGTGGGTGTTTGATATGATCATCACCTACTGCCGGCGTATTGACGATTCTTTAGAGTCCTACACAGAGGTTTCTTGACTCAGGAAAAACAGAGTAGGAGCACATATGTGATATGTGCGGGACCGAGGATAATGCGGTATGTGATATCGTATTGTATTCTCGCGGTATTTGATATCAGCCGGGTCATCGGATCAAGTGTTGATTCGATGAATCGGTACGAATAAATATTAGTCGGTTATATGCGATATAGCCGGATTGTCGAATCAAGTGTTGATTCGATAATTTAATGTATAATAATATATTTGATATATTAAATTGCATTAACTAATATTAGCTCACTAAAAGATTCTTTTTCTCACTCGGGTAATACATTGATATATATGCGATATATGTTAATTGTATTATTTTATTTTGTTACAATAAATATTGTATATATGATATATAATATTGTAACATGTTATAATTATTAATGCAACATGTTTAGAGGAGTTTAAACAAGATTAGGGTTTGATTTGGGTTAATGTTTTCTAGATGTTTCTAGATGGTTTTACTTTGTCATGATAAAGATGTTTGTGTTGATCTTTATCCATGACTCACACTTAACCCAACCCAAACCCTAACCCTAGTAAACTCTCTACATTGGTTACTACAACCATGGTTGCATAAATAATTATGATAACCTTTGTATTATTCATCACAAATTATTATTCATCTTCTTCCTTCATCATTCTTTCATGAAAAAGCTTGCTAGATTTTTCCAAAGTGATGAATAATTGTGAGAAAAATATAAATAAAGAGAGCAAAAATCCTACTTCATCATCCTCATCTTCCCTTGCCCTTTAGATGAGAGTGTTCACTCAATTTAGTGAGTGTTAGCTTTTGTTAACGAAACTTCAAGGTAGATCATCTTTGTATCGAAGATCGGAAGCAAAACTGCACCTTTCTCTTCGTGGAGCCTCTTGAGAGTCGGGGGCAAGATGTTCGCAGCGAAGGGACTTCAACACGGAGCTTATGAAGTGAAGGACCGGATCTACAATGGTTGTAATCCCTCTCACTTAGTGTTAAAGAGTTTAACTTGTTTGTTTTCGCCTAATCTCTAGTTTAAAGATCCGTATTCGGGTTGTTCGGCACGGCTAAATTTTAAATCGGGCATGGTTGATGCCTCGTAGACCCTTGTGCGCGTGTCTAGCAACCCTACAGTGGTATTAGAGCCAAGCTAGAGCTTTAGGCGAAGTCTAGACGAAGTTTAAAGTCCGATCAAACCCGGAAAACCTGATATAACCCCTTCTCTGGAAATTTTCTGAAACTTTGGATTTTTGTGAATTAAAAATTGCCAAAAAATTCAGCAGGGAATTCTATGAGTTACTGTGAAGCACGTGATGCTAACTCGACAAAGGAGGCGCGGAACCGCGGCCCAACCCTGGGTTTCGCGGCGGTTCCGCGGCCACTTTGGTGAGTTACACCACGTGGCTTGCACAGTAATTCTTGTCTTCAAGTGCTGAGTCTTCCGGAAATTTTTATTTTTTTTATTCAACTGTTGAATTATCTGGGTTGTATTGGGGACATAAAGATTCGATCGGATATTTTAACTTTGTTTAGTTTTGTCCGGATAATTTTTAGAAACTGTTAAAAAGTTCGAACGGATATCAATAACTCACTTTTTCCCCTGTCGGAAAATTTTTCAAAAGTTGGATTTTTCCACGTGTTTAAGAACGTTCTAAGTCGTGTAAGTAACGCGGTAGACCCTCTAGAAGACAACAAACCTTAACTCGATTATGTGACCGTCTTGAACTGCCTTTTGAACCTTAGGGTTTGGGGCAGTACGGCGTGCTACATGTGAGGCATTGGCTTGACCCATCTATGGCTGGACCATTGCTACTGTGGCATGTAATGGATGTTTTTAAACTGATTTCAAGTGTTGAGATATATTGGGGAAATCTTGGGTGCTTGATGATTCGATCGGAAAGTTTAACTTTTTCTATTTATCTGGAATGTGATACAATATTTGGAATCCACAGGCAGTTATGAGATAACTGATTTGAATATTTTAAACATAGCAGTTTAGTCTCAGATGATCGGTTGCCACGGAATTTTGATGTGATCAAAAGTCCGTCGCAATCACGTAGCGTACGCGGATACTCGCCGGGAAAACTTAATAGACAGCTACACCTCTTAGCCCCGACCAAGTGACTGTAGGAGAACCCCGTCGCCGAAAGCATCCGTTCGGGTGCTCGCGGTAGCGGTGTTCCGCCTAAGTGCACTTCGTCGACGGCATCCAGGAGTGCAGCCGTCTACTAAAATTTGCGATGAGCATTCGATCAGGACGTCGGGAATCTTGTTGAATTGCCCGACTTGATATTGAAAAGAGTTTTCGATAAATGAGACTAAAATGCGGGGTTTATAATTGTTAGGCATGTGATGTCTAAGGAATTCATTTGGTTAGGCATGCGATGTCTAAGGAAGTTGCGGATTCCAACTGTTGTAGTTTTACACTTTCTTTTCTGTGACCGTAAGCGTAGTATGTGGTGTATCGCCGGCTTCGTTGCTATACATCAACGACAATCGGGATACGCATACTTGTTTACGTTGATGATATGAGATATTATGTGTTGCTGTGATATGTTGTATTGGATCGTCGCGTTTGAATAGCCGGGGGTTTTATGTGAGATGAGAGTTTTTTCTTTTTCATTCATGTAAAATTCATTTGTATGTAATATTCTTTTATTGGGGCACTTCCAGGTTGCGGAAGATGTCACCGTTGTATATTATTTACTTTTCCGCATTAGGTAGACCCAAGGAGGGGAGCACAAGTAACCGGGTTCTAGGGTCCAGTGGGAGACCATCTCGAGGAGTCGGGACCGGGTCTCCTAACCCTAGAATTGGCAGTGTTACTTGCCGCTCTCGTAGGGGTCTAGGGATGTGGGTTTGGCTATTCATCGCGACCTTGGAATCCGTGTTTTATACAGGCTCGTATTGAAAACACGGACGTCCTAGTATATCCAATATTTCATATATGTTCTTCTGCTGCAATGTTCTGTGATGAGATCATATTACTGCCTGAGAAGAATATTTATATTTTATATATAAGAGATATATGTTATATTGCAGATTTCGTTTTCAAAAGAGATGCTTGTGAAGCATAATAAAATGGGACTTCATTAATGAGATTAATGAAATAAAAGAAACCTAAGATGTTGTAGAAACTTGTTTATAAAAACTGGTAGCTACAGTTCTTGCTTTGCATAGCGGTGTTCCTTGTAGAACATCCAGCACCTTATTCGATAAGGAAAGGACCGAGATCCCTTCACCGGGAGTGACTCCTTTAGTAATAACTGGCAGATGCTACAAACTCGGTTTGTCTTTTGATTGCTTCTATAGTTCTTGCTTTGCACAGCGGTATATATGATATATCCTGCACCTTATTCGATGAGAAAAGGGCCGACGATCCCTTCACCGGGAGTGACCCCTTTAGCAAAACGAGAAAAGCCTCCAAAACATTCCATTTAAAATCACTCGATTCTACAACGATATCATGTTCATTACGCAAAGGGTTTTCATAAAAACCTGTCGTAGCCCTCCGTCATTTTAGATAAGTAGTAGTTAGTATTCGTGCTACGTTTGTTGGCCTGCGTCAAGGCGTAGTGTGCGGTAGCTAACTAGTATTTATCTGCTTATGCATATGATGCAGATTGAGTTAGGGTAGTCGTGCGACTTTGTTGGCCTGCGTCAAGGGTCGTGCGGGTGGGTTTAATTCAATCAAGAAATGACGGGTTGAACTTGACTAGCGCACTATGGTTTGTTGGCCTGCCTCAAGGTCATGGGATGCTAGGGGTAAAATATTATTGGGAATTTCAAGAGTTGAAATTTGCAATGAGATTGCATACCTTCTATGAGATAGATGGATCCCGATACCCGCTGCGAGTAAGAGTTACTCCTAGGAGCGTTTTATACATTACAATTAGCCGATCAAGTAGGTGTCTAGAAAGGTGTTAACGGGGTTACGCCCCTGGGAAAACGAGGTTTACTTTAATTAGGTTCGTGCGAAAGCACGGGGGACCTCCCTCAAAGTATCGACACTGGCCTGGCTGAAAGATTGGCGAACTTGTAGCGTGTAATTAATCCCGGCTAGTCTTTCCTTTTAGGGTCTGAAGGAAGATTTGATTAAAACAGTGGGAGACATCCTGATTAGATATATTAGATAACCAATCTAATCTTGCAAGAGCATACGCTGAGTGTTTTCTTCTCTCTCTCTCCAGGTAGCGACTATATCACGCCTTAATCAAGATAATAAAACGGATGAATTGATCGAACCCGCTTGTTATACTGAGCTGGGGAACGTTGGTCCCGCTCCAACTTATAATTGTTATAAGACAGAGCAGGAAATTGGGGAATACCAGATTTCCCGTGCCGTCCAAACGAAGAAAGTGCATGCTGATGCATCTTCTTCGGGTGTGTTCACTACATAGAACTGTTTCTCAGTATCCTTTACGTCCTGGGTATGTGATACCGGATCAGGATCCCGCATATGTAATCTGTTACATGGGCTACAGAAAGATAGAGAACTGAGAACGGGTGATATAGTTTCATGAGACAGAAAACGGTGCAAGTGTTGCAGCCAAGTCTGTTGGTCACTGTCACCCTGTATTACCAAAATACATTGATTCTGAACAAATGTTATTAGATACCGAACCTGATATACAAAATCATATCAGTCTCTTTATTAGTAAAGAAAGGATATAATTTTGTATTGTTGGATAATGTTTTGAACATTTCCTATACCAAGAGTTGATCGGTTCAGGCACATTATCTAAAAGCATTGACGTTCTAAATCAAACTACAGTTCTTAGTATACAGAACACACACAAGAGGAAGAGTTAGGAAATGAATGAATCCTTCTTGAGGCATTGTAGACTAGGTCATATCAATGCGACCCGACTGGCTGAAGTTACATTTAGATGCATATTTAAATTAGTTTGAATTTACAACTTATGAAACTTGCCAGTCATGTCACAAAGATAAGATGACCATAGCTCTGTTTATTGGAAACAGAGAAAGGGTTAGTGAACTCTTGGGATTGATACATGTTGATGTATGAAAGGTCCCCTGTCTACACATGCCAAGATCGGTTCTTTCTACTTCATTACATTCTCTGATAATCTCTCAAGATTCAAACATATGTTTCTGTTGAAACACAGGTCCGAACCTTTTGAGATATTCACAGAATATAAATTAGAATTAGAGAACCAAAATACGGGTATAAGTATTATGTCCTTTGATGAGATCAAGGAGGAGAATACTTGAGCACGGAATTCCTGGACTATTCTAAAGGAGAATGAGATTCTCTCTCAGCATTACTCCTCCGTATACACCACAGCACGTCGGTGTATCGGGGTGGAGCCATAGCACCCTATGTGATATGGTGTGCTCTATGATGAGTACTACTGAGTTTCCTATTTCCTTTAGGGAGTTATGCACTTGAGAAGATGCATACCTATTGAATAGGGTTCAAATCAAATCAGTTGCCTACCACTTCATATGTGATATGGAAAGGGAAGAGCCCATATCTTAAGCTTGTTAAGATTTGGGGTTGTCCGGGCTATGTCTAAAAGCAAAATCCGGACAAGCTCGAGGCAAGGTCTGTTATGTACAACTGGAAAGGTTCCAGCTATACAAAATGCAGCTGATGATTTGGTAGAACCAAAGGATTCAATAGTTTCCAACGAACCTCAGCCTCTCCGTCGATCTAGTAGGGTTCCTCACCCACCTGAGAGATACTTCGGTTTCTCTATGACAGTGGGAGCGAGGATTGCATCATGAGATGATGACCCAACTAGTTTCGAGCTGGCCATCAGGAGTGGGACTCTGTAAGAATGGCTGGGTGCTTATCGATCTGAGATGGAATCCTTATACCCCAACAAAGTATGGACTTTGGTTGCTTTATCTGAAGGGTTAAATCCCCATCAGGAGCAAGTATATCTTGAGAAGATTACTTGGTGTACATGGAAAGGTTGAGACTTTCAAAGCTAGACTTGTTAAAGGTTTGCATCATAGACCAGGTATGGATTATGTTGAAACCTTTTCTAAGGATCTATGCTTAAGTCCATCCAGATCCTACTTGCCACGGCTACATACCATGACTATGATATCTGGTGGTTGGGTGTCATGACTGCTTTTCCAAATGATGATTTAGAAGATAGCGTCTATAAGTACACAGCCAGAGGGCTTCGTAGACAGTGGGAGCAGCGGAAACGTGTGCAAGATGTTTTATATGATAAAACAGGCATCGCGGAGTTTGAACATCTGTTTTGATGTTGTAGTCAAAGTGTTTGACTTCATCAAAATGGTAGATGAACCTTGTATATACAAAAAGGGTAGTAGAAAGTATGGTGGTGATCCTCGTAGAGTACGTGGATGACATACTCTTGATAGGGAAGGAGTTTCCTATGATACGCTCGGTCAATCTCCGCTTATCACAAGGATTCTCCATATAGGATAAAAGTGATACATCCTAAATCCGGGGTTTTGGATCTATGAGATAGATCTAATTGGATGTTAGGATACTCACTAGTTGTAGTGAGATGGTATCAATCGATCCTGAGGAGAATCACTGGAAAGGTTCTAGGGTGATAAGGACGACTGAATATCAGTCGAAGGCATTGTCTTCCCCTTCAGTGGAGGGACGGTATGTTAGAAGAGTTCCAAGCTAGATACCGTGACATACTAGACGATTAAAGGCAAGATACATCGTTACCAAGGATGCTACCAAAGAGGCAGTCTGGATAGATATAAGTTAATAAAATGAACTTCGTTCCTACCATTGTGTGACAATGGAGTTGTGGCTTTAGCCAAGGAACTACCGTCCCATCAGAAATCCAGATATAATTCTTAGGCAGTATCACCTGATCATGGAGATGGTTGATCTCCAGGGAGATCGAGGTTAGGAGAGTAGACACAGAGGACGACAGCGCGGATCCACTCACAAAGGCCTTTTTCCCAGTAGAGACTTTTATGGGATGGTTGAGTATGAGATATTTGAACCGCAGCTAATTGTTGGGTATGTGATACCACAACAGATGGCCCTAGTGCAAGTGGGAGATTGTTAGTTATATGTATGCCCTAGAGGCCATTACTGTACATACGATGTATATTGTAGTGGATGCTAGGACATATATAGGGAGGACTTTCTTGCTCGACATGATAGTATGCTATCTGGTTATACTTTATCTTAACATGTAGTCTGATTTTCTCTATATTACATGTTGATAAAGCCCTTAGTCTATGTACTCGACTACTGGGACTATGATGAGATCATACTAGTGGGGCCACGGTAGTCGACGAGTACATCCTATAACTGTTCCTAGTCGAGGGTGTATCGAGATAGGGCATCGATGCACCAGAGTAGACTAGCGTATACGCATCTTAACCCATGTGATGGGCGATGGATGATCCCATATCCATCGGTGTTTGACATCAAGGATGGTGTACGGGTGCTTAGTGGAGACTGGGTACACTGGACGGACTCGCCGAGAACTCCCAGATGGTATTATACCTCACGTCAGATGGCAGTTCTCCGGTGACACTGGTACAGAGTAGTCTGTTGACCCGAGATCGTCATAGAGTCTTGTGTGATTCCCACTGTGCTTTGATTTCCATCATACCACGTCTAAGAGGGCGTGCAAAAAGGTGGCTTTTGGGTACAGTCCCGAATCACATGGAGGCAATGAGCGATAGGAGGGGATTCGTCTCTCCCGGTATAGGGAGTAGATGTTGTGCTGTGTTCGATTGGCTATAACCGGAAATCCCTGGCCAGGGTTGCTGAGATTTACTGGTAAGTGTTATCAGTAGTTTCTCGAACTGTTATAGACCTCATATCGACACGACTTATCGAGCTACTGGGGTCTGACGTTTACCACCCCTAGGCGAGATATGCAACATATCAGACGACGAGACCGGACTGTACGGGAGTGTTACTGTTTGGATTCACAGGAGAATGTACAGGCTTGCTTGTTGATCTTCTGAGCGCTCAATACCTGGGTAGCTGTTACGTTTAGCTGACCGCTTGCAGCTTGTGGTTGTTTGATATGATCATCACCTACTGCCGGCGTATTGACGATTCTTTAGAGTCCTACACAGAGGTTTCTTGACTCAGGCAAAATGGAGTAGGAGCACATATGTGATATGTGCGGGACCGAGGATAATGCGGTATGTGATATCGTATTGTATTCTCGCGGTATTTGATATCAGCCGGGTCATCGGATCAAGTGTTGATTCGATGAATCGGTACGAATAAATAGTAGTCGGTTATATGCGATATAGCCGGATTGTCGAATCAAGTGTTGATTCGATAATTTAATGTATAATAGTATATTTGATATATTAAATTGTATTAACTAATATTAGCTCACTAAAAGATTCTTTTTCTCACTCGGGTAACACATTGATATATATGCGATATATGTTAATTGTATTATTTTATTTTGTTACAATAAATATTGTATATGTGATATATAATATTGTGACATGTTATAATTATTATTGCAACATGTTTAGAGGAGTTTAAACAAGATTAGGGTTTGATTTGGGTTAATGTTTTCTAGATGTTTCTAGATGGTTTTACTTTGTCATGATAAAGATATTTGTGTTGATCTTTATCCATGACTCACACTTAACCCAACCCAAACCCTAACCCTAGTAAACTCTCTACATTGGTTACTACAACCATGGTTGCATAAATAATTATGATAACCTTTTTATTATTCATCACAAATTATTATTCATCTTCTTCCTTCATCATTCTTTCATGAAAAAGCTTGCTAGATTTTTCCAAAGTGATGAATAATTGTGAGAAAAATATAAATAAAGAGAGCAAAAATCCTACTTCATCATCCTCATCTTCCCTTGCCCTTTAGATGAGAGTGTTCACTCAATTTAGTGAGTGTTAGCTTTTGTTAACGAAACTTCAAGGTAGATCATCTTTGTATCGAAGATCGGAAGCAAAACTGCAACTTTCTCTTCGTGGAACCTCTTGAGAGTCGGGAGCAAGATGTTCGCAGCGAAGGGACTTCAACACGGAGCTTATGAAGTGAAGGACCGGATCTACAAAGGTTGTAATCCCTCTCACTTAGTGTTAAAGAGTTTAACTTGTTTGTTTTCGCCTAATCTCTAGTTTAAAGATCCGTATTCGGGTTGTTCGGCACGGCTAAATTTTAAATCGGGCATGGTTGATGCCTCGTAGACCCTTGTGCGCGTGCCTAGCAACCCTACAATCAAGTCTCTGATCTCGACGGGGAGTAATAACAGCTCGACAGCGTCTCGCACGAACTTCTGGTTCCACTCGTCTTTATCATCGTCCACTATGACGTCATGCCATGCTATCTGCGCACTGCAACTGTTATTGGCCACGGTCAATCCGAACTCTCGCACAGACTCGAAGTCACGAACTCGGTATCTTCATCACTCTGTAGAAGATGTCTGCCGAACACGTCCTCGGGAACTCGTCCCAACCATCGGAGGAATACTCACTACTCGTCGAATTCTCGTGCGAATTCTTCACTTCACTCAGCTCCAATGTCGACTGATTCGGACTCGTCTTCTCGTGGCTGCATGGACTGCGCTCTAACGGCTGTGCTCGTATCTGGAGTCTCTCATGCAATGTATCGCATCACAAGATATCTGAATGATGTCGAACCATTCGATCGATATGTCAAAACCTCATAATTCCTCAAGAGATCAACATCTTGGATACAGTTTAATAGTATCGAGTACATGCCACAGCATCAGTGATCCAGCCGTAGAAGGGCAAACCCAAGTCTTACTAATGGCACCGTGGAACTTGTAGGGTTCCTAGGCACACTAATGAGGTCTCACAAGGCATCAACCATGCCAATTTCAAATTTTACGGGTGCCGAGAAACCCTAATACGGATCGTTAACTAGATATATAGGCGAACACAAGCAACTAGTTAACAAATTAACTAAAAGAACGGAAATACAACCTTTGTAGATCCGGTCCTCCACCTCTATAGCTCCATGATGAAGTCTCCTCGCTGTCTAAATGGAATCCCGGGCTCTAGCGTCGGTTTCATCGGAGAAATGTGCGGGCTAGGTCATCGACAACGATGCAGAAGATGATCTACGTCGAGGCATCGCTAGATCAAGCTCCCACTTCACCAAGTCATGAAACTTGTGAAGAGAACACCCTATACTACTTAGCAAGAGGTAGAGGATGAAGAAATAGGAGGTGGGTTCACTTTAGAATTGGATTTCTCACCCTTTTTCATCAATCACCATTGATGAAGTCAAGCTTCTTCTTTGAAGAAGATGAAGAAGAAGAAGAAGGAATAATATGATAAGCTGTTTTGAAAAAGAATAATAAAATCATTCTTATCATAAAATTAACCATGGTAATGTGTAGAGAGTTAATCATGGTTAAATGGAATGGTTAGGGTTAAGCATGAGACAAAATGGTCACTTGGTCAAAGTCTTCATGAAGCTTCATCAAGCTTCATTAATGAAAAGAAACCATTTTCTCTTTATGCTTATAATTTCCAAAAACTAATAAATAAATAAATGAATAAGAAAAAGAAAACCCTAACCATTACACAACCATGGTTTAATCTTTACACAAACCCTAGTGAGCATGTATCATCAAACATGATACAAACTTGTGTACAAAAGTATATCACATATACAATGTGCACACTCCAAGTGAGAAAATCCATTTAAAGTGAACCAATACTAGTTAATGCAAAGTAATATATCAAATATATAATTATGCATTAAATCATTAAATCAACACTTGATTCAATGATCCGGTCATATCGCATATGACCGACTAGTATCCAATGTATCGGCTTATCGACTCAACCCTCGATTCGATAACTAGGTTATATCGCATACAACCATTCGATACATTCATCGCGAGAATAGAATACGGTATCACATACACGCATTATTCTCGGTCCCGCACATATCTCATATGCGCTCCTATTTCGTTTCGCTTGAGCCAGGAAACCTCTGTGTAGGACTTTAAAGACTCGTCAATACGCCGGCAGCAGGTGATGATCATATCAAACACCCACAAGCCGCAAGCGGTCTGCTAAACGTAACGGCCACCCGGGTATTGAGCGATCAGAAGATCGATGAGCAAGCCCGCTCACACTCCTGTGAATCCAACCAGTAACACTTACCGTACAGTCCGATCTCGTCGTCTGATATGTCGCATATCTCGCCTAGGGATGGTAAACGTCAGACCCCAACAGCTCGATAAGTCGTGTCGATATGAAGTCTATAACAGTTCGAGAAACTACAGGTAACACTTACCAGTAAATCTCAGCAACCCTGGCCAGGGATTTCCGGTCATAGCCAATCGAACACAGCGCAACATCAACTCCCTATACCGGGAGAGACGAATCCCCTCCTATCGCTCATTGCCTCCATGTGATTCGGGACTGTACCCAAAAACCACTGTTTTGCACGTCCTCTTGGACATGGTAAGATGGAAATCAAAGCACAGTGGGAACCACACAACACTCTATGACGATCTCGGGTCAACAGACTACTCTGTACCAGTGTCACCAGAGAACTGCCATCTGACGTAAGGTATAATACCATCTGGGAGTTCTCGGCGAGTCCGTCCAGTGTATCCAGTCTCCACTGAGCACCCGTATATGATCTCTGATGTCAAACACCAATGGATATAGGATCATCCATCGCCCATCTGTATGGGTCGAGAAGGTATACACTAGTCTACTCTGGTATATCGATGCCCCGTCTCGATATACCTACGACTAGGGACTTTGAAGGATGTACTTGTGGACTACCATGTCCCCACTAGTATGATCCGCATCATAGTCCAGGTAGTCAAGTACACATCCTAAGGGCTTTACCAACATGTATAAGAGAGACAATCAGTGTACACGTTAAGGTAAAGATCAACCAGATAGCATACTATCATGTCGAGCAAGAAAGTCATCCCTATATATGTCCCAGCATCCACTACAATATACATCCAATGTACAGTAATGGCCTCTACGGCATACATATAACTAACAATCTCCCACTTGCACTAGGGCCATCTGTAGCAGTGGTTGCAGTATCTCATACTCAACCATCCCATAAAAATCTCTCTCTGGGAATCGGCCTTCGTGAGTGGATCCGCCGTGTTGTCCTCTGAGTCTACTCTCCTAACCATGATCACCCTGGAGATCAACCATCTCCATGATCAGGTGATACTGCCTTAGAATATGTCTGGATCACTGATGGGACGGGCGTTCCTTGGCATAAGCCACAACTCCATTGTCACACAATGGGAGGAACAAAGTTCATCTCATGAACCAATATACTTCCAGACTGCCTCTTTGGTAGCATCTTAAGTAGCGATGTATCCTGCCTTTATCGTCTAGTATGTCACGGTATCTAGCTTGGAACTCTTCCAACATACCGTCCCTTTACTGAGGGTAAAGACAATGCCTGTGACTGACTTTCAGTCATCCTTATCACCTTGGAACCCTTCCAGTGATTCTCCCCAGGATCGATTGATACCATCTCACAACAACTAGTGAGAATCCTAACATCCAATTAGATCTATCTCATAGATCCAAAACCCAGGATTTAGGAGGTATCACTTTGATCCTATATGGAGAATCCTTGTGATAAGCGGAGATTGACTGAGCGTAGCATAGGAAACTCCTTCCCTATCAAGAGTATGTCATCCACGTACTCTACGAGGATCGTCACTATACTCCCTACTACCTTTTTGTTTATACAAGGTTCATCTACCTTTTTGATGATGTCAAACTCTTTGACTAAGTCATCAAAACAGATGTTCCACCTCCGCGATACCTGCTTTATCCCATAAAACATCTTGCACACGTTTCCGCTGCTCCCACTGTCTACGAAGCCCTCTGGCTGTGTACTTATAGACGTTCTCTTCTAAAACATCAATTAGAAAAGCAGTCATGGCACCCAACCGCCAGATATCGTAGTCATGGTATGTAGCCGTGGCAAGTAGGATCTGGATGGACTTAAGCATAGCCACTTGAAAAGGTTTCATCATTATCCACGCCTGGTCGATGACGAAAAGCTTTAACAAGTCTAGCTTTGAAAGTCTCAACTTTTCCATCTACACCAAGTAATCTTCTCAAGATATACTTGCTCCTGATGGGGATTTAACCCTTCAGATATAGCCTCCAAAGTCCATACTTTGTTGGTGTATAAGGATTCCATCTCAGATGACTAAGCATCCAGCCATTCTTACAGAGTCCCACTCCTGATGGCCAGCTCGAAACTAGTTGGGTCATCATCTCATGATGCAATCCTCGCTCCCACTGTCATAGAGATACCGAAGTATCTCTCAGGTGGGTGAGGAACCCTACTAGATCGGCGGAGAGGCTGAGATTCATTGGTAACTATTGAATCCTTTGGTTCTTTCAAATCATCAGCTGTAGTTTGTATAGCTGGAACATTTCCAGTTCTACATAACAGATCTTGCCTCGAGCTTGTCCGGATTTTGCTTTTAGACATAGGCTGGACAACTCCAAATCTTAACCATCTTAAGATATGGGCTCTTCCCTTATCATATCAAATATGAAGTGGTAGGCAACTGATTTGATTTGAACCCTATTCAATAGGTATGCAGCTTCTCAAGTGCATAACTCCCAAAAGGAAATAGGTAACTCAGTAGTACTCATCATAGAGCACACCTTATCATATAGGGTGTGATTGCTCCGCCCCGATATACCATCGTTCTATGGTGTATACGGAAGAGTAATGCTGAGAGAGAATCTCATTCTCCTTTAGAATAGTCCAGGAATTCCATGCTCAAGTATTCTCCTCCTTGATCTCATCAAAGGACATAATACTTATACCCATATTTTGGTTCTCTACTTCTCGCTTATATTCTATGAATATCGCAAAAGGTTCGGACTCATGTTTCAACAGGAACATATGTCTGAGTCTCGAGAGATCATCAAAGAATGTAATGAAGTACAAAGAACCGGTCTTGGCATATGTAGACAGGGGACTTTACATACATCAACATGTATCAATCCCAAGAGTTTACTAACTCTTTCTCTGTTTCCAATAAACAGAGCTGTGGTCATCTTATCTCTGTGACATGACTGGCAAGTTTCGCAAGATGTAAATTCAAACTAATTTAAATATGCATCTATATGTAACTTCAGCTAGTCGGGTCGCATTGATATGACCTAGTCTACAATACCTTAAGAAGGATTCGTTCATTTCTGAACTCTTCCTCTGTTGTGTGTTCCGTATACTAAAGAACTGTAGTTTGATTTAGAACATCAATGCTTTTAGATAACGTGCCTGAACCGATCAACTTTTGATATAGGAAATGTTCAAAACATTATCCATCTATACAAAATTTTATCATTTCTTTACTAATAAAGAGATAGATATGATTTTGTATATCAGGTTCGGTATCTAATAACATTCGTTCAGAATCAATGTATTTGGAATACAGGGTGACAGTGACCAACAGACTTGGCTGCAACACTTGCCCCGTTTTCTGCCTCATGAAACTTATCACCCGTTCTCAGTTCTCTACCAAGCTGTAGCCCTATGTAACATATTACATATCTGGGATCCTGATCTGGTATCACATACCCAGGACGTAGAGGGCATAGAGAAACAGTTCTGTGTAACGAACACACCCGAAGATGATGCATCAGCATGCACTCTCTTTGTTTGGGCGGCACGGGAAATCTGGTATTCCCCAATTTCCTGCTCTGTCTTATAACAATTATAAGTTGGAGCGGGACCAACATTCCCCAGCTCAGCATAACAAGCGGGTTCGGTCAATAATCCGTATTATTATCTTGATTAAGGCGTGATATGGTCGCTACCTGGAGAGAGAGAGAAGAAAACACTCAGCGTGCGCTCTTACAAGAATAGATTGGTTATTATTTTATCTAATCAGGATGGCTCCCACTGTTTTTATAAAATCTTCCTTCAAACCCTAAAAGGAAAGACTAGCCGGGATTAATTACACACTACAAGTTCGCCAATCTTTCAGCCAGGCCAGTGTCGGTACTTTGAAGGAGGTCCCCCGTGCTTTCGCACGAACCTAATTAATGTAAACCTCGTTTTCCCAGAGGCGTAACCTCGTTAACACCTTTCTAGACACCTACTTGATCGGCTAATTGTAATGTGTAAAACTCTCCCAGGAGTAACTCTTACTCGCAGCGGGTATCGGGATCCAACTATCTCATAGAAGGTATGCAATCTCATTGCAAATTTCAACACTTGATCGGCTAATTCGGGGCAAAATATTATCGGGAATTTCAACACTTGAAATTCCCGATAATATTTTGCCCCGAACGATCTATGACCTTGACAAGGTCAACAAACCATAGACCGCAAGTCAAGTTCAACCCGTCATTTCTTGATTGAATCAAACCCACCCGTACGACCCTTGACAAGGTCAACAAGGCCGCACGACTACCCTAACTCAATCTGCATCATATGCATAAGCAGATAAATACTGGTTAGCTACCGCACACTGCGCCTTGACAAGGTCAACAAACGCAGCACGAATACTAAACAGGACTTATCTGAAATGACAGAGGGCTACAACAGGTTTTTCTGAAAACCTATTGCGTAATGAACTTGATATCGTTGTAGAATCAAATGATTTTAAAATGGAGTGTTTTTGAACCTTTTCTAGTTTTGCTAAAGGAGTCACTCCCGGTGAAGGGATCATCGGTCCTTTCCTCGTCGAATGAGGTGCGGGATATATCATATATATCACTGTGCAAAGCAGAAACTATAGAAGCAATCAAAAAGACAAACCGAGGGTTGTAGCATCTGCCAGTTATTGCTAAAGGAGTCACTCCCGGTGAAGGGATCTCGGTCCTTTCCTCATCGAATAAGGTGCAGGATATATCACATATACCGCTGTGCAAAGCAAGAACTGTAGCTACATGTTTTATTTTGAAATTCGATTCTACAACATCTTTGGTTTCTTTTATTTCATTAATCACATTAATGAAGTCCCATCATTTAAGTACCTAAACATCACAGATAAATACGACGTACACTTATGCCATCCGCATTCGCCTCGATGTCCCCTCGTGCACCGTTAGGTTAGGTAACTAACGGCAGAGCGGGGTAGGGCTAGCGCGGGTGTAAAACATAAGTAACGTCTATATAATATATCATATATACTATATACAGTATCCATCACAGAACATCACATGATCACATCACAGATATCGCAGCAAAAGAATCGTATGAAATATTGGATATACTAGGACGTCCGTGTTTTCAATACGAGCCAGTATAAAACACGGATTCCACGGTCGTGATGAATAGCCAAATCCACACCCCTAGACCCCTACGAGAGCGGCAAGCAACCCTACCAATTCTAGAGTTAGGAGACCCGGACTCGACCCCTCGAGTTGGTCTCCCACTGGACTCCAGAACCCGGTTACTTGTGCTCCCCTCCTTGGGTCTATCCTAGTGCGGAAAAGTAAATAATATACAAAGGGTGACATCTTCCGCAACCTGGAAGTGCCCCAATAAAAGAATATTACATACAAGTTTTTACATGAATGAAAATGAAAAACACTCATCTCACATAAAAAAAAACCCCGGCTATTCAAACACGACGATCCAATATAACATATCCAGCAACACATAACATCACATGTCATCAACGTAAGTAAATATGCCCATCCCAATTGTCGTTGACATATAGCAACGAAACCGGCGATATCACATATTACACTTACGGTCACAGAAAAGAAAGTGTAAAACTACAACAGTTGGAATCCACAACCTACATAGACATCGCATGTCTAATTAAATGAATACCTTAGACATCACATGCCTAAGAATTATAAACCCCGCATTTTAGTCTCAAAATCGAAAACACTTTTCAATATCAAGTCGGGCAATTCAACAGGATTCCCGACATCCTGATCGTATGCTCGTCGCAAACTTCAGTAGGCGGCCGCACCCCCGACGCCGTCGACGAAGTGCACCAAGGCGGAACACCGCTGCCACGAGCATCCGGACCGATGCTTTCGGCGAGGGGGTTCTCCTACAGTTACTTGGTCGGGGCTATGGAGCGAGGCTGTCTATTAAGTTTACCCGGCGAGTATCCGCGTACACTACGTGATTGCGACGGACTTTTGATCGCATCAAAATTCCGTGGCAACCGATCAAGTGAGACTAAAGTGCTATGTTTATAACATTCATTCAGTTATCTCATAACTGCTTGTGAATTCCAATTATTGTATTCCATTCCAGATAAATAGAAAATGTTAAACTTTCCGATCGAACATCCAAACACCTAAGTTTTCCCGAAATAGATCAACTCATGAAATAAGTCTAAGAACATTCAGTTCATGCCTCAGTACCAACGGTCCAGCCGTAGAAGGGTCAAGCCAACGCCTCACATGTGGACGCCGTACTGCCCCAAACCCGAAGGTTCAAAGGGCAGTTCAAGACGGTCACATAATCGAGTTAAGGTTTGTTGTCTTCTAGAGGGACCATCGCGTTACTTGCACTACTTAGAACGTCTTTAAACCTCGGAAAAATCCAACACTTGGAAATTTTCCGGCAGGGGAAAAGTTGGGTATTTCTATCCGGTCGAACTTTTTAACACATTCAAAAATTATCCGGAAAGCCACATAGACAAAATTTGATAATCCGATCGAAACACCGAATCCCCAAAACAACCCCAGAAAATTCAAATCTTGAATGATATTTAAAAATTCCCATAAAATCCAGTATCAGAAAAGAGGAATTACTGTGCAACAATTACAGTGAGAGTCAACCGTACGGCCGCGGAACCGCCGCATGAGCCATGCTCGTGCCGCGGAACCGCGGCGGTTTAGATGAATTAGGATCTCGTTTTGCACCATAACTCTTAGATCTTCCTGCTAAATTTTTAAAGAATTTTTAATTTGAAAAAAACCCAGTTTTTGAAAAAAGTCCAGAGAGCAATTTTTGTGTTAGGGTTTCGGTTCGATCGGACTTCTAACTTCGTCTACGCGTCGCCTAAGGCTCTAGCTAGGCTCTGATACCACTGTAGGGTTCCTAGGCACACTAATGAGGTCTCACAAGGCATCAACCATGCCAATTTCAAATTTTACGGGTGCCGAGAAACCCTAATACGGATCGTTAACTAGATATATAGGCGAACACAAGCAACTAGTTAACAAATTAACTAAAAGAACGGAAATACAACCTTTGTAGATCCGGTCCTCCACCTCCATAGCTCCATGATGAAGTCTCCTCGCTGTCCAAATGGAATCCCGGGCTCTAGCGTCGGTTTGATCGGAGAAATGGGCGGGCTAGGTCATCGACTACGATGCCGAAGATGATCTACGTCGAGGCATCGCTAGATCAAGCTCCCACTTCACCAAGTCATGAAACTTGTGAAGAGAACACCCTATACTACTTGGCAAGAGGTAGAGGATGAAGAAATAGGAGGTGGGTTCACTTTAGAATTGGATTTCTCACCCTTTTTCATCAATCACCATTGATGAAGTCAAGCTTCTTCTTTGAAGAAGATGAAGAAGAAGAAGAAGGAATAATATGATAAGTTTTTTTGAAAAAGAATAATAAAATCATTATTATCATAAAATTAACCATGGTAATGTGTAGAGAGTTAATCATGGTTAAATGGAATGGTTAGGGTTAAGCATGAGACAAAATGGTCACTTGGTCAAAGTCTTCATGAAGCTTCATCAAGCTTCATGAATGAAAAGAAACCATTTTCTCTTTATGCTTATAATTTCCAAAAACTAATAAATAAATGAATAAGAAAAAGAAAACCCTAACCATTACACAACCATGGTTTAATCTTTACACAAACCCTAGTGAGCATGTATCATCAAACATGATACAAACTTGTGTACAAAAGTATATCACATATACAATGTGCACACTCCAAGTGAGAAAATCCATTTAAAGTGAACCAATACTAGTTAATGCAAAGTAATATATCAAATATATAATTATGCATTAAATCATTAAATCAACACTTGATTCAATGATCCGGTCATGTCGCACACAACCGACTAGTATCCAATGTATCGGCATATCGAATCAATCCTTGATTCGATAACTAGGTTATATCGCATACAACCATTCGATACATTCATCGCGAGAATAGAATATGGTATCACATACACGCATTATTCTCGGTCCCGCACATATCTCATATGCGCTCCTATTTCGTTTCGCTTGAGCCAGGAAAGCTCTGTGTAGGACTCTAAAGACTCGTCAATACGCCGGCAGCAGGTGATGATCATATCAAACACCCACAAGCCGCAAGCGGTCTGCTAATCGTAACGGCCACCCGGGTATTGAGCGATCAGAAGATCGACGAGCAAGCCCGCTCACACTCCTGTGAATCCAACCAGTAACACTTACCTTACAGTCCGGTCTCGTCGTCTGATATGTCGCATATCTCGCCTAGGGGTGGTAAACGTCAGACCCCAATAGCTCAATAAGTCGTGTCGATATGAGGTCTATAACAGTTCGAGAAACTACCGGTAACACTTACCAGTAAATCTCAGCAACCCTGGCCAGGGATTTCCGGTCATAGCCAATCGAACACAGCGCAACATCAACTCTCTATACCGGGAGAGACGAATCCCCTCCTATCGCTCATTGCCTCAATGTGATTCGGGACTGTACCCAAAAAACACCGTTTTGCATGCCCTCTTGGACGTGGTAAGATGGAAATCAAAGCACAGTGGGAACCACACAAGACTCTATGACGATCTCGGGTCAACAGACTACTCTGTACCAGTGTCACCAGAGAACTGCCATCTGACGTAAGGTATAATACCATCTGGGAGTTCTCGGCGAGTCCGTCCAGTGTACCCAGTCCCCACTGAGCACCCGTATATGATCTCTGATGTCAAACACTAATGGATATGGGATCATCCATCACCCATCTGTATGGGTCGAGAAGGTATACGCTAGTCTACTCTGATATATCGATGCCCCGTCTCGATATACCCACGACTAGGGCTTTGAAGGATATACTTGTGGACTACCATGTCCCCACTAGTATGATCCGCATCATAGTCCAGGTAGTCAAGTACACATCCTAAGGGCTTTACCAACATGTATAAGAGAGACAATCAGTGTGCACGTTAAAGTAAAGATCAACCAGATAGCATACTATCATGTCGAGCAAGAAAGTCCTCCCTATATATGTCCCAGCATCCACTACAATATACATCCAATGTACAGTAATGGCCTCTAGGGCATACATATAACTAACAGAACTGCCGCAAACCTTAAGGTTTAAAGGCTTTCACACGGTCATTATGTCGAGTTAGGGTTTTATTCTTCTAGAGGGTCCATAGAATTGCTTGCACGTCTTTCCGAATACTTTAAACTTGGAATATAATTTTCTGACATTCGATCGTCTCTATCGAATCTCAACGAATCTGCATGAAGTCATCTCTGGCTGGAATCAATCTATCTGATGACCTCGCATCGGGTAAGCGAACGAGCCACATGTCCTAGTCCTTCACCCTTGGGTGGCTAGCGACCTTCCATCACATCTCTACGTATATACTTATGCTGCAGTAGCTCCAACATCTGGGTGATACCTCGTCATCTGCAGCAACAACTGGCTGATTCGTCTGTACGCTGAACAACGCCTCAATCCTCCAGGAAAGGCGATACATCGGCTGTCATCTCTAAATCGGTCTGCTCTAGATCTGAGTTAGACTCTCCACACTAGAAATCTTCAACTCAACCGGGCCTGCTCCGGCGCATAAATCGGACGAATCACCTTCGTCTCTCTAATCGGGGTAGACTAGCTATCATCTGTCATATTTCTGCCTGAAAGCTCCGGTTGTCTTAGCTCGTAAGCTCTGGGAGCGACATCCCATCAACCTCAGCAACAGCTGGGTCATCTGTCTGCACGGTAGGCGACATCATAATCTCTGAGGTATGTTGTACGTCAACAATCCTCTCGAAACTGGCAGCTCAAACAATGGCCCGATCATCCGGTGTAAAACTAAGCACTCGCCTCTACAAGAGGTCACAACAAAATACTAACTCGAGTCGTTCTCATGTCACCAGAAAACACAATGGTCGGCCCTCGTATCAAACGAGCTCGCCCTAACCGCAACACAAGCAGCAGCTCAAACTGCGCTCAAACCATGGTGACAGGAACCTCAATCGAGTATCAAAGAGAGCAGATCAACGGCATGAAAGAAAACAACAGATTCAGAATGGATACATGATCATAAGAAGGAATAGCATCAAGGAAAGTATGATTATGGAACTAATAGAATCGAGGATCTCAAATGGATGTATAATCATGGCTATGAAAAGAACCACTGTTCTCAAAAATATGTACATCCTAAGGTTTCTTAAGTGGAGTATCGTCTTGTAAATATGTCGCGGAACATACGTACGGTACGTTACTCTACTCAAGCTACCTACTCCATCAATCCGGGTGAGCCTATGAAATGAAAGTTCGGTTCTAATACCCCCCCCATTCAAGTCTATGTTTTGTAAGGTCAAGCATAGCTTCCGAAATACACTCCCGCCCTAGACTCCGCATAGTCAAATATAGACTCGAACCAAGGTTAAACCTAGCGCTCTGATACCAAATTTGTCACGACCTAAAATATTAGCTCGTGACCAGCACTTGAATCACGCAACGTCTAAAGGCGTAACGGAATTCAAGTAAGCTGAAACCCAGAAATTTAAACCTTTTTAAGAAAATAAAGGAGATGAGGTTTTGAAATAAAGGTATAATGAAAACAAGTTTTCTTAATGTATAGAAAAGAACATGAATGATGCAAGTGAAGTTTACTAGTTGAAAACATGTTTCGTCTTTTAAAAATTTTGGCAGCACCTCCTTTGTATATTTTGATCCAAAACCACAATACATAACAAGAATAAAGGCAACCCCAAGCGGAAGCTAGCTCTTCGCCAAACGGCGGATCAAAACCACGCAATATAGCATAAATAAAAATACGACGCCCAACGGCGAAGTTCACCATAAAAGACAGTGAAAAGAGCAAGATATAACCCCAAAGGGAAAATAAAACCCATCGCTCAAATCTTGCATCTATAAGTCTCACTATGTCTCATCACTTAAACAATTACAATTTTTGATAGATTGATGGAGTTAACTAGATACAATATGAAATATAAAACAAGAGTGGGTACGATACAAATGCCCCACCTACCAATGCAAAACACCCGAATGGAACTGTGTGCCAGCAAACCCGCTACTGATCCAAGCGGTCAACCTGCAAGAACTGTGGCACAACGGGGGTGAGTTGCCAACTCGTGAATAGAAATATATCTACAAGTAGAAATCGAATAAACGACTCCTAGGTCAACTATATCATACAGGTAATACTATGATATCTAGGGTGACCGGGTCGTATATGTGCCAACAAGGTAGTCAATATCTATATGCATGTGGATCTCGTCCACCCATGTAATCAGTGTATGTATGCATGCCGGTGGATCCCGTCCAACCATAATATCAATGTCTATATGCACGTAAATGTCATAAAAAAGCATGCATGAAAGTATGAGGATATATATATCAACGGTGTCCCTCGCGACACATCAAAATCATGGAACCTGAGTGCCTAGCATCGACACTCGAAAACATCATGAAAACAGTGCCCAGCATCGGTACGTAAAACCTCATCTATCGAGCATCCGTCAGTCCGGGTCAGCCCCCTCTCATATATCGGGCATCCGTCAGTCCGGATCAGCCCCCTCTAATATATCGGGCATCCGTCAGTCCGGGTCAGTGCTCTCTCATATATCGCTCTAGCACCGAGAAAACACATGGTGGATGCACTGAAATATCATATCAAGGGAAACCGTGTTTATAAACAGTGCGTATTTTCTTAAAATATTACTCCGGTTCCCAAATCTAGAAACCACATAAATCAAATCTAATGCGTAAAATAATAGAGCATGATGTATGCGACATGTAAAAAGGAATGCGAGCATATCCGTGTATCGTGCAACATGGAATAGTGATATGACATATTAAGGGGAAAACCGCTCTTTTGAAATGATTCCAGTTTTTAAAGTATATCACGCGGTTCCCAATTTTACAATAAAACTGGTTATCTATGTAGGAACAATATGTATATGCGCAAGTATAGTTGTACCATGTATGTGTACACAAATATGAATATATAATATGTATGTGCACAAGTATGGGTGTATCAATGTATGTGTCATGATGCAACAACCCTACTGTGTAGTGACATGGCAATTATCGATGATGAAGTGTGTGAGCCGGCAAATATGTGTACGTGTAACAAACACATCATCGATAATGGTGCCGGTGTACTATCACAGGTATATGCGATGCAATAATAATATCATGAATGTAGCACAAGGTAAATCATCGGCTAACAGCTATAAGGTATACGTAACTATCATATGTCCAAGTCAGTGAATCTATCCATCGGCATCTAGCCCAAAAACATCGCGTACGGTATAATCCATCGTACGGCAACCTCTAGTCAAGGGTAAGGATCAATCATCAAGTCAAACTCATCACGCACGGAATATCATCATGCGACGGCATTATACTAAAAGGGATCCTTCATCCTATACGACAAATGAGGGTACGGCCTAATATCATAGACGGCCTATCATCCATGATCACAACATTCGATATATATATAACCCTATATATCTACGTCCCAGGTCACATCCACAATAATCTCATATCAGGGGACCGGCAGGGTATAAATCATTTCGATCGACTCGCATCCGTATACCATCATATCATATCATCATCTCATCATATCATCAAATTCGTCTTGTATTCTTTCATCGCATTTATGTCTCACATCATGTCAAGTTTACATAAACATGCTATCTCTACTAAGTATAAGTATCTAATCTAACAAACACACCCGAACCATACAATCAGATTTTTAAAGAGGTGAATCGTAGTTTTGAAAACAGGGGTTACGGTGTTTTTAAAGAAAAGATATCATTTGGAAATACGTAACATCCCTCAAGATATAAATTTAATAGATACATACGATTCTTTACTTTAGAAAAAGGCATGGTTCGGATGACGCTTCTACATCGACTATCTAGTCCTACAGAACCCTAAGCGGTAATATCGCTAAACATCATCATAGGGTGGTAGTAGTAGCATATCACACTTAACTATCCTCTAGTTTCTAATTTGACTACATAGCTATCTATATTCTTACCCTAGTTTCCTAATCTAGGTTTCCTAACCATACTCTATAAATCGGTTTCTATCAGAAGTTTGCGGGGGTGCTATACGCCATCCACCCGACTTTCCCGATAAATATAGATCTACTCACCTGGTCTTCGCTCGCCGAAATCGATGACGCCACGCTTCTTCGCCTCGGAATCCATGCGAGGGTACCTACAATAATAACCAATCGCAATACGTATTAAAATTGATGCAGAAAACCGATACAGCGCACAGTGTTCTCATAGGTTAGAACCTATGGCCTAAACGTGCAAATCAATCAAACAACCCCTGTTGTCAATGTACAAACACCCGGCAACCAAATACAAATCCAAATATCAAGAAATTGCATTTCAAAATACGGAAAACATAGCCTAAAACACAGCAAAATGCTTCCAGATTTTCCCCAGATGACAATTAGCCAAAACTGCACATATGAGGGGGTCTATTTTAGTGCAAAAAGAGCCATGGACCAAATCTGGGACATTTCTACCCTACTCTGGCTGCAAATTAAGGCCAGAATTAATATATCTGCGGCCACAGGTTTGAATTTGGGGCTCGGGTCTCAGTGGTAGCTTCCTTGGTGCCTGCACGACTCCCAGTAATTCCAAAATCAATTCTAGTGTCCCCGGGTTGCTCCAGATTCCAAAATACCTCCACAGGTCATACATTTATCCGATGTCGGGTTTCTAAATCCATGATTTGGGGTTTCTAAGGTCTGGTCCAGGTCACTAAACAGCACCTAAGTTTAGTTAGTAGCTATTAATCATCACCCAATTCAACAAACACTCAAACATTCACTAGGGTTTCCCAATGTCCACTAATCTTCACAAAACGACATCTAAACATGATATCTCACAAAACTAATCTAATGGGAAGAAATTATACCTCATATAGCACTCATGAATCCCCCAAGATCATCAAAACTGAATTTTTCTTGATCCCATGTGTAGAGGTCAAAGAGGGGATTAACTTTTGTGAAGGGTGTGTAGGGTTTTGGGGATTGATAGGGGATGGATCTAGGGATTTTAGTGGAGGGTTGTGGCTTGAGGGAGATGAAGAAGAAGGAGGAAAATGGTGCGGGATTTGATAATGGCAGCAGCCCCCCCTCTCTCACTAATTCACACTCTCTTTCTCTCTCTAAAGCCCGCCTAACCGCTCATTATGTCTCCTTTGACGTTTCCTTTAATCATTTCTCTTTTCTATTCTTCAATAAACCCTAATATAAAGCCCAAATAAAATGAAACATGTTCCAAAATGAACATGTCATGGTGCACTAACCATGGAAACTGTAAAAATGCGGATTTGGCTTAATCGCGATTAGCAGTGCACTAATCGGGTTTTTATCAAAACTGCACAAAATAAGTTTTAAAAATGCCAAATCCTTTAATTATATTATTAAATGAATAAATCATTTTAATTTCTATTTATTTCATAATTATTGGTATATATTTATACCCTTTTTCGAAAACCCTAATTTCGCAAATCGGCAGTTTTCGGGAAAAATATTATTTTAATATTAAATTCCCAAAAACAATATTTTATATTTTCTGAAATGTTTCTGTTTTTGTTTGTAGGGTGTCGTGTTTGTAGGGTTTTTAAGGGTGTCGTGATTGTAGGGTGGTCTCCTGGTAATCAATCTAAGCTCCTAAAGTTGGCTGCTAGTCTCGTAAAGTTCCCAAGTCATCCCAGATTTCTTTGTACACTAAAATACCACACAAACCGACATTTGATGTTTCTGTTTTTTCTGTATTTTGGGTTTCAATTGGGTTTGTAAGTCCACGGTAGCAGCCCGGCTGTCTAACAGACGCCAAATGCGGAACAAAAACTTTTACAACTGGCTCTATCGTGTACTATCACCCGGATCTGCCATTAAAGCAAAACTAACAAACTACAAAGTGTGTAGAAATGTTATACCGAACGATCCGAGTCCTTCGGTCTTCAACCATCATCCCACACTTTGTTGCGGCAGCTCCGATCTCCTGAATCTCCAGTCTCCTCGTCCAGGTGGCACCACGTCGAGGTGGCACCACGTCGATGGATCTTTAAACGGGCTCCCGCCTCTGAACCGAGGCAACTCGGTCATCAAGTTTGCTAAAAGAGATGACCAAGATTGATGTAGAGAATGAGTAGAATATTTTGTCTCTCTTCTTCCAAAGACATGGACGAACGGTTAATGAAGTTGCCATTTGAAACTGTGATGGAATGAAAAGAGCTATGAAATTTCCAAACGCCAAAACTATATCCTTTTTAATCAACCACACCCCATTCAAGAAATGAGCCGGCCACTTATCAAGAGGAGGAGGGTGAGTGTAGGAGAGAAAAGGAAGGTCACCATAAACCAAAGGTTATCATAACATTAAAACAAAGCATGAGTCATATAACACCTTGCATAAAACAATTAATGCAACAAATGAGTCATCTTAGCCTAGTCACCATCCAATTAATGCTAATGAATGAGTCACAATCCTTGTCACCAATCTAGAAGCTTCTAGAACCTTCTACACTCATGACTCACCTCAAGAAAAGATAAATCCGCATTTAACCGAATGTTAAAGCGGGTGATAGAAAACAGGAAACTGGCAACTTCTAAAAAGCGATCCCGAATCGAATTTCAGGATAACCCCGTATCAGTATAAACATGCCCGCATTTGTATTACGACCGAATACAAATGCAACTGAGACAAAGATATTATATCTACATAGTATAATACTCGGATCCGGCTTAAACCAAAGCCCACCAGTATTATCTGCTCAAAATATGACACGTGCGTAAACACACGTGCATTTTCCGAACCCTGCCATAAAACCATACGGCCTCTACAACGTTTCGCACGAACTTGGGAAACTGTCAGTGGGAAACTCTAATGACTCATCAACACACTGGCACTGGGTATAGCCACTAGCACATCAGAGGTACGAGCTGTACATAACAGTTGCCTATGTATTGATTGGAAGGGAAGATGACGAGCGAACTCATCCAGAAACCCTACTGAGCCTAACAGTGACAATATACATACAGTCCGGTCCATTCGTCTTTTATTATCGCATATCGGCCTAGGGGCTGGTAACGTCAGACCACCAATAGCGGTATAAGTCATGTCAGAGAGTGACCCAGAACATCCTGAGATACTACTGGAGTACCTACCAGTAAATCTCCTGCCTCGGCCGAGGGCTTTGTGTAGTGGCTCTCCTAGACACAGCGCGATCTCACCCCCAATACCGGGAGAGACGAATCCCCTGCCGATCCGCTCACTTGCCTCCATGTGGCTCGGGACTATACCCAAAAAATACCTGTTTGCATGACTCCTTTGAGCCGTGGTAGGGAAGAAATCAAAGCACAGTGGGAACTCACACGAGACAAATGACGACCTCAGGTCGATGAACAAACCTGTACACATGTCACCAGGGAACTGCTATCTGACGCTAGGTATAATACCAACTAGCAGGTTCCCGGCGAGTCATGTCCGGTGTACTCATAACCCAATGAGCACCTGTATACATCTTAGGTGAACCAACTAACACCAATGGCTTGTGAGACCGGCCACCGCCCCTCGTCGGGGTCTCGACTGTAATACACTAGTCTACTCTGGAGTATCGATGCCCTGTCTCGAAACTCCCACGACTAGGGACACTTTAAGGATGTGCTTATAGACCCCAGCTCCCACGTATATGATTGCCATCATACTGCTGGCAGTCAAGAAAAAATCCTATGGGCTCTATCAACATGCAATAGTGAACTAAAGCATGTTTACGATGATAAAGACAAACCAGATGGCATACTATTATCTCGAGCAAGACTGTCATATCGGTATAGGTCCTCCCTCAATCATTGCAATCACGTACCTGCGATCCAATAATTGACTTTGAGGTCACTATATCCAACAATCTCCTACTTGCACTTAAGGCTAATTATTGCGATGTCGCATACTCACATCCCGTGAGATACCAAACATCCAACTCCTCTACTAATCAGTTTCACAAATCCCGTTTGTAAAACTATTGTGTTCAAGAAATAGCCTTAGTGAATGGATCCGCCCTGATGTTTCTTTCTATGTCTCTCTTGATCTCAAGTTCGCGGAGAAAGTCATCTCCCGAATCGAGTAATAGGTGTCTTAGAATTTGTCTGGATATCTGATGGGACCTAGTTCATAAATGAACTTCAAATCCAAACTTCTTAGACTGTATTGATAACTGAACCTAATCAGTATCCAGCACCATGCCTCCCACAGTATCCTCTTGGACCACCTGTCCATAATACTGTCCCTCGTCAGAGGAAAAACTATAACTCTGACAATCACTCTGTCATCCATGTCACCTTTGAAGCCTGGAATGATAACTGTCTCCCGAAGGAGGCTGCCGTCATCAAATCCGTAGAACATGCACTTATGTTCTAAAACTGCTTCCTTATGTTTCTTCAGGATTGGATTAATATAAACTTATCGCATCTAGTGCAAAAATAACATCTGGTGTGGTACTTGACATCTCACGATTGACTCAATTGCCTGAGCAAGTGATCTGCCAATCATGCACATCCCTCTCCCCTTTAGTCTATAAGACACCTTTAGAGAGAGTGACTCCATCACCTGCAGGTACACCACCATGCCAGGAGTCATCTATTCTAAAATACCATTAGAATACTGTCAAAGTACCCTGATTGGAAAACTACCCAGTTCTAGATCTAAAACCATAGATCTAGTAACCAGAATATCTGATATTATATCCATATCCTTTGTGGAGAAACAACTGTGTGACGACCACAATATAACCGATCGTAGTATAGGAATTTTACTTCCTACTCTGTGTATGTCATCCAAATACCAGGACATCACACCCTACCACCTTCTTAACAGATCTATCCCTTATTCTGATGAAGTCAAAGCTATGACTATTACATTAAAAATAGATGATCTATCTCCTCTATATTTGTTCAAGTCTATAAATAGACATAAGCTACTTGCCCACTATGCTTCCGCTGCTCCCACTGACTACGACAACCCTCTGGCAGAATAATATATACGTGCACTTCTAAAGCTAGTTTAGAACGATTCTATACTTAACCTCCTGCCGGGTCTCATAGCCTGGAACAAAGTAGTGTCAAGTCTGGGTAAACAAGAACCTCCCTGTCACCGTCCTTGAAGCTACCGGAGTACCACTCGGGTGTCTGAGGTTACCCACCATATCTACGGAGTGGCTATTGGAATGTCAAACCTGATTGAATATATAGGTCCTATTAAATTTTCCGTAATCGTTTGCGGTTCTGGAATCACTTCCAGTTCTACCATACCCCAACTACTGTTTTTCTGAAAAAATCCATTTTACTAAAACTGTGGTGAGTCAAGAACAATATCACTATTGATCTTCCAGATGGTAGAAAATCAACCCTCGACATAGACCGAATCAACCCACAAACTACCATTACAGAAACGTGTCTCGAGTTATCCAGAGTCTGGTTTTAAGCATAAGCCGGACAACTCCCCGTATCTTGACATCGTTAAGATAAGAACCATTCTATATACAATATAGAAATAGAGCCACTAATTTAATTGGAACAAGATTCAAATCATACAGCTGTCTCCAGTGCATGTCAACTTAATGGAGAGAGGCTAACCAGCATTACTCAACTTAGGAATCCATCCAATTACGAGTAACCTGAAAGAGAAACAAGTTTCTCAAAACCATTGCTATCAACTGAATACCAATCACAAGAATCTACATTTTCGATTTCTTTGAAAAATCCTGATACTTGCGACACCTGGTTCTCTACTTTATTCCTATACCCACAACTTCTCAAAATTTAGACATTGTATTTCTACGAAACACTTGTCTAAAAATCTAGAGAAGTCATAAGTAAACAGAACATAGTATGAGGACCTACCCCTTTGTCCTGACGGACACTGGACAACATACAATACTCTGTATAAGTCCGCTGAGTTGAATAACTCAAAACCTGTGCATCGTTGGTTGAAAACTGTACCTAGGCATTTTTCCTCAAATATCACTAATTACAACAAATTCCGATATAATGAGGATGATCACCTAATTCCCAATAATTTACTCCCACTCATCATCTGTAAAACTATACAGATGTGAGAATCATACCTGGTAAATATATACCTTGGAGTAAGTATCTAATCGGGAAAACAATTTTCTTTTAACAATGCACTGAAACATGAAAATGTTTCGTAGGGGTATCCTGGTATTCCTAGTAATGCCTCTTCCATAATCAAATTCATGACTATAACCGTATATTTCTTTTCCATCTCTCCAAATCCCTTTATTTGTATTTATTCATTACCATCTGTACACCATCGTTAGGCTAAGTGGTTTTCTTACTTCCCTACCGTTCGGCACCAACCTATGGTTTGGAAGAAGATTATCCAGTAAGCATAATAGGTGTACCCTCCTTAACCTAGAAGTACTCGCAACTTGAGAGAAGGTGATGATAAAAGACAATTGAATAATACCTTATTCTATTTCTCCCGAACTGGGAAAAAACAAAGGTGAAATAGGAGTGGCGATGAAGTACGCGGTTTGGTCGTGAATGATAGCAGTCACAATTTACTTTGCCCTCTTTCTAATCCCTTTATTTTGTCTTTAGTTATTACCTTCTGTACACCTTACTTAGGCTAATTGGTTTTCTTCATACCCTACCTTTCGGCACCTGCCTATGGTTTGGAATAAGACTATCCAATAAGCATAATAGGTGTACTCTCCTAAACCAAGGAGCCCTCGCATCCTGAGAGAAGGTTATAATAAAAGCCAACTGAATAAACCAATTCTATTTCTCCTGAATCTGGATCCATCCTCGAAGAAGTCCCTTAGAGTTCGTATACGATGGATCTATCTAATGGAAGTGGATGTCCGTAATAATACGGGGTGTTCTGAGAAATTCAAAGGGTAAAAGAAGGAGAGGCAAATGACTTATGCAACTAAGACAATCCAAAGGCCAGTATTTTAAGAAGGTTCGGTCAACTTGGTCACTGAGTCATAGTCTAGGGTCGGTCAAAGGTCGCTGCCAAAGAGAGAGAGAAAAGAAACACTCTGCGTGCACTCTAACCTAGATCGGAATGGTTATCACTTTATCTAATCAGGAAACCTCCCACTGTAATCTCAAATTCTTCTCCAAACCTGAAAGAAGAATTAGTCGGGATCACCCGAAGAGTAAACAAACTCATCAGTGGGAATTGGGATCCAACTATCATCACATGATAACTTGATGGAAGCCATTCAAGTTATCACACTCCAGAAGGTATGCGCATGCCTGGCAAGTTTCAGTTTCTTTAGAAACTCCCGATATGATTTTTACCTCATGCTCTTATGACCTTGACGAAGGCCAACAAATCATAAGTCACGTGTCAAGTTCTACCCGTCATTGTCCAGGTCAATTTGAACCCACCCGTACAAGTCCTTGACGAAGGCCAACAAGGCTATACGACTGTCCCAAACCAACGCATCTATCTATGCAACAAATGAATACCCCAGCAGCTACCAAGCACTATGCCTTGACGAAGGCCAACAAACATAGCTTGAATACTACTGACTATCCATAAGAAATGACGGAGGGCTACGGCTGGTTTTTGGCGAAAAACCTTTAACGTAATGAACTTGATTTCGTTGAAGGAACCTAATAGCTTTTTATAAAGATATAGTGGCGAAAACCTTTTGCTAAAGAGGTCACTCCCGGTGAAGGGATCTCAGCTCTTTCCTCGTGGAATGAGGTGCAGGATATTCCAACTGAATACCGCGATGCAAAGCAACTTGTAATCGACTATAATGAAGTTATTACCCTGACACAAACTTCTGCCCATAGGGTCTCTCCCGGTGAAAGGATATCAGCCGTTGCCTCGTCGAATGAGGTGCAGGATATTCTAACTGAATATCTCGATGCAAAACAAAAGGAAATGACTTTGTAATAACACCTTTTAAAATTGTTCCAACAATATCAAATATATGTTTGTTTTATCCTTGCATTGATAAGAATCAATGCAGTCCCATCAGTTAATCACACCAGAAAAGAACGAAAATATAATGTACGTATATGCCATCCGCATTCGCCACTGGGTCCCGTCATCACCCGTTAGGTTACTTAACTAACGAGAGAGCGGGGAGTGGACAAGCGCGGGTGTAAAACATATACAACATCTAATAGTATATATACCAATATACAGTAATCACTCCAGGCGTGATAATATGCAACATTACAGAAAAGTAATAAGCATCATAGAACAATACAGATAATCTGGGATCCCCGGGTTTCACAGAGCCGCTACTGAAACCCGACGTTCCCTTGGTCGTATGGATAGCCTGTGCAAAGAAACCTAGACCCCTACGGGTGCGGTAAGTTACCCGCCAAAACCTGAAGCGAGGCAGCCCCCTACAGCATAGTGAATGGACCACCCGGCACTTCACGGAATCCGGTAACTTGAGCACCCCTCCTTAGGTCAACCTTTACTCCCTACGAGTGCGGCGAATAGTCTGCCAATTCTAGAGTGAGGCCCCTCTGCCTCTCAAAGTTATGAGATGCGGGCCCGTTGCCCTCTAGAACCCAGCTATCCATTCATCCCATCGCAGGGTAATCCTAGTACAGAAAAGAAAATATATACAACGGGTACATCGACCTTAGCCCGGTCGTGCCCCAAAAGAATACTATACAAACAGGAAGTGACAGCAGTCCACATGTTGGACGCTCGCCCCGCAATATCAAATGTACAAATAAATCCAAACAGCATTACCATTGCACACTGCTATCCACCACGACATATCCGCAACATTACAGCACAACACAGAACATCTACGCGAATGTCACGTTCGCAAATCCATCTAAAAGGACTATAGCAATTAGACACAATTTACCGCTCGAATGACATTCACGGTCGGAGATATAATGTAAATACTGCATACTAAAAAGTTTAAAATCTCGATCGAAAAAACTTCCCAAAGTGGGCCCCACGAACATCTGCTGTACAGTAATAAAATCTGGGCCCAAAAGAACAAATCCAGAAACCACAATTTCCCAAGTAGAAACCCCAGAAGAAAAATGGTCAACTGAATCACCAATACGGCCGCGGTTCCGTGGTCAAAGCTAGGCTTTGACCGCGTTTCCGCGGCCGTACGGTAGATTCACTTGACCGTTTTTCTCCAGTTTTCTTTGAAAAGTCTGCTTAATTTTCTGTGATATGCAAAATAATTTTTAGGCTTGATAAAAAATCGACAGAAACTTTAACACAGAAAATTGTAGTTTTCGAAAATCCGTTCGATCAATCTTTTAAACGCGTTAGCACAAGTTAGTAAAGCTTAATGGTGAGGCTCTGATACCACTGTAAGTCCACGATAGCGCCCCGGCTATCGAACAGACACCAAATGCGGAACAAAAACTTTTACAACTGGCGCTATCGTGTACTATCACCCGGATCTGCCATTAAAGCTAAACTAACAAACTACAAAGTGTGTAGAAATGTTATACCGAACGATCCGAGTCTTTCGGTCTTCAACCATCATCCCACGCTTTGTTGCGGAAGCTCCGATCTCCTGAATCTCCAGTCTCCTCGTCCAGGTGGCACCACGTTGACGGATCTTTAAACGGGCTCCCGTCTCTGAACCGAGGCAACTCGGTCATCAAGTTTGCTAAAAGAGATGACCAAGATTGATGTAGAGAATGAGTAGAACACTTTGTCTCGCTTCGTCCAAAGACATGGACGAACGGTTAATGAAGTTGCCATTTGAAACTGTGATGGAATGAAAAGAGCTATGAAATTTCCATACACCAAAACTATATCCTTTTTAATCAACCACACCCCATTCAAGAAATGAGCCGGCCACTTATCAAGAGGAGGAGGGTGAGTGTAGGAGAGAAAAGGAAGGTGACCATAAAACCAAAGCTTATCATAATATTAAAACAAAGCATGAGTCATATAACACCTTGCATAAAACAATTAATGCAACAAATGAGTCATCTTAACCTAGTCACCATCCAATTAATGCTAATGAATGAGTCACAATCCTTGTCACCAATCTAGAAGTTTCTAGAACCTTCCACACTCATGACTCACCTCAAGAAAAGATAAATCCGCATTTAACCGAATGTTAAAGCGGGTGATAGAAAACAGGAAACTGGCAACTTCTAAAAAGCGATCCCGAAACGAATTTCAGGATAACCCCATATCACTATAAACATACCCGCATTTGTATTATGACCGAATAGAAATGCAACTGAGATAAAGATATTATATCTACACAGTATAATACTCGGATCCGGCTTAAACCAAAGCCCACCAGTATTATCTGCCCGAAATTTGACACGTGCGTAAACGCACGTGCATTTTCCGAACCCTGCCATAAAACCATACGGCCTCCACAACGTTTCGCCCGAACTTGAGAAACTGTCTGTGGGGAACTCTAATGACTCATCAACACACTGGCACTGGGTATAACTACTAGCACATCAGAGGTACGAGCTGTACGTAACGGTTGCCTATGTATTGATTGGAAGGGAAGCTGACGAGCGAACTCATCCAGAAACCCTATTGAGCCTAACAGTGACAATATACATACAGTCCGGTCCGTTCGTCTATAAGTATCGCATATCGGTCTAGGAGCTGGTAACGTTGGACCCCCAATAGCGGTATAAGTCGTGTCAGAGAGTGGCCCAGAACACCCTGAGATACTACTGGAGTACCTACCAGTAAATCTCTTGCCTCGGCCGAGGGCTTTGTGTAATGGCTCTCATAGACACGGCGCGATCTCACCCCTAAAACCGGGAGAGACGAATCCCCTGCCGATCCGCTCACTTGCCTCCATGTGGCTCGGGACTGTACCCAAAAAATAACTGTTTGCATGACTCCTTTGAGCCATGATAGGGTAGAAATCAAAGCACAGTGGGAACTCACACGAGACAAATAACAACCTCAGGTCGATGAACTAACCTGTACACATGTCACCAGGGAACTGCTATCTGACGCTAGGTATAATACCAACTAGCAGGTTCCCGGCGAGTCCTGTCCGGTGTACTCATAACCTAATGAGCACCTGTATACATCTTAGATGAACCAACTAACACCAATGGTTTGTGAGACCGGCCACCGCCCCTCGTCGGGGTCTCGACTGTATACACTAGTCTACTCTAGAGTATCGATGCCTTGTTTCGAAACTCCCATGACTAGGGACACTTTAAGGATGTGCTTATAGACCCCAGCTCCCACGTATATGAGCGCCATCATACTGCTGGCAGTCAAGCAAAAATCCAATGGGCTCTATCAACATGCAATAGTGAACTAAAGCATGTTTACGATGATAAAGACAAACCAGATAGCATACTATCATCTCGAGCAAGACTGTCATATCGGTATAGGTCCTCCCTCAATCATTGCAATCACATACCTGCGATCCAATAATTGACTTTGAGGGCACTATATCCAACAGGGTTTTGTCTGGGTTTCTGGTAATTGGGGGGTTTAAGGTCACCACAAGGGTTCAATTACACTAACACAACTCAATTTAACCCTAACCCTCTCAAGAAAACTTCAAGGTTCACTAAACCGATATAAAACACCTCTAAACTTATATAGGTGCTAAGGAAATCTAAATACCATACCAAGGGTGCAGAAATTACCTCATTTGGCAACTGAAGAACTTTCTTGAGTTGTCCTAAGTCTCCAAAACCTTTCCTTTCTTTGTCCAAAGTGTTTTCCATGAGATTGTGCACACTTTTTGTGAAATGGGAGTGGGGTTTTGGAAGAGTTTTAATGGTGTACTGAGGACTTTGAGGGGGAGGGAGAGAGAGGGCAACAACTTTGAGGGGAAGGGAAGAAGAATATGAAGAAGATGATGCAATGAGACCAAGATCCATACCATGGTTGACCCCTCACATCTCTCTCTCTCTTGCCCATACTTCTTTACAATATTGTTTTCCTTTTCTTTTTCTTTTCTTTTCTTTCTTCCTCAATTCATTCCAAAACAAACCATGCTAGAAAATGAAGAAAACCATGTAGGAAAATGTAACAAATGTTGAAAATGACATATGCATGTCATGTGCACAAAACATGCTTAAAGCCCGATTAGCGATTTTTAATCGCGATTAGCACAAAATCAGTGTATAATAAATCGTAAAATTTCATAATTTGTATAAATCACATAAAGCACCCTCTTTTTAGTAATTTCCATAATTTTCCAAAATTTTCCCCATTTATCGGTATTTAATTATACCGAAATATTAAAATATTCATTAAAATTAATATTAAATTATAAAAATTCCCAAAAAATAGTATTTTATATTTCTGAAATGTTACAATCTTCCCCCCATAAAGATATTCGGTCCCCGAATTTAAATTTAAACCCCTCAATACTAAAAGATTTCAGTAAAAGACTAAACCGTCGGGGTCCGGAAACCATCAATACATAAAACACGTCGTAGCGCGGTGCGTGCGTATGAACAATGAAAAGATAGCTCAAAAAAAAACTCCGTCAAGCATCCCGCAATCATCGGTGTCATGGTGAAGACACCAATGTCAAATCCAATACGAAACCCAATATGATATATATCAAAACTATACATGTAAATATTTTAAGAAAATGCATGCCAAACCTTTTATGTTGCTATGCAATGCGCGTATCGTGGCACAGTGGCGGACGTCTATTGTAAGAAAATAATTATATATGTATATATCTTTTGTTTAACAAACACGTACCGCCGTTTTTGAAAACAAATTAGAAGGGTTTCCTTGTTTTAAACGTTTCGTGTCATATCAGACATATAGGTAAATACTGAGACTATAGCTCCCTATTTGGAAATCCCTTCGATAACTATTAATGCATGCAAAAATATATCCAGGTACTATCCTCTGACTAGTCCTGCTCAATATGAAAACAATAGTAAATAGCATAAAAACATACTGATCCAGCAGAAATCGAATCCAAAATGTGCATAAGAATGCTGCGTGCGTCTGGTGCGCACAGAAATCGAAATCAACAAATGTGCCCTGCGTGGGCACAAAACAAAAATCTAAGTGCAACGGTATGGACGAAACACCTGTCAAAGGCAACGGGTGTGTCTGACAACAATATCAGGTGCATCTGATATGGATGAAGAATCTCGAATTAGTGCATCTGGTGTGCACCAAAATCACATCTCATAACATGCGTCTAACATGTGCGAAAATCCAAATCAGGTGCATCCATCATGTACGAATAAAATCTACATCATGTGCTTCCAACATGCATGAAGTTACGAAATCCAATATCAAGCGCCGAACATGCGCAAAATCCAATCCAAGCACGCCAAATATGCGCAAGAAACCAAATCAAATCCACAGAGTGCACGAAATCAACATCAATATCAGAATCGAAATCGACGGTATACAATACAGCTCAATCCAAATCAGGTATACCGCGGTATATAATCTCACAACCATGTGCATCAGCGTGCACAAATCAAGTCAAATCACTAAAAGTGCATGAAAACTTTGTCGAAAGCATAAGTCAAATCACATGAATAACATAGGCATGAAATCAAAATCAACATATCGAATGACATCAAACCGAAGTCAGGTGCAACCATGGTGCACAAAATATAAACCCAGTGCAACAAGCGCACAAAATATATATCAGGCGCAACAAATGCACGAAATATAAATTTGGTGCGACAAACGGACGAAATGAAAATCTAGTGCAACAACTGCACGGAACAAAAATCCGGTGCATCCTGTGCAAGAAATACAAATACAGTGCATCTGATGCTAGCAGAGCAAGATATCTACTTGCCTCCTGTTAATGGTCTGACGCCTGGTGCTTTTAGGCTCTTGTCTCTCACTGTGCATTGCTAAATATATAGCTCATCGGCTCAACGGCCCAATATGGAATGACGACGGAAACAGTCCCACTCTGGCACATCCTCTACAGATCTCTGGCAAACTATCTCATCGACGGTGCCGAACTCTGTCTACTGGGTGTGCGCAATATAACATCTCCTGGGTCCAAGTCTTCTCAAATAGTATTCCAGAAAGGTCCTGTCGAGGTCTCTCTCAAATCTCATTTCTGCTGAACTTCCCGGAAGTTACCACCCTTTACTATATCTGTTTCTTGTTCCGGAATGGTTGTATACTCATCACGACTCCTTCTGTAAGATATATCCATATACAACGCATCTGCATGCGTATCACATCTCTGTGTCGGCGGAGTGGAACGTCAACTCATCAAGATCTTGTACGAACCTCTTACTCCACTTTTCTTTGCTGTCGACTGCTTCGGACTCGTCTCATCGTGGCTGCATGGACTGTGCTCCAACGGCTATACTCATATCTGGAGTCTCCCAAGCAATGCATCCTATCACATGATTTCCGAAAGATATCGAACCTTTCGATCGATTTGTCAAGGTTCCATAATTTCCCCAAGAGCTAAACATCTTGGTTACAGTTTAATAGTACTCCAGAACATGCCATAGTACTTGTAGACCAACCGTAGAAAGGCAAACCCAAGCCTCACAAATGGAACCACTAAACTGCTACAAACCCTAAAGTTTAAAGGCGTTCCATGGTCATTACGTCGAGTTAAGGTTTCATTCTTCTAGAGGGTCCATAGCATTATTTGCATTTGTCTCTGAATACTTTAAACTTGGAAAATGGGCTCCGGACATTCGATCGTCTCCATCGACTCTCAACGTACCTGCGTGAAGTCGTCTCTAGCTGGAATAAATCTATCTGATGACTTCGCATCGGGGTAAGAGAACGAACCACATGTCCTAGTCATTCATCCTCGGGTGACTAGCGACCTTCCATCATATCTCTAAGTATATACTGATGCTGCAATAGCTCCAATATCTGGGTGATATCTCATCATTTGCAGCAGCAACTGGCTCATTCGTTTGCACGCTGAACAGTGCCTCAATCATCAGGAATAAGCGATACATCAATGGTCATCATATTCTTGCTGTCCTCTATCAGTGGCTCAATCCTCTGGTGCTGATCTGCACGTCCGAGAAATCTCGTAAAAGTGATCCGTCAACGCTCATGGCGCGAAAACACAATAAAACGACGCCTCTATGCAATCGTATGTCCCTGGAATCACGCCCTGGTCAGTTCTCGTCCATGACGAGCTCATGCTGACCGCAACTCTAACCATAGCTCTCCCTGCCCGTATAATTGTGGAAGCAAAATTATAAACCAATATCGATGAGGATAGATCATAGGAATGGATATAATAATGTGCAAGGAAATGTACATCCTAAGGCTCTTTAAGCGGAGTAGCGTATCGAAAGTATGCCGCGGAACATACAAACGGTACGTCACTCTACTTAAGTCACCTACTCCATCAACCAAGGTCAACCTATGCGACGAAAGTTCAGGTCTAATACCCCCTTGACTAAGTCTATGTTCCGTAAGATCAAGCCTAAGTTCCGAATATATACCAACGCTCTAGGCCCCGCATAGTAAAACATAGACTCGAACCAAGGTTAACCTAGCGCCCTGATACCAACTTTGTCACGACCCGAAATAGCACGTGACTGGCCCTTGAATGATATGAAGTCTATAGAACCTCATCTAATTCAAGTAAGCCAAAATCCCAGAAATCTAAAACCGTTTTAAATAATAAATGAGGGAAAACAAGTTTTAAAGAAGTGAAGAAAACAAGTTTTAAAAAAAAGGTTTTTAAATAAGTAAGCCGAATATACATTTTCAAATCCTCGAGTCTTTTCTGAAAATTTCGGCAGAGTTTCCTTTGTAAATACTGGCCCTGAACGGGGTACAACATGAATAATATATGCACAATGATAAATGGCATCCCCAAGCGGGAGCTAGCTCTTTGTCAATCGACGGTAACAACCACGCAAGCAATAATAATATACAATGCCGAAGGACGAGGATCAAAACTAAAAAGGTAACTCAAACAGCATGAAATCCATAATAATACAACGCGCAACTCTATGGTCGAAATAATAAACAACTGGTCTCTAAGCCTGAAATAAATATACAAGTCTGGTTGATGGAATTTTACTAGATACAACTGAAAATAAATAAGTACAATGGTGGTCACGATGCAAGTGAACCCACCTACCAAAGCAATCACCCGGAAAAGAAGCAGTATGCCAGAAAAGCCGCAATTAAACCTGTACGGCAAAACCTGCAAGAACTGTGGCACAACGGGGGTGAGTTGCCAACTCGTGAGTAGAAAACATCACAGATGTATGACTCATCCTAGGTCAATACGATCAGTAATATACATCCTCAAAATGATAAAGTCTGAAATATGATAAGGTGGCAAAGGTAAAAATCTATACATCAGTGTAATACCAAGCACTCGTGTCAGTGCCTCAGGTAGCAATATATCATAAATATGAGGTATGATCAATGTCAACTATATCATGAAGTCTAAATATGTGGATACCATCCAACTATGTAATCAATGTCTATAAGTATGTGGATCTCGTCCACGTGTCATCCAATGACACAAAACATCATGCATGTAAATATCATAAAGCATATGCATGGAGGTATGAGGATATAAATCAATGTGTGTCCCTCGCGACACATCAAAATCATGGAATCTGAGTGTCCAGCATCGACACTAGAAAACATCATGAAACCCGTGCCCAGCATCGGCACGTAAATACTCATATATCGGGCTCCGTCAGTCCGGATCGGCCCACGGCTCCATCAGTCTGAATCGGCCCATATCATCTCTCGACTCCGGTCGGTATCCTCCGGATATCCGCCGAGCCCAAATACTATCACCGGTATGTAGTATTCCTACTACGAGGCTCACCGTCTGCAGCACAGCAATCCGTTCTCGCCCCGGGGTACCATATTGGGTCCACCATGTACCCGCACTCGGACTCATCCAGCTCCTCGAATCGGGTTTCACATGTCACACGTCTCAGAACCCAGAAAACGCATGGTGGACGCACCGAAATATCATATCAAGAGAAACCTGGTTTTTAAAAAATGCATACTTTCTTTTAAAATGACCACGGTTCTCAAATTTTGAAATCTCATGAAGACGGCATATCTCAATGCATAAAATCATAAGGTATGATGTATGCGACATATGATAGAAATGTAAACATATCCGTATATCATGCAACATAAAACAGTAATATGCACATATCGAGGGAAAACCGCTCCTTTAAAATGAATTAGTTTTTAAAATATATCTTGCGGTTCCCAAATCTCCAAAATCAAGCAAGAATCATCTATGCATGTGCAAATACGTATGTAAGCAAGTATGGGTGTACAATATGTGTGTACGCCAATATGGAAGTACAAGTAGCCATATCCTGATGCAACAATCCTACAGTGTAGTGACATGGCAATTATCGATGATGAAGTGTGTGAGCCGGCAAGCAGGTGTACGTGGAACATACGCATCATCGATAATGGTGTTGGTGTCCTGACAGCATAGGTTTAATATAACAATAAACACATTTAAACATGCAATGCGATGCGAATAGCAAGAATATGCGGAAAATGAATAATAAACACAACAGTGAAGAATCAACATCAATATATAAATGTCATACAGTTTTGGCATTTGAAATAAGACGAATCGGGGTTTTTAGAAAAATAAGTGTAACAATTTGAAATTTCGTTTTAATGTTTTTCGTGTTAATTAGAAATTGTGCGTGTTATTATATGTGTACATAGGATTATTAGTTATTTTAGTCGGGTTTACCCTAATTGGAAAATTTTCCTTTGTAGTATACACATGCACACTTAGCACAATTTTTGTGACCTAGGTAAAAAGTGTTAACATGTTAACCATTTTCTTTCATGCATGGTTGTTATTTTTCCCCACCCTTTTATCAAAATAAAACCCTTTTTTCAATAATTCAATTCCAATAGAAAATGAGGCATGGTGTTAGGTAAAGGACTTTGACTTTTTGACCATTTTCTTCTCTTTTCTCTCTCTTCCTCCTCATTTCTGAATTCTACAGAATTAGGACTCATACACAGTGGCGTGTGCGGTCCAATGTCTACGCATGCGCAAAGCGGTTATTCTTACTTCATTACTTTTACGGATGACTTTTCAAGGTACGGATATGTCTTCTTAATGAAACATAAATCCAAAGCTTTTGGAAAATTCCAGGAATATAAGAATGAAGTAGAAAAACAAACAAGCAAAAGTATCAAGACACTGAGATCTGATCGAGGTGGTGAATACTTAAGTGTCGAGTTCCTGGATTACTTAAAAGTGAATGGAATGCTCTCTCAGCTTACTCCTCTGTACACTCCACAACATATCGGTGTATCGGAGAGACGGAACCGGACCCTATTGGATTTGGTACGTTCCATGATGAGTAACGCTGAGTTACCGCGATCATTCTGGGGATATGCACTAGAATCAGCTGCATACCTTTTGAACAGAGTTCCAACTAAGACTGTGCCTACCACACCATATCAGATGTGGTGTGGGAAGAAACCCTATCTTAAGCACATTAAGACATGGGGATGTCCAGCTTTTGCCAAAAAGCAGCATGCGGCCAAACTCGAGGCACGCTCAATACAGTGCAAGTTTGTGGGATATCCAAAGAACTCCAAGGGATATTTCTTCCATTGCGAAGGGGAACAAAAGTTTTTTGTTTCTCGTCATGCCCACTTCTTGGAAACTGAGTTTTTGGAAAGTCAGATAAGTGGGAGCGCAATAGAACTGGAAGAAATTTCAGAACCACGAGCTATTACTGAAAGCTTAGTAAAACCAGAGGGTTCGAAAGATCAGGACATTCCTGCGCCGCTCCACAGGAGTAGTAGGAAGTCTCATCCGCCCGAGAGATACTACGGTTTTCTCATAGACGGGGATAGAGAGGATTGCATCATTGATAGTGATGAGCCGACTAGCTTCAAGCAGGCCATTCAGAGCGTCGACTTGGTAAAATGGCTGGATGAAATGCGGTCCGAAATGGAGTCTATGTACACCAACAAAGTATGGACGTTGGACGTTGCTCCAGATGGGGTAAAACCCGTAGGATGCAAGTGGATCATCAAAAGGAAGATTGGTGTAGATGGACAGGTTGAGACCTATAAGGCTAGACTTGTTGCAAAGGGTTTTCGTCAAAGACCTGGTTTGGACTATGACGAAACCTTTTCTCCAGTGGCTATGCTGAAATCCATTCGGATCCTTCTTGCCATTGATGCCTTCCACGATTATGAGATTTGGCAGATGGACGTAAAGAACTCTTTTCTAAATGGAAATTTAGAGGAGTGTGTCTATATGGACCAGCTAGAGGTTTTCATTCAGAGTGGGAGCAGCGGAAAGCTGTGCAAGTTGCTTAAGTCCATCTATGGACTAAAGCAGGCATCGCGGAGTTGGAACATCTGTTTTGATGAGACGGTCAAAGAATTTGGCTTTATCAAAAATTCAGATGAACCATGCATCTATAGTAGATTTGTAGCAAGAACTGTCGTATTCCTCGTTTTATACGTGGATGGCATTCTTTTGATAGGAAATGACATTCCTATGCTACAATCTGTCAAAGGGTTCTTGTCACACAAGTTCTCCATGAAAGACCTGGGTAATGCCTCTTACATTCTGGGGATCCGGATCTATCGTGACAGATCCAAGAGGATATTAGGAATTTCACACTTCAGGTACATCGACACCATACTGAGAAGATTCAGTATGGAAGATTCCAAGCGCGGTAATCTACCGGCTTGTCACGGGATCACCCTTTCCAAGGAGATGTCTCCCAAGACTGATTTGGAAAGGGATCGGATGTCTATTATACCCTACGCTTCTGCGGTAGGCTCTATAATGTATGCGATGTTGTGCACTAGACCAGATGTAGCTTATGCTCTGAGTGTGGTAAGCCGGTATCAGTCAAACCCTGGGGAGAAGCACTGGATAGCGGTAAAGAACATTCTCAAGTACCTGAGAAGGACTAAGGAGATGTTCTTGGTGTATGGCGGAAACGACCTCCAGATCGAGGCCTTTGCTGACTCCAGCTTCCAGAGTGACAAAGATGATTTCAAGTCCATGTCGGGTTATGTCTTTACCCTCAATGGAGGGGCGGTGTGTTGGAAGAGTTCCAAACAGGAAACCGTTGCTGACTCGACGATGGAAGCGGAATATATCGCTGCTGCAGATGCCGCAAAAGAAGTCGTCTGGATAAAGAAGTTCTTGACAGAACTTCAGGTGGTTCCGTCCATTGTTGATCCAATAGCTCTGTATTGTGACAACAACGGGGTTATAGCTTTAGCGAAGGAACCCAGGTCCCATCAGAAGTCCAGACACATCTTAAGGCGGTATCACCTGATCAGCGAGATCGTGGGTCGCCAGGAGATCGAGGTTCGGAGAGTTGCTACGGAAGATAACACTGCTGATCCATTCACGAAAGTCTTACCCCAGACTCAGTTCGAGCGGATGATCGAGATGATAGGTCTTCGATACGCCAGTACATGGCCTTAGTTCAAGTGGGAGATTGTTAGTGTATATGCCCTAGAGGCCATTACTGTATCATACTAGTTTGTATATTACTTAATGGAAGCTTAGGATATTCACAGTTGTATAGACAATCTTGCTCAAAATAGTAGTATGCTACTTGGTTTGTTTCTACTTTAATGTGTACATGTGTTTATTTTAGTATATCACCTATACACATTAGTGGAGCCCTTAGGATCTTTGCTTGATTACCAGCGTTGTGATGGCAGTCATACTCATGGGGGCTGGGTAATCCACAAGCACATCCTTATGCAGGTCCCTAGTCGTAGGACTATCGAGACAGGGCATCGATACTCCGGAGTAGACTAGCGTATGCGCTTCTCATCCAAGCAGGGGAGACGGTCTGTCCCACATCCGTCAGTACGTCGTACTTGAGATAGTATGCGGGTGCTTGTTAGGTTACGAGTACACTGGACAGGACTCGTCGGGAACTGTTGGTTGGTACTATACCTATCGTCAGTTATCAGTTCCCAGGTGACATGAGTACAGCTTAGTCCGCTGACTTGACACTGTCACTTCGCCTCGAGTGTGTTCCCACTGTACTTAGATTACTACCCTACCACGGCTCAAAGGAGTCGTACAAACAGGTAGTAGTTGGGTGCAGTCCCGAAGCACTTGGAGGCAGTGATGGTTAGACAGGATTCGTCTCTCCCGGTATTGGGGGTTGATATCGCGCTATGTCTAGGAGAGCCATTACACAAAGTCCCTGGCCAGGGCAAGCGAGATATACTGGTAGGTTTCCAGTGTTATCTCAGTGTGTTCTGGGCTACACTCCGACACGACTTGTACCGCTATTAGGGGAATGACGTTTACCGCCCCTCTAGGCCCGCCATGCGATATTCTCAGACGAACAGAATGGACTGTACGCAGATTGTTACATTTAGGCTCAGTAGGAGTTCAGATGGGTTTCACCTCGTCCGTCTTCTTATCGGCATCTACCTGGGGGCCGTTACGCACAGCTAGTGCCGCTTACGGTCTGTGGTTAAACCCACTGCCAGCGTAGTGTCGAGTCTTTAGAGTCCCACACAGAGAGCTATTCGCCTTTAGGCAAAAGAGTAGAGGTCACATGGTTTTGCGACAGGGTTCGGTCACATCCGTGCACTTATGCACGTTTAGTGTCCGGGCAGTTATCACTAGCGGGCTTTGGTTTAAGCCAGATCCTAGTGTACGTTTTGGGATTGGTTTTATCTCGTTTGTATGCGTGTTCTTCGGAACAAGGATGCGGGTGTGTATGCACGGTTGACAGAGACAGAGGCAGAGGATTCTCATTAGGGTTGTTGACTGTTGACTTTTTCTAAACCCTAATGAGAATAAGAAATATGATCAATGATAATATTAATTAAGTATTATTGTACCATGGCTGGGTTCAAAGGTTGACTTTGTTGACTTGTTGACTTAGTTGACCGGTTGACTAGGTTGGACTTGTTGACCATCATCATGACTATGGCTATCATTTCTTGGCATTGACCTTGGCTTGTTTGTTTGTTCACAAATTGCATTTAATACATGAAATGATATGACCATTTGATATGATAACAACCATCACATAATACTCAATTATTATTATGAGTTATGATTATTTTGGATTATGAGAGCAAGGGTGAGAAAAGTCTTGCTCATTCTATCATTCTCATTCTCTCTCATCCTCAAGCTCTCCCTCTTCCTCTTGCTCTCTCTCTAGTTCATGGTTCTATTGTCTCATGTATTGAGAAGCAAGAACCATAGAGATAAAACCCAACACACTTCTCTACTCATCCTAGTATACAAGGTTTAGCAAACCAAGTGTTCTAGTTTCCTCAAGATTGAGGTTGAAGCCAAAGGTAGAAGCTTTCAGATGGATCCATCTTCGGCACAAAGAAATGACGAGGAGAGAACCATCCGACCACCACAAGGAGTCCAAGAGAAGGAGTTCAAGTTAAGGTATAACCCCTAACCGAGTAGGTAAAACTCCTAGTTAGGTTGTTAAATAGTTGTTTAACAAGGATCCGTATTTTGAGTCTATGTTACCACCAAAAGAAAAATCGTTTTTCATCATTTCCGCAAGCCCGAAAGAACTGGGAGAGGTAACGTGGACTTACATTATTTTATGTAGCAACCCTCCGAACCTCGATCTCCCGGCGATCCACGATCTCCGTGATCAGGTGATACCGCCTCAAGATGTGTCTGGACTTCTGATGGGACCTGGGTTCCTTCGCTAAAGCTATAACCCCGTTGTTGTCACAATACAGAGGTATTGGATCAACAACGGACGGAACCACCTGAAGTTCTGTCAAGAACTTCCTCATCCAGACGGCTTCTTTTTCGGCATCAGATGTAGCGATATATTCCGCTTCCATCGTCGAGTCAGCAACAGTTTCATGTTTGGAACTCTTCCAACACACCGCCCCTCCATTGAGGGTAAAGACATAACCCGACATGGACATGGAATCATCCTTGTCACTCTGGAAGCTGGAGTCAGCAAAGGCCTAGATCTGGAGGTCTTTTCCGCCATACACCAAGAACATCTCCTTAGTCCTTCTCAGGTACTTGAGAATGTTCTTTACCGCTATCCAGTGCTTCTCCCCAGGGTTTGACTGATATCGGCTTACCACACTCAGTGCATAAGCTACATCTGGTCTGGTACACAACATCGCATACATTATAGAGCCTACCGCAGAAGCGTAAGGTATAATAGACATGCGATCCCTTTCCAAGTCAGTCTTGGGAGACATCTCTTTAGAGAGGGTGATCCCGTGACAAGCCGGTAAATTACCGTGCTTGGAATCTTCCATACTGAATCTTTTCAGTATGGTGTCGATGTACCTGGACTGTGAAAGTCCTAATATCCTCTTGGACCTATCACGATGGATCCGAATCCCCAGAATGTAAGAGGCATCACCCAGGTCTTTCATGGAGAACCTGTGTGACAAGAAACCTTTGACAGATTGTAGCATAGGAATGTCATTTCCTATCAAGAGAATGTCATCCACGTATAAAACGAGGAATACGACTGTTCGTGCTACAATTTTACTATAGATGCATGGTTCATCTGGATTTTTGATAAAGACAAATTCGTAGACCGTCTCATCAAAACAGATGTTCCAACTCCGTGATGCCTGCTTCAGTCAATAAATGGATTTAAGCAACTTGCACACCTTTCCGCTACTCCCACTCTGAATGAAACCCTCTGGCTGGTCCATATAGACACATTCCTCTAAATTTCCACATAGAAAAGCGGTCTTTACGTCCATCTGCGAAATCTTATAATCGTGGAAGGCAGCAATGGCAAGAAGGATTCGAATGGATTTGAGAATAGCCACTGGAGAAAAGGTTTCGTCATAGTCCAAACCAGGTCTTTGACGAAAACCCTTTGCAAAAAGTCTAGCCTTATAAGTCTCAACCTGTCCATCTACACCAATCTTCCTTTTGAAGATCCATTTGCCGCCTACGGGTTTTACCCTTTCTGGAGCAATGTCCAAAGTCCATACTTAGTTGGTGTACATGGACGCCATTTCGGTCCGCATTGTATCCAGCAATTTTACCGAGTCAGCACTCTGAATGGCCTGCTGGAAGCTAGTCGGCTCATCATTATCAATGATGCAATCCTCTCTATCCCCGACTATGAGAAAACCGTAGTATCTCTCAGGCGGATGAGACTGCCTACTACTCCTGCGGAGCGGCGCAGGAATGCCCTGTTCTTTCGAACCCTCTGGTTCTACTAAGCTTTCAGTAATAGCTCGTGGTTCTGGAATTTCTTCCAGTTCTATTGCGCTCCCACTTATCTGATTTTCCAAAAATTCAGTTTCCAAGAAGCAGGCATGAAGAGAAACAAAAACCTTTTGTTCCTCTTCGCAATAGAAGAAATATCCCTTGGAGTTCTTTAGATATCCCACAAACTTGCACTGTACTGAGCGTGCCTCGAGTTTGTCCGCATGCTGCTTTTTGACAAAAGCTGGACATCCCCATGTCTTAATTGTCACGACGCAAAAGGTACGGAACATGACCGGCACTTAAATTACGAAACGTCTCGAGGCGTACGTAATCTAAGTAAGCCAAAACCCAGAAATCAAAACCAAAGAAGCAGTAGAGTGAAGGAAAACCAACTTAAAACAAGTAGTTTTAATAGCATAAGCCGAATTATGCGTTTTAAAAAAACATCAAGTATTTTCTGAAAATTTCGGCTGAGTCTCCTTTGTAAATACTGGCCCCCAAACGGCATACAACATGAATAGTATACGAAATCAATAAAAAGGCATCCCCAAGCGGAAGCTAGCTCTTCGTCAATCGACGGTCACAACCACACAAGCAATATAATATACAACGCCAAGGGCGAGGATCAAAACTCAAAAGGAAACTCAAAGGAGCAAGAAATCCATAGAAATACAACGCGCGACTCTAAGGTCGAAAGAATAAACATCACTGGTCTCTATCTCTGAAATAAACACATGTTTGGTTGATGGACTTCTAGATACAACAGAATAATAATATACAAGGTATAATGATGGGTACGATACAAGTAAACCCACCTACTAGCAAGTCACCCGAAAAAGAAGCAGTGCCAGCAAAGCCGTAATGAAATCTGTACGGCAAAACCTGCAAGAAACTGTGGCACAACAGGGGTGAGTTGCCAACTCGTGAGTAGAAACATCTACGAATAGAAATCGCATGAACAACGCAATCCTAAGTCATACGATCATAATATATCCTCAAATATATAATCTGCAGCCTATAACAATGGCTAGGGTATACCTCTAAACAACGGTAATACAAAGTGCTCGTGTCAGTGCCTCAGGTAGCAATATATCATATGGAAGAGGTATGAATGCATGAGAACAGAATACATGTAAATGAAGAAACTGCTTTCATAATTTAGTGAGATTTCTGTTTTTTTCAAAACGAGGTATCATAAATGAAATCAGCATAAACAGTGTCTAGCATCGACACAAAACATAAATCCCAATATCTCAATATCTCAGGCTCCGGCTATCCAGACTGGCCTGGATCATCAATCTCAGTACCTCGATGTCTCAAAATCTCAATGTCTCAATCTCACTATCTAGGGCGCCGTCAGTCCGGATCGGCCCCTACCACCAAACTCAAGACCACGACGGTATCCTCCGGATATCCGACGCGTCGGGTAAAATCACCGGTAGGTAGTCTTCCCCTGCCAGGCTCATCGTCTACTACTCGAACTTCTTGCCCCGGGGTACCTTACCGGGTCCACCATGTGCCCGAGACGGTTCATCCAACTCCTCGAATCGGGTCTCGAAATCCATCAGCAAACTCATGGTGGACGACTCATACATCATGGGAAAACCGTACTTTTCATTTTTTAAAAAAAGAGAGAGAGAAGAAGTTTATATATGTTTTTGCAGTTTTCCCCCAAATCCAGGAAATCTCATGAAAATCCGAATCCAAATCATCAATAGCCCGTAAAACAGTGAATATAGGCATAAAAATCCATGAATGCGGCATAACAGTGAATAATAACATGCATGATGTAGCAAGTAATAACTACAATATCTAAACTAGCATATAAGGCAAGTACACTAATATCATGTCACTAATATCATGTCTAAACTATTAGCTAACAAGCTATGTCAATGAAATTGTATTTTCTGAAGTGTACGTGACTTGGCAATTACTGATGATGATGTGTATGAGCCGGCAAGTAAGTGTACGTGGAACATACGTATCATCGGTAATAGTGCTGGTGTCCTAAAAGTATGATATCAATAACGGTATATGAATCAAAAAATAAGTATGCGATGCGGAGCGAACATCAATATTGTGAGGGAGCTGAATACTAAACACAACAATAACTAATCTGCATTTAATATAAATATAAATCATACAGTAGTGCCTTTTGAAATAATACGGATCGCGGTGTTCTTTTAAAATAAGAGCTACGGTGTTTTTAAGAAAAGATACGTTCATTGAAATATCCGTAGAATCCCTTGACCTGTCTTTTAAAATACCCACGATTCGATAGTTTTTTAAATAGGTAGGAATCAAATCTAGTCTAACAACTACACTAAACTATAGGGCTGAGCTAACAGGATAACAGAAGGTAAGGAAACCGCCTAACATCCGAGTCGATACATACATACATACATACATACATATATATATATATATATATATATATTAGTCGGTGATTCCGCCTCAATAGTATCACATCCGATACAATATCTATAATCAGACATCCCAAGTCAAGAGTGCGGATCAATCATCAATATATAGCTCGTACGTAAATCCGTCGTACGGCATCCCAAATCTGGGTACGGGTCGATATCACATTCATCATATTATTCATCTGGTATCCACATTATCAAAGATCACAATCCGGGTACTGATCTAAGTCAAGTACAATACTGATACCACCTAAGTATGCATGCACGTGTGTGAAACAGTACGTCAAAGGACCCGCTACAACATCACGTCGTATCTCAAACACGAACCCTGCCAAATCACCGATCTCACGGCCCCAAATAAAATCTCATCGACTCATCTCAAATTCCAAGTACTATCCTCAAATCCAGTATATGAACACATAGTCCCATACCCATATGAACACATAAATATATAATCCCATATACGCACATGTAAAAGAAAGGATGTATGCAAGTATGTGCGTGCGTGCGTGTATAGGTGCAACCCCTACTCTAGGGTTTCGCAATTACACTAAATCAATCCAAGAACACCAAAAATCCATCTTTATCATCAATCAACTCACACTACATATAATAAATATATGTGTGTATACGTATTCGTATACATCACCACGAACTGCGGGGATGCTATACGCTATCCACCCGACTTCCCCCGTGGATATAATCTACTCGCCTGGTCCTCGCTAGTCGGTGTCGACGCCGCCATGCGCTTGCTTGTCGTCTCGAAGTCCACATTGGGTACCTCACCACGTATCGTAACGCATAAAAACCAATTCCGAAGTCGAAACGGTATACGAAAACCAATTCGGCACGCGTATCACGCATAGGTCAAAACCAATCGTCTACGCATGGAAGAATATCCAAACCAACCCTCGATGTCGATGTACAAACGTCAAACCATCGAGAAAACCCAAACATACCAATCGTGATTTCAAAACTCACTAATTATATAAGAAATAGGGTTTAATTCACAAAATCCCCAAACTCGCTTTAAAAGCTATTTTTCCGAAAACCTAGGAAGCAAAATTAACCTTTTTAGTACAACACTTGATGTTTTAACAATTCTAATGGCAATAATACTTATTAAATATCTTAAATAAGCCATACAAACCATTTCCACAATTTAATCTCATTAAATTTCATTAACCCTAAAATTCTAGTTTCCAATCTATCCAATTTTAACAATTCCCAAAGTAAAACTCACAATTCAACAACTAAGCTTAGTTTTGCATAACCCAAGATATTAAACCACTCATTATAATGTTAATGATATGATGAAACCCTTACTATATATTAAATTCTAAAATTTCAATTAATTACCAAAACCTAGTTTGCTAAATCATAGTTTGGACATTGCAAATGTTGTAATTAGGAATTTTTAGCAATTAGATTAGTTTTGCATAGCATTAACTAGTTAAATACATCACACAAGTATAATCTCATTACCCAAAACCCTAACTAGATTTTCACAAACCCTAATCTCATGAATTGGACTTGCAAATTTCAAACCTAAAATTAAACCCTTTATTAACTTAATTTGAAGTAATAACAAATAAAGTAACAAAAGATCAAGATTTTATACCTCACAAACCATGGATCAAACTTTGCAATCTAGCCTCTCAAATGCAAATTTTTCTCCAAGAATCATTTTAGAATGAGCTAAGGAAAAATGGGTAGGGCTTTGATTTGAATTTTGTTTGGATTTTTGATGAAAATTGGTGGATTTTTTTGATGGAAAAGAGGTGAAATGGGGAGGGGGGCTGCTGCTGAATGGAGGCTGGAAATTTCGGCCAGAAATTGAGGGGAGTGAGGAGAGAGAGGGAGGGGTTGAAAGTGAGAAGAAAAGACAAAGCCCACACCTCAAAGTCAACATTTATACCACCTTTTCCTTTATTTTTTTCCTTTTCTTTTCTTTGTTTGCTTGACTTTTAAGTGGGAAATGAGGGGGGGCTGCTGAATTCAGCCTTATTAGGTGAGAGGGTGAGGATGTGTGTGTGTGTATGAGAAATATCAAGTAACATGCAACCATACCCCAATTCTATTTAGCTATTTTTCACCATTTAAGCCTTTTTCTTCGATATTTTCTAAAACCGTTTGACAGCTTCATTTCTTTTCAAAAACAACATGTTAAAATTTTGTTTAATTTGTTATGATGCACAAAATTTGTTTCAACCAATTCCAATTTGTAATTTTCCCTAATTAAATGTATTAGTGACGGCTTAAAGTAATATTAAAATAATTAATTTCGGAAAATTTTTCAGAAAATTAGAAATTCTACCAGTGGCTCAATAAACACCAAATACTAGCAATTACATAGCTAGAATATGCATATTTAATTTTATAATAAAGATATTTCTATTTTGACTTTTTACAGAAAACCCCCTTATTTTGCCGATTTTTCTGAAATTTCACCGAAACGATTTTCAAAACGTTGCAATCTTCCCCCCATAAAGAAATTCGGTCTTCGGATTTAAATTAAAACTCCCCCCAAATACTAAAACATCTAAGCAAAACCATCAAGTCGTCTGGGCCCTGAAATCATAAATACATCAAACAAATCATAGCGCAGCGCATGCGCATGAAAAATGAGCATATAACTCAAAATCAAAACTCCGTCAAGCATCCCGCAATTATCGGAGTCATGGGGAAGACATCAATGACAAGATCTAATACGAAAACCAACATGATATACATCATTAAAGCATCTAGAAGCAATGCATGCCGAACCTTTTTCAAATCGCCGTGCGATGTTCGCAACACTGCACAGTGGCGGACGTCTATGGTAAGAAAATAACTACATACATACATACATACATACATATATATATCCTTTGTTTAATATGCGCGTCCCGCCGTTTTGAAAGCAATTTCAGAAGGGTTTCCTTTATAAAATATTTCGTGTCATCTCGGACACGTAGGTAAATACTGAGACTATAGCTCTTCTTTGGAAATCCCTTCAATAACTATCAATGCATGCAAAAATATACTCAGGTACTGTCCTGTGACTAGTCCTGCTCAGTACTAAACCAAATAGTAAACATCATAAAATATAAAATATACTGCTCCAACATAAATCAGTCCTAAATATATATATGAATGCCATGTGCGTCTGGTGCGCACGGAAATCAAAATCCATGAATGTGCCATACATATGCACAGAAACAACATCTAAGTACATCGGGTGTGTACGAAATATCTGTCAAGGGCAACAGGTGTGCCTGACAGCAAAAACAGGAGCATCTGATATGCATGAAGAATATCGATTTAGTGCATCTGGCGTGCACCAAAATCATGTCTCATAACATGCACCCAACATGCGCGAAAACCCAAATCAGGTGCATCCATCATGCACGAAATCATGAAATCCAATATCAGGCGCTGAACATGCGCAAAATCCAATCAGGTGCACAAGGTGCACAAAACAAATATCAAACATCACCATCGAAATCGAAGTCTAGTGCAACTGTAGTGCACAAAATGCGTATCACTGCACTGCAAGCATATGTGAACTATACCGAGTGCAAAAACCAAATCGTGTGCGTACATATGCACAAAATCAACTCACTGTTTGAAACCTATAAAATCATAAACATGTGAAACCAAGGCACGAAAACGATATCAGGTGCAACAACTATGCAAAAATAGTAAATACTCAGTAGGTACAACCATAGTGCATGAAAACAAATATCATGAAACTCAATCATCAAAATCAATCATGCAAATAGACCACCCAAAATACCGAAATCAAATATGGCAGAATAGTCTCGCTCAAGCACATCCTCTAAGAATCTCTGGCCAACTGTCGTGGTCACTCATAGCATGTCTCGTCGACGATCATGAACTCTGGCCTGCCGGTGTGCGTAACATGACCACTCCTGTGTCCAAGTCTTCTCGTAATTCATTCCAGAAAGGTCTTGTTGAGGTATCTCCCAAATCTCGTTTCTGCCGAACTGTCCGGAAGTCATCGTCCTTTACTAAGCAATTTCTTGTTCCGGAATGGCTGCATACTTATCGCGTCTCCTTCAGGAAGGTATATCCAAATACAATGCCTCGGCATGCGTATCACATCTCTGATATCGGCGGAGTGGAACGCCATCTTATCCAGATCTTGTACGAACCTCTTACTCCACTTTTCTCTAATGTCGACTGCTTCGGACTCGTCTCGTCGTGGCTTCATGGACTGTGCTCCAACGGCTATACTCGTATCTGGAGTCTCCTAAGCAATGCATACCATCGCATAGCATCTGAATGAAGTCGAACCATTCGACCGATTCGTCAAAACCTCATAATCCCCCAAGAGCCCAACATCTTTGATACAGTTTAATAGTATCGAGTAGATACCACAGCATCGATGGTCCAGCCGTAGAAGGGCAAACCCATGCCTTACTAATGGTGCCGCAGAACTGCCGCAAACCCTAAGGTTCAAAGGCTTTCACACGGTCATTATGTCGAGTTAGGGTTTCATTCTTCTAGAGGGTCCATAGAATTGCCTGCATGTCTTTCCGAATACTTTAAACTTGGAATAATAGGTTTCTGACATTCGATCGCCTCTGTCGACTCTCAACGTCTCTGTGTGAAGTCATCTCTAGCTGGAATCAATCTATCCGATGACCTCGCATCAGGGTAGCGAACGAACTACATGTCATAGTCATTCACCCTCGGTGACTAGCGACCTTCTATCATCTCTTAGTACAACTCGTACTGCAATAGCTCCAGCATCTAGGGCGATATCTTTCATTTTCCAAAATCACTGGCTCATTCGTCTGCACGCTGAACAGTGCCTCAATCATCATGAATAAGCAATACTTCAACGGTCATCAAAATCTGGTTGGCCTCTATCAGTGGCTCAATCCTCTGGTGCCGATCAGCACATTCGAGTAACCTCATACAGCGATCCATCCAACGCTCGTGGTGCAAAACACAATAAAAAGACACATCTCTGCAATCGTGTGTCGCCGGAATTACACCCTGGTCAGTCCTCGTTCGTGACGAGCTCATGCTAACCGTAACTCTAGCCGTAGCTCTCCCTACCTGTAATCGTGGCAACAAAACCATAACTGGTATCGATGAGGCTAGATCATAGGAATGAATATAATACTGAGCAAAGAAATGTACATCCTAAGGCTTCTTAAGTGGAGTAGCGTATCGTAAGTATGCCGCGGAACATACATACGGTACGTCACTGTACTTTAGTCACTTACTCCATCAACCAAGGGTCATCCTACGCTCCGAAGGTAAAACCTAACGCTCTGATGCCAACTTTGTCACGACCCGAAAGGTACGGAACATGACCGGCACTTAAATTACGAAACGTCTCGAGGCGTACGTAATCTAAGTAAGCTAAAACCCAGAAATCAAAACCAAAGAAGTAGTAGAGTGAAGGAAAAACCAACTTAAAACAAGTAGTTTTAATAGCATAAGCCGAATTATGCGTTTTAAAAAAAACATCAAGTATTTTCTGAAAATTTCGGCAGAGTCTCCTTTGTAAATACTGGCCACCAAATAGGATACAACATGAATAGTATACGAAATCAATAAAAAGGTATCCCCAAGCGGGAGCTAGCTCTTCGTCAATCAACGGTTATAACCACACAAGTAATATAATATACAACGCCAAGGGCGAGGATCAAAACTCAAAAGAAAACTCAAAACAGCAAGAAATCCATAGAAATACAACATGCGACTCTAAGGTCGAAAGAATAAACATCACTGGTCTCTATCTCTGAAATAAATACATGTTTAGTTGATGGACCTTCTAGATACAACAGAATAATAATATACAAGGTATAATAATGGGTATGATACAAGTAAACCCACCTACTAGCAAGTCACCCGAAAAAGAAGCAGTGCCAGCAAAACCGTAATGAAACCTGTACGACAAAACCTGCAAGAAACTGTGGCACAACGGGGGTGAGTTGCCAACTCGTGAGTAGAAACATCTACGAACAGAAATCGCATGAACAACGGAATCCTAAGTCATACGATCATAATATATCCTCAAATATATAATCTGCAGCCTATAACAATGGCTAGGTATACCTCTAAACAACGGTAATACCAAGTGCTCGTGTCAGTGCCTCAGGTAGCAATATATCATATGGAAGAGGTATGAATGCATGAAAACATAATACATGTAAATGAAGAAATTGCTTTCATAATTTAGTGAGATTTCTGTATTTTCAAAACGAGGTATCGTAAATGAAATCAGCATAAACAGTGTCTAGTATCGACACAAAACATAAATCCCAAAATCTCAATATCTCAGGCTCCAGCTATCCGGACTGGCCTGGATCATATTCTCAGTACCTCGGTGTCTCAAAATCTCAAAGTCTCAATCTCACTATCTAGGACGCCATCTGTTCGGACCGGCCCATACCATCAATCTCAAGACCACGACGGTATCCTCCGGATATCCGACGCGTCTGGTAAAATCACCGGGAGGCAGTCTTCCCCTGCCAGGCTCATCGTCTACTACTCGAATTTCTTGCCCCGGGGTACCTTACCGGGTCCACCATGTACCCGAGACAGTGCATCCAACTCCTCGAATCGGGTCTCGAAATCCATCAGCAAACTCATGGTGGACGACTCATACATCATGGGAAAACCGCACTTTTCATTTTTTAAAAAGAGAGAGAGAGAAGAAGTTTATATATGTTTTTGCGCTGTTCCCCAAAATCCAGGAATCTCATGAAAATCCGAATCCAAATCATCAATAGCCCATAAAACAGTGTATATAGGCATAAAAATCCATGAATGCGGCACAACAGTGAATAATAACATGCATGAAGTAGCAAGTAATAACTACAATGTCTAAACTAGCATATAAGGCAAGTACACTAATATCATGTCTAAACTATTAACTAACAAGCTATGTCAATAAAATAGTATTTTCTAAAGTGTACGTGACATGGCAATTACCGATGATAGTGTGTGTGAGCCGGAAAGTAAGTGCACAGGGAACATACGCATCATCGGTAATGGTGCCGGTGTCCTAACAGTCTGATATCAATAACGGTATATAAATCACAAAATAAGTATGCGATGCGGAGCGAACACCAATAATGTGCGGGAGCTGAATACTAAACACAACAATAACTAATCTGCAATTAATATAAATATAAATCATACAGTAGTGCCTTTTGAAATAATACGAATCGCGGTGTTTTTTAAAAATAATGGCTACGGTGTTTTAAAGAAAAGATACGTTCTTTGAAATATCCGTAGAATCACTTGACCTGTCTTTTAAAATACCCACGATTCGTTAGTTTTTGAAATAGGTAGGAATCTAATCTAGTCTAACAACTACACTAAATTATAGGGCTGAGCTAACAGGATGACTGAAGGTAAGGAAACCGTCTAACATCCGAGTCGATACAAACATACATACATACATACATACATATATATATATATATTAGTCGGTGATTCCGCCTCAATAGTATCACATCTGATACAATATCTATAATCAGACATCCCAAGTTAAGAGTGCGGATCAATCATTAATATATAGCTCGTACGTAAATCCGTCGTACGGCATCCCAAATCTGGGTACATGTCGATATCATATTCATCATATTATTCATCTGGTATCCTCATCATCAAAGATCACATTCCGGGTACTGATCTATGTCTAGTACAATACCGATACCACCTAAGTATGCATGCACGTGTGTGAAACACTACGTCAAAAGACCCGCTACAACGTCACGTCGTATCTTAAATACGAACCCTGCCAAATCACCGATCTCACGGCCTCAAATCAAATCTCATCGACTCATCTCAAATTCCAAGTACTATCCTCAAATCTAGTATATGAACACATAGTCCCATACCCATGTGAACACATAAATATATAATCCTATATACGCACATGTAAAAGAAATGATGTATGCAAGTATGTGCGTGCGTGTGTGTATAGGTGCAACCCCTACTCTATGGTTTCGCAACTACACTAAATCAATCCAAGAACACCAAAAATCCATCTTTATCATCAATCAACTCAAACTACATATAATAAATATATGTGTGTATACGTATTCGTATACATCACCACGAACTGCGGGGGGGCTATACGCCATCCACCCGACTTCCCCCGTAGATATAATCTACTTACCTGGTCCTTGCTTGCCGGTGCCGATGTCGCCACGTGCTTGCTTGTCGTCTCGATGTCCATATGGGGCACCTACATGTCACCACGAATCGTAACGCATAAAAACCAAATCCGAAGTCGAAACGTTATACGAAAACCAATTCGGCACGTGTATCACGCATAGGTCAAAACCTATCGTCTACGCATGCAAGAATATCCAAACCAACCCTCGATATCGATGTACAAACGTCAAACCATCGAGTAAACCCAAACACACCAATCGTGATTTCAAAACTCACTAATTATATAAGAAATAGGGTTTAATTCACAAAAACCCCAAACTCGCTTTAAAAGCTATTTTTCCGAAAACCTAGTAAGAAAAATAAACCTTTTTAGTACAACACTTGATGTTTTAACAATTTTAATGACAATAATACTTATTAAATATCTTAAATAAGCCATACAAACCATTTCCACAATTTAATCTCATTAAATTTCATTAACCCAAAAATTCTAGTTTGCAATCTATCCAATTTTAACAATTCTCAAAGTAAAACTCACAATTCAACAACTAAGCTTGGTTTTGCATAACCCAAGGTATTAAACCACTCATTATAATGTTAATGATATGATGAAACCCTTACTATATATTAAATTCTAAAATTTCAATTAATTACCAAAAACCTAGTTTGCTAAATCATAGTTTGGACATTGCAAATGTTACGATTAGGAATTTTTAGCAATTAGATTAGTTTTGCATAACATTAACTAGTTAAATACATCACACAAGCATAATCTCATTACCCAAAACCCTAACTAGATTTTCACAAACCCTAATCTCATGAATTGGACTTGCAAATTTCAAACCTAAAATTAAACCCTTTACTAACTTAATTTGAAGTAATAACAAATAAAGTAACAAAAGATCAAGATTTTATACCTCACAAACCATGGATCAAACCTTGCACTCTAGCCTTTCAAATGCAAATTTTTCTCCAAGAATCATGTTAGAATGAGCTAAGGAATAATGAGTAGGGCTTTGATTTGAATTTTGTTTGGATTTTTGATGAAAAATGGTGGATTTTTTTGATGGAAAAGAGATGAAATTGTAGGGTGGCTAGGCACACTCAAGAGGTTCCACAAGGCATCAACCATGCCAAATTCAAAAATTTAGGTGCCGAGAAACCCTAATATAGATCGTGAACTAGAGGATAGGCGAAACTACAAGCAAGCAAACAACTTTGCTAATAAGTGAAAGGGATTACAACCTTTGTAGATCCGGTCCACCACTTCTTTAGCTCCGAGATGACGTCCCTCCGCTGCGATCATCGGGATCACGGACTCTAGCGTCGCTTTCATCGGAGAAATGAGCGGGCTAGGTCATTGACTTCGGTGCCGAAGATGATCTACGTCGATGCGACTCAAACTCAAGCTCCATCTTCACTTGGTCATGAACCTTGTGAAGAAAACACCCTATACAACATGGCAAGTAGTAGAGGATGAAGAGATAGGAAGTAGGTTCACTTTGGATTTGGATTTCTCACTTGATTTCATCACTTAGAATTTTCTAGCAAGCATTTCTTTTCTTCATGAAGAAGATGTTAGTTTATATGCCCTAGAGGCCATTACTGTATCATACTAGTTTGTGTATTACTTAATGAAAGCTTGGGATATTCACAGTTGTATAAACAATCTTGCTCAAAATGGTAGTATGCTACTTGGTTTGTTTCTACTTTAATGTGTACATGTGTTTATTTTATTATATCACCTATACGCATTAGTGGAGCCCTTAGGATCTTTGCTTGATTACCAGCGTTGTGATGGCAGTCACACTCATAGGGGCTGGGTAATCCATAAGCACATCCTTATACAGGTCCCTAGTCACAGGACTATCGAGACAGGGCATCGATACACCGGAGTAGACTAGCGTATGCGATTCTCATCCCAGCAGGGGAGACGGTCTGTCCCACAGCCGCCAGTACGTCGTACTTGAGATAGTATGCGGGTGCTCGTTAGGTTACGAGTACACTGGACAGGACTCGTCGAGAACTGTTGGTTGGTACTATACCTATCGTCAGTTATCAGTTCCCAGGTGACATGAGTACAGCTTAGTCCGCTGACTTGACACTGTCACTTCGCCTCGAGTGTGTTCCCACTGTATTTTGATTACTACCCTACCACGACTCAAAGGAGTCATGCAAACAGGTAGTTTTTGGGTGCAGTCCCGAAGCACTTAGAGGCAGTGACGGTTAGACAGGATTCGTCTCTCCCGGTATTGGGGGTTGACATCGCGCTGTGTCTAGGAGAGCCATTACACGAGTAGTCCCTGGCCAGGGCAAGCGAGATATACTGGTAGGTTTCCAGTATTATCTCAGGGTGTTCTGGGCTTCACTCCGACACGACTTGTACCGCTATTAGGGGACTGACGTTTACTGCCCCCTAGACCCGCCATGCGATGTATCAGACGAACAGAATGGACTGTACGGAGACTGTCACATTCAGGCTCAGTAGGAGTTCAGATGGGTTTCACCTCGTCAGTCTTCTTGTCGGCATCTACCTGGGGACCGTTACGCACAGCTAGTGCCGCTTGCGGTCTGTGGTTAAACCCACTGCCAGCGTAGTGTCGAGTCTTTAGAGTCCCACACAGAAAGCTATTCGCCTTTAGGAAAAAGAGTAGAGGTCGCATGGTTTTGCGACAGGGTTCAGTCACATCCGTGCACTTGTGCACGTTTAATGTCCGGACAGTTAAAACTAGCGGGCTTTAGTTTAAGCCAGATCCTAGTGTACGTTTTGGGATTGATTTTATCTCGTATGTATTCGTGTTCTTCGGAACGCGGATGCGGGTGTGTATGCACAGTTGATGGAGAGACAGAGGCAGAGGATTCTCATTAGGGTTGTTGACTGTTGACCATTGACTTTTTGCTAAACCCTAATGAGAATATGATATATGATTAACAATAATATTAATTAAGTATTATGGTGACATGGTTGTTGAGGGGTTGACTTTGTTGACTTGTTGACTTTGTTGACCGGTTGACTAGGTTGGACTAGTTGACCATCATGATGACAATGGCTATCATTTCATGGCAAAGACTTTTGCTTGCTTGTTTCTCTTGTGCAAAATGAGTGCATGAAATGATATGGTTATTGTAGCTTAAACCATCAAATAATACTTGATTGCTATGATTTGTTATTATGGCTTTGGATTATGAGAGCCAAGAGAGAAAAGTCTTGCTCATTCTATCATTCTCATTCTCTCTCTTGGCTTGAGCTCTCATCCTCTTCCTCTTGCTCTCTCTCTTTCTCTAGTTATGGTTCACTTGTCTCATGTGTTGAGAAGCAAGAACCATAGAGATAAATCCCAACACAATCCTCTACTCACTCTAGTTCAAAAGGTTTAGCAAACCGAGTGAACTAGTTTCTTCAAAGTTCGAAGAAGAAGCCAAAAGTAGAAGCTTTCGGGTGGATCGATCTTCGGCGCAAGGAGACGACGGGGTGAAGCCGATCCGTACACCATCAAGAGTTGAAGACGAAGGAGTTCAAGAAAGGTATAACCCCCTAACCGAGTAGTTAACAACTCCTAGTTAGGTTGTTAGATAGATAGTTTAACAAAGATCCGATTTGAGTCTATGTTACCACCTCTAGAAAAAATGTTTTTCATCATTTCCGCAAGCCCGTAAGTACCGGGAGAGGTAGCAAAGACTTACAGTGGTATCAGAGACAAGTTAAACACTACCTAACATGTTAGCATAGTAACTAGAAATTCGATCGGAGAAAAAGTCACGAAATACACCCGGATATCAAACTTGCTGTCGATTTTCAATGTGCTGTAAAAATAATAAATCATGCTTTAAAAATCGACTCAGGGTTTTTAGAGGCTACTGTAGAAAGACGGTCCTGTGAACCCATCAAACCGCCACGGAAACGCGGCAATAGCTTGCTATTGCCGCGGTTCCGCGGCCGATTAAGCTCTTCTCTGGATCTTCTTTACTGCAGTATACTCAGTGGGTTATTTTGGGAATTTTGGTATATGTTTTTTCAGCCCAGATTTTCCAGAAAGCAAAATTTGTTTTTGGGGCTTGAAAAACCGTATTTTTATCGAACTTCTAAAGGCTAATGCTAACGGGTTTATATCTGTGATGTGATATTTGTATTGAACGTCTGCTAATCGCTATATGTCGATTAGTGGGGGTTATACAAATCTGTGATCTGTAATGTTGATGGTATGTGTATATGAATTCATTGGATTGTCGCGGGTGAATAGCCGGGGGTTGTGAGATGAGAGTTTTCTTTTCTTTCAATTCATGTAATATAAATTGATGTAATATTATTTGTATGGCCGCACAATCGGATCGGGGTTGTAGCCGTCATTGTATAATTTCTTTTTACTGCTTTTGCTCCTAGGATAGACCCTTGGTGGGGTGCACAAACTACCGAGTATCTCGAAGTGCCGAGTGGCCTACTCACGTCGTTGAGGGAGGTTGCCCTGCTTCGGATATTTGGCGGGTAGTTTGTGTAGGGTTCCTAAGCTCACTAGTAAGATCTCACAAGGCATCAACCATGCCAATTTCAAAAATTCCAGGTGCCGAGAGACCCGACTACGGATCGTTGGCTAGATTTCTAGGCAAAAAGATAACTAGTTAACAATTAACTAATGGGAAAACGGAAATACAACCTTTGTAGATCCGGTGCTCTACCTCCATAGCTCCGCAACGAAGTCATCTCCGCTGTCCAAAAGGAATCCGGGCTCTAGAGTCGGCTTCGTCGGAGAAAAAGCGAGCTAGGTCGTCGATGTCCATGCCGAAGATGATCTACGTCGAGGCATCGCTAAATCAATCTCCACCTTCACCAAGCCCTAAAAACTTATGAAGGAAACACACTCTACTACTTGGCAAGAGGTAGAGGATGAAGAAATAGGAAGTGGGTAGACTTTAGAATTGGATTTCTCACTCTTTATCATCAATCACCATTGATGAATGAAAGCTTTTTCTTCCATGCTCATGAAGAAGAAGAAGAAAGAAATATATGATAAGTTTTTTTATATTTTGAAAAGAAAATGAATACTTATCATATTAGAACCATGGTCAAGTGTAGAGAATTAACTAAGGTTAGATTAATGGTTAGGGTTAAAGATGAAGACAAGAATGGTTACAAAGTCAAAGCTTCATGAAGCTTCAACTAAACTCCAAAATTAGCAACCATTCTTTTCTTATCTATTCTAAATAAATAAATAAATAAGTAAGTAATAAAAAGAAAACCCTAAACATTAGTTTAACCATGGCTTAATTCATTACACTTAACTATAGTTAAACATGTATCATCAAACATGATACAATCAAGTGTACAAAAGTATATCACATATACAATGTGTACAATCCGAGTGAGAAAATCCATTCAAAGTTAACCGATACTAGTTAATGCAAAGTAATATATCAAATATATAATTATGCATTAAATCACTAAATCAACACTTGATTCAATGATCCGGTCTTGTCGCACATAACCGACTGGTATCTTCAGTAACAACTTATCGAATCAACACTTGATCCGATAACCCGACTATATCGCATATAACCGATCAATGTCACATTGCGAGAATGAAATACTGTATCACATACACGCATCATTCTCGGTCCCGAACATATCTCATATGAGCTCCTATTTCGTTTCGCTTGAGCCAGGAAACCCCTGTGTAGGACTCTAAAGACTCGTCAATACGCCGGCAGCAGGTGATGATCATATCAAGCACCCACAAGCCGCAAGCGGTCTGCTAAACGTAACGGCCACCTGGGTATTGAGCGATCTGAAGATCGACAAGCAAGCCCGCTCACACTCCAGTGAATCCGACCAGTAACACTACCGCACAGTCAGGTCTGATCGTCTGATATGTCGCATATCACGCCTAGGGGTGGTAAACGTCAGACCCCAATAGCTCGATAAGTCGTGTCGATATGAGGTCTATAACAATTCGAGAAACTACTGGTAACACTTACCAGTAAATCTCAGCAACCCTGGCCAGGGATTTCCTGTTATAGCCAATCGAACACAGCGCAACATCAACCCCCTATACCGGGAGAGACGAATCCCCTCCTATCGCTCATTGCCTCCATGTGACTCGGGACTGTACCCAAAAACCACCGTTTTGCACGCCCTCTTGGACGTGGTAAGATGGAAATCAAAGCACAGTGGGAACCACACAAGACACTATGACGATCTCGGGTCGACAGACTACTCTGTACCAGTGTCACCAGAGAACTGCCATCTGACGTGAGGTATAATACCATCTAGGAGTTCTCGGCGAGTCCGTCCAGTGTACCCAGTCTCTACTGAGCACCCGTATATCATCTCTGATGTCAAACACCGATGGATATGGGATCATCCATCGCCCATCTGTATGGGTCGAGAAGGTACACGCTAGTCTACTCTGGAATATCGATGCCCCGTCTCGATACACCCAGGACTAGGGACTTTGAAGGATGTACTTATGGACTACCATGTCCCCACTAGTATGATCCGCATCATAGTCCAGGTAGTCAAGCACACATCCTAAGGGCTTTACCAACATGTAACAGAGAGACAATCAGTATACACGTTAAGGTAAAGTTCAACCAGATAGCATACTATCATGTCGAGCAAGAAAGTCCTCCCTATATATGTCCCAGCATCCACTACAATATACATCCTATGTATAGTAATGGCCTCTAGGACATACATATAACTAACAATCTCCCACTTGCACTAGGGCCATCTTATAGCAGTGGTTGCAGTATCTCATACTCAACCATCCCATAAAAGTCTCTCTCTGGGAACAGGCCTTTGTGAGTGGATCCGCTGTGTTGTCCTCAGAATCTACTCTCCTAACCTCGATCTCCCTGGAGATCAACCATCACCATGATCAAGTGATACTGCCTTAGAATATGTCTGGATCACTGATGGGACCGGCGTTCCTTGGCATAAGCCACAACTCCATTGTCTCACAATGGTAGGAACGAAGTTCATCTCATGAACTATTATACACCCAGACTGCCTCTATGGTAGCATCTTAAGTAGCGATGTATTCAGCCTTTATCGTCTAGTATGTCACGGTATCTAGCTTGGAACTCTTCCAACATACCGTCCCTTTACTGAGGGTAAAGACAATGCCTGCGACTGACACTCAGTCGTCTTTATCACCCTGGAACCTTTCCAGTGATTCTCCCCAGGATCGGTTGATACCATCTCACTACAGCTAGTGAGTAGCCTAACATCCATTTAGATCTATCTCATAGATCCAAAACTCAGGATTTAGGAGGTATCATTTTGATCCTTTATGGAGAATCATAGTGATAAGCGGAGATTGATCGAACGTAGCATAAGAAACTCCTTTCTTATCAAGAGTATGTCATCTACGTACTCTATGAGGATCAGCACCATACTCCCTACTACCTTTTTGTTTATACAAGGTTCATCTACCATTTTGATGATGTCAACCTCTTTGACTAATCCATCAAAACAGATGTTCCAACTCCGCGATGCCTGCTTTATCCTATAAAGCATCTTGCACACGTTTCCGCTGCTCCCACTGTCTACGAGGCCCTCTGGCTGTGTACTTATAGACGCACTCTTCTAAAACATCATTTAGAAAAGCAGTCATGACACCCAACCACCAGATATCGTAGTCATGGTATGTAGCCGTGACAAGTAGGATCTGGATGGACTTAAGCATAGATCCTTAGAAAAGGTTTCAACATAATCCATATCTGGTTAATGATGCAAACCTTTAACAAGTCTAGCTTTGAAAGTCTCAACTTTTCCATGTACACCAAGTAATCTTCTCAAGATATACTTGCTCCTGATGGGGATTTAACCCTTCAGATATTGCAACCAAAGTCCATACTTTGTTGGTGTATAAAGATTCCATCTCAGTTCACTAAGTATCCAGCCATTCTTACAGAGTCCCACTCCTGATGGCCAGCTCGAAACTAGTTGGGTCATCATCTCATGATGCAATCCTCGCTCCCACTGTCATAGAGAAACCGAAGTATCTCTCAGGTGGGTGAGGAACCCTACTAGATCGGCGGAGAGGCTGAGGTTCATTGGAATCTATTGAATCCTTTGGTTCTACCAAATCATCAGCTGTAGTTTGTATAGCTGGAACATTTCCAGTTGTACATAACAGTCCTTGCCTCGAACTTGTCCGGATTATGGTTTTAGACATAGGCCGGACAACCCCAAATCTTAACTAGCTTAAGACATGGGCTCTTCCCATACCATATCATATATGAAATGGTAGGCAACTGATTTGATTCGAACCGTTTTTAATAGGTATGCATCTTCTCAAGCGCATAACACCCATAAAGGAAATAGGTGACTCAGTAATACTCATCATAGAGCACACCTTATCATATAGGGTGTGATTGCTCCGCCCCGATATACCATCGTGCTATGGTGTATTCGGAGGAGTAATGCTGAGAGAGAATCTCATTCTCCTTTAGAATAGTCCAGGATTTCCGTGCACAAGTATTCTCCTCCCTGACCTCATCATAGGACATAATACTTATACCCGTATATCTGGTTCTCTACTTCTAACTTATATTCTGTGAATATCTCAAAAGGTTCGGACTTGTGTTTCAACAGGAACATAGGTCTGAAACTCGAAAGATTATCAGAGAACGTAATGAAGTATAAAGAACCAGTCCTGGCATGTGTAGACAGGGGACCTACATACATCAACATGTATCATCCCAAGAGTTTACTAACTCTTTCTCTGTTTCCAGTAAACGGAGCTATGGTCATCATATCTTTGTGACATGACTGGCGAGTTTCACAAGATGTAAATTCAAACTAATTTAAATATGCATCTTTATGTAACTCTAGCTAGTCGGGTCACATTGATCTGACCTAGTCTACAATACCTCAAGAAGGATTCGTTCATTTCTGAACTCTTCCTCTTGTGTGTGTTCTGTATACTAAGAACTGTAGTTTGATTTAGAACTTCAATGCTTTTAGATAACGTGCCTGAACCGATCAACTTTTGATATAGGAATTCAAAACATTATCCAACAATACAAAATTTTATCATTTCTTTACTGATAAAGAGACTGATATGATTTTGTATATCAGGTTCGGTATCTAATAACATTCGTTCAGAATCAATGTATTGGTAATACAGGGTGACAGTGACCGACAGACTTGGCTGCAACTCTTGCCCCGTTTTCTGCCTCATGAAACTTATCACCCGTTCTCAGTGTTCTACCTTTCTGTAGCCCTATGTAACAGATTACATATCTGGGATCCTGATCTGGTATCACATACCCAGGACGTAAAGGATACTGAGGAACAGTTCTCTGTAAAGAACACACCCGAAGATGATGCATCAGCATGCACTCTCTTCGTTTGGGCGGCATGGGAATTCTGGTATTCCCCAATTTCCTGCTCTGTCTTATAACAATTATAAGTTGGAGCGGGACCAACGTTCCCCAGCTCAGTATAACAAGCGGGTTCGGTCAATATTCCGTATTATTATCTTGATTAAGGCGTGATATGGTCGCTACCAGGAGAGAGAGAGAAGAAAACACTCAGCGTGCGCTCTGGCAAGAATAGATTGGTTATAATTTTATCTAATCAGGATGGCTCCCACTGCTTTTTATCAAATCTTCCTTCAAACCCTAAAAGGAAAGACTAGCCGGGATTAATTACACACTACAAGTTCGCTAATCTTTCAGCCAGGCCAGTGTCGGTACTTTGAGGGAGGTCCCCCGTGCTTTCGCACGAACCCAATTAATGTAAACCTCGTTTTCCCAGAGGCGTAACCTCGTTAACACCTTTCTAGACACCTACTTGATCGGCTAATTGTAATGCATAAAACTCTCCCAGGAGTAACTCTTACTCGCAGCGGGTATCGAGATCCAACTATCTCATAGAAGGTATGCAATCTCATTGCAAATTTCAACACTTGAAATTCCCGATAATATTTTGCCCCTAGCGTCCTATGACCTTGACGCAGGCCAACAAACCACAGTCCGCTAGTCAAGTTCAACCCGTCATTTCCTGATTGAATTAAACCCACCCGCACAACCCTTGACGCAGGCCAACAAAGTCGCACGACTACCCTAATCCAATCACATCATATGCTTATGCAGATAAGCACCAGTTAGCTACCGCACACTACGCCTTGACGCAGGCAAACAAACGTAGCACGAATACTAACTACTACTTATCTGAAATGACGGAGGGCTACGACAGGTTTTTCTGAAAACCTATTGCGTAATGAACTTGATATCGTTGTAGGATCGAATGAATTTTAAAATAGAGTGCTTTTGAGGCTTTTCCAGTTTTGCTAAAGGAGTCACTCCCGGTGAAGGGATCGTCGGTCCTTTCCTCGTCGAATGAGGTGCGGGATATATCACATATATCACTGTGCAAAGCAAAAACACTTAAAAGCAATCAAAAGACAAACCGAGTGTGTAGCATCTGCCAGTTATTGCTAAAGGAGTAACTCCCGGTGAAGGGATCTCGTTCCTTTCCTTATCGAATAAGGTGCAGGATATATCACATATACCTCTGTGCAAAGCAAGAACTGTAGCTACCTGTTTTATTTTGAAATTCGATTCTACAACATCTAAGGTTTCTTTTAATTCATTAATCTCATTAATGAAGTCGCATCATTAAAGTACCTAAACATCACAGATAGATATGACGTACACTTATGCCATCCGCATTCGCCTCGATGTCCCCTCGTGCACCGTTAGGTTAGGTAACTAACGGCAGAGCGGGGCAGGGCTAGCACGGGTGTAAAACATAAGTAACGTCTATATATAATATATCATATATACTATATACTAAATCTATCAGAGAACATCACATGATCACATCACAGATATCGCTGCAGAATAATCATATGAAATATTGGATATACTAGGACGTCCGTGTTTTCAATACGAGCCAGTATAAAACACGGATTCCACGGTCGTGATGAATAGCCAAACCCACACCCCTAGACCCCTACGAGAGCGGCAAGTAACCCTACCAATTCTAGAGTTAGGAGACCCGTACTCGACTCCTCGAGTTGGTCTCCCACTGGACCCCAGAACCCGGTTACTTGTGCTCCCCTCCTTGGGTCTATCCTTGTGCGGAAAAGTAAATAATATACAAACGGTGACTACTTCCGCAACCTGGAAGCGCCCCAATAAAAGAATATTACATACAAGTTTTTACATGAATGAAAATGAAAAACACTCATCTCACATAAAAAAAACCCCGGCTATTCAAACACGACGATCCAATATAACATATCCAGCAACACATAACATCACATGTCATCAACGTAAGTAAATATGCGCATCCCAATTATCGTTGACATATAGCAACGAAACCGGCGATATCACATATTACACTTACGGTCACAGAAAAGAAAGTGTAAAACTACAACAGTTGGAATCCGCAACCACCTCAGACATCGCATGCCTGACCAAATGAATTACTTAGACATCACATGCCTAACAATTATAAACCCCGCATTTTAGTCTCATTATCGAAAACACTTTTCAATATCAAGTCGGGCAATTCAACAGGATTCCCGACATCATGATCGAATGCTCGTCGCAAACTTCAGTAGACTGCTGCACCCCCGATACCGCCGACGAAGTGCACCAAGGCGGAACACCGCTACCGCGAGCACCCGAACGGATGCTTTCGGCGACGGGGTTCTCCTACAGTCACTTGGTCGGGGCTATGGAGTGAGGCTGTCTATTAAGTTTACCCGGCGAGTATCCGCGTACGCTACGTGATTGCGACGGACTTTTGATCACATCAAAATTCCGTGGCAACCGATCAAGTGAGACTAAACTGCTATGTTTATAACATTCATTTAGTTATCTCATAACTACTTGTGAATTCCAATTATTGTATCCCATTCCGAATAAATAGAAAATGTTAAACTTTCCGATCGAACAATCGAACACCCAAGTTTTCCCGATACAGATCAACACATGAAATAAGTCTAACAACATTCAGTTCGTGCCTCAGTACCAACGGTCCAGCCGTAGAAGGGTCAAGCCAACGCCTCACATGTGGCACGCCGTACTGCCCCAAACCCGAAGGTTCAACGGGCAGTTCAAGACGGTCACATAATCGAGTTAAGGTTTGTTGTCTTCTAGAGGGACCATCGAGTTACTTGCACTACTTAGAACGTCGTTAAACTACGGAAAAATCCAACACTTGGAAATTTCCCGACAGGGGAAAAATTGGGTATTTATATCCGGTCGAACTTTTTAACATATTCTAAAATTTATCCGGAAAGCCACATAGACAAAATTTGATAATCTGATCGAACATTCGAATCCCCAAAACAACCCCAGAAAATTCAACTCTTGAATAAATATTAAAAATTCCCAGAAAATCCAACTCCAGAAAATAGGAATTACTGTGCAAAGAAAAGTCAAAGTGTCTACAGTATAGCCGTGGAACCGCTGCGCCACGTGGGCTTAGGCCGCGGTTCCGCGCCGTCATGACGGAGTTACGGCTCCGTTTTGCACAGTATTTCATAATAAACCCTGCTTGATTTTCTGGATATTTTTAATACTGAAAAATCCCTGTTTTTAAAAATTGGACAGAGAGCATGGGTGTGTTAGGATTTCGGGTTCGTTCGGAGTTCAAAATCCGTCTTGACTTCGCCTAAGGCTCTAGCTAGGCTCTGATACCACTGTAGGGTTCCTAGGCACACTAGTAAGGTCTCACAAGGCATCAAGCATGCCAATTTCAAAAATTCTAGGTGCCGAGAGACCCGACTACGGATCGTTGGCTAGATTTCTAGGCGAAAAGATAACTAGTTAACAATTAACTAATGGGAAAACGGAAATACAACCTTTGTAGATCCGGTGCTCCACCTCCATAGCTCCGCAACGAAGTCATCTCCGCTGTCCAAAAGGAATCCGAGCTCTAGAGTCGGCTTCGTCGGAGAAAAAGCGAGCTAGGTCGTCGATGTCCATGCCGAAGATGATCTACGTCGAGGCATCGCTAAATCAAGCTCCACCTTCACCAAGCCCTAAAAACTTGTGAAGGAAACACACTCTACTACTTGGCAAGAGGTAGAGGATGAAGAAATAGGAAGTGGGTAGACTTTAGAATTGGATTTCTCACTCTTTATCATCAATCACCATTGATGAATGAAAGCTTTTTCTTCCTTGCTCATGAAGAAGAAGAAGAAAGAAATATATGATAAGTTTTTTATATTTTGAAAAGAAAATGAATACTTATCATATTAGAACCATGGTCAAGTGTAGAGAATTAACTAAGGTTAGATTAATGGTTAGGGTTAAAGATGAAGACAAGAATGGTTACAAAGTCAAAGCTTCATGAAGCTTCAACTAAACTCCAAAATTAGCAACCATTCTTTTCTTATCTATTCTAGATAAATAAATAAATAAATAAGTAATAAAAAGAAAACCCTAAACATTAGTTTAACCATGGCTTAATTCATTACACTTAACTATAGTTAAACATGTATCATCAAACATGATACAATCAAGTGTACAAAAGTATATCACATATACAATGTGTACAATCCGAGTGAGAAAATCCATTCAAAGTGAACCGATACTAGTTAATGCAAAGTAATATATCAAATATATAATTATGCATTAAATCACTAAATCAACACTTGATTCAATGATCCGGTCATGTCGCACATAACCGACTGGTATCTTCAGTAACAACTTATCGAATCAACACTTGATCCGATAACCCGGCTATATCGCATATAACCGATCAATGTCACATCGCGAGAATGAAATACGGTATCACATACACGCATCATTCTCGGTCCCGCACATATCTCATATGCGCTCCTATTTCGTTTCGCTTGAGCCAGGAAACCTCTGTGTATGACTCTAAAGACTCGTCAATACGCCGGCAGCAGGTGATGATCATATCAAGCACCCACAAGCCGCAAGCGGTCTGCTAAACGTAACGGCCACCCGGGTATTGAGCGATCTGAAGATCGACGAGCAAGCCCGCTCACACTCCAGTGAATCCGACCAGTAACACTACCGCACAGTCCGGTCTGATCGTCCGATATGTCGCATATCTCGCCTAGGGGTGGTAAACGTCAGACCCCAATAGCTCGATAAGTCGTGTCGATATGAGGTCTATAACAATTTGAGAAACTACTGGTAACACTTACCAGTAAATCTCAGCAACCCTGGCCAGGGATTTCCTGTTATAGCCAATCGAACACAGCGCAACATCAACCCCCTATACCGGGAGAGACGAATCCCCTCCTATCGCTCATTGCCTCCATGTGACTCGGGACTGTACCCAAAAACCACCGTTTTGCACGCCCTCTTGGATGTGGTAAGATGGAAATCAAAGCACAGTGGGAACCACACAAGACTCTATGACGATCTCGGGTCGACAGACTACTCTGTACCAGTGTCACCAGAGAACTGCCATCTGACGTGAGGTATAATACCATCTGGGAGTTCTCGGCGAGTCCGTCCAGTGTACCCAGTCTCTACTGAGAACCCGTATATCATCTCTGATGTCAAACACCGATGGATATGGGATCATCCATCGCCCATCTGTATGGGTCGAGAAGGTACACGCTAGTCTACTCTGGCATATCGATGCCCCGTCTCGATACACCCACGACTAGGGACTTTGAAGGATGTACTTATGGACTACCATGTCCCCACTAGTATGATCCGCATCATAGTCCAGGTAGTCAAGCACACATCCTAAGGGCTTTACCAATATGTAACAGAGAGACAATCAGTATACACGTTAAGGTAAAGTTCAACCAGATAGCATACTATCATGTCGAGCAAGAAAGTCCTCCCTATATATGTCCCAGCATCCACTACAATATACATCCTATGTATAGTAATGGCCTCTAGGGCATACATATAACTAACAGTTTGCCGCACCCGTAGGGGTCTTAGGTGGGGTATTGGCTATTCACCGCGACCGTGTAATCCGCTTTTCGTTACAGCTTCGTACGAATTGCGGATTCCTAGTATATCCAATGTGTTCATCTGTGATCTGAAATGGCTATCATTGCAATATATCTATATATGATATTATTTAGACGTTGCTTATGTTTTGCAGCCGCGCTAGCCCATCCCCCGCTCAGTCGTTAGTTAAGTAACCTAACGGGTAATGACGGGGCCCCGTGGCGAATGCGAATGGCATAAGCTTACGTCATATTTTGGTTGTTTTCTGCAATGGTAGGATTAAATGATGGGACGCATTAAAAGAACTAATGCAAGAAAATAAACCAATTAAAAGTCGTTGGAACACTTTCAAAAACCACTCGGTTCTTTTCAAAAACCAACTTTTAAATGCGGAGTTTGAGCCACTCCTTTTAAAAGCTATCTCGTTCCATCGATTATATCAAGTTCACTATGTTCACGGTTTCGCCAAAACCATTCATAGCCCTCCGTCTTTTCACATGGATGGTCAATAGTATTCAAGCTATGTTTGTTGGCCAAAGTCAAGGCATAGTGATTGGTAGCTATTGGGTATTCATGTGCAGCATAGATAGATGTGTTGGTTTGGGGCAGTCGTTCTACCTTGTTGGCCAAAGTCAAGGGTATGTGCGGGTGGGCTCAAATTAACCTGGAGAATGATGGGTAGAACTTGACATGTGACTTATGATTTGTTGGCCAAAGTCAAAGTCATAAGAGCATGGGGCAAAAATCCACATCGGAAGTTTCAAAAGAACTGAAACTTGCTAGCGCTGCATACCATTTGGAGTGTGATGATTCTGGTAGGATTCCTTCAGTTTTGTCACGCAATGATATTTGGATCCCGATCCTACTGTGAGTATATGCTACTCCTCGGGAAATTTTTCACTTAACGATCAATGCTATAAACTAAGTAGGTGTCTAGAAAGGTGTTAGCGGGGCTACGCCCCCAGGGAAAAGAGGTTATTTAATTAAGGAACTTCGCGAAAGCATTGGAAAACCTCCCTCAAAGTACTGACACCAGCCTGGCCGAACGGTTAAGCAAGTATGGTACGGTGAGATTGATCCTGACTAATTCTTCCTTTTTGGTTTGAGGAGGGATTCGAGAGACAGTGGGAGCCATCCTGTTTAGACAAATTAAAAACCACTCTAAACTTGCAAGAGCATCATGCTAAGTGTTTCTTCTCTCTCCCCTAATTGCAGCGACCAAACATCATGACCGGACTTAAGTTACTACTAGATAAAAACATACTGACAGGGCCAAACTACAAAACTTAGCTCAGGAATGTCAAAATGGCAATCACTTATGACAAGTTGGGGTATCTCCTTACCACCAAAGCTCCCCCTGTCCCAGGTCCCAAAACCAGCGTCGTGGATAGGGAAATCCGTAAGACCTGGGAATTGATTGCGCGAAGGCCAAGTGCCTCGTGCTTGCCTCTATGGACAACGAACATCAGAGGAGGCACGAGAATATGGACCTCGAATCCATATTTCTCCATACAAAAGAACTGTATGGAGAGCAATCTCGTATCGCAAGATACGAAGTGTCGAAGAAGCTATTTTCGGCAAAGTTGGCCGTCGGATCATCGGTAGCGGAACACGTGCTTAAGATGATTGGCTTCATAGAGGAGCTCGCAGATCTTGGTACCACGTTGGAGAATGAGCTCTATACGGACTTCATTCATCAGTCCCTTCCTTCCACTTACGCCCAGTTCTTCCTGAATTTCAACTTGCAAGAAAAGGAAGTTGAACTTTCAGAGCTCCTCAACATGCTGAGGAGTGCAGAGGGCACCCTATAGAAAGGTAGGGAAACATCCACTTTGTTTGTAGGAGGATCTTCCTCTTCTAGGTCCAAGGCGAAAGCCAAGGGAAAGAAGAAGAAAACCCCCGCCAAACCAAGGGGCGGTGTTAGTAAAGTGGATACGAAGGGAAAGGCAAAAGCAACAAAGAAAGCGGGGAAGCTTATAGGAAAGGAAGAGTGCTTTTTCTGTCATAAGAGTGGGCACTGGAAGAAAGATTGCAGGGCTTGGAAAGCCAGAACACAGGATCTGAAGCAAGTTGCGGCTTCAGCTTCAGGTGTGTACGTTATTGAAAACTGTCTATCAATAAACTCTACTTCCTGGGTATTGGATACCGGATCAGGATCTCATATCTGTAATTCTTTGCAGGCGTTGAGAAACCGTAGGGTTTTGAAGGCAGGTGACATGACCCTCAAAGTTGCAAACGGAGCTAGCATGGATGCTAAGGCCATGGGGGACTATCACCTGGGAATGTCAGATGGACATGTTTTGGTTTTACGTAATTGCTTTTTTGTACCCAACGCAACTTGTAATATCATTTATGTATCTTTGATTTCTAAAGAAGGTTATAAATTTGCATTTGTATGTAATGTTGTAAACATTCACCTTAATCAAGTTATGATTCGATCAGGTACATTAAGCAATGGTATATACGTACTAAACCAACCACAGATTTTCAATGTCCAGAATACACACAAAAGAAAGTCTCCGGAAATAAATCAGACTTTCTTATGGCATTGTAGACTGGGTCACATCAATGAGAGAAGGTTGACGAAGTTACATACAGAAGGATATTTAGATCCGTTCGAATATCAATCGTATGCCACTTGTCAATCCTGTCTCAAAGGAAAGATGACAAAGACTCCGTTCACTGGACACGGAGTAAGAGCGAGCTCGCTCTTGGGACTCGTACACAGCGACGTGTGCGGTCCAATGTCTACACATGTCATTACTGTTACGGATGACTTTTCAATGTACGGTTATGTCTTCTTAATGAAACATAAATCCGAAGCCTTTGGAAAATTCCAGGAATATAAGAATGAAGTAGAAAAACAAACCGGCAAAAGTATCAAGACACTAAGATCTGATCGAGATGGTGAATACTTAAGTGCCGAGTTCCTGGATTACTTAAAAGAGAATGGGATTCTCTCTCAGCTTACTCCTCCATACACTCCGCAACATAACGGTGTATCGGAGAGACGGAACCGAACTCTATTGGATATGGTACAGTCCATGATGAGTAACGCTGAGATACTGCGATCATTCTGGGGATATGCACTAGAATCAGCTGCATACCTTTTGAACCGAGTTCCAACTAAGATTGTGCCTACCACACCATATCAGATGTGGTGTGGGAAGAGACCCTATCTTAATCACATTAATACATGGGGATGTCCAGCTTTTGTCAAAAAGCAGCATACGGACAAGCTCGAGGCACGCTCAGTATAGTACAAGTTTGTGGGATATCCAAAGAACTCCAAGGGATATTTCTTCTATTGCGAAGAGGAACAAAAGATTTATGTTTCTCGTCATGCCCACTTCTTGGAAACTGAGTTTTTGGAAAATCAGATAAGTGGGAGCTCAATAGAACTGGAAGAAATTCCATAACCACGAGCTATTACTGAAAGCTTAGTAGAACCAGAGGGTTCGAAAGATCAGGACATTCCTACGCCGCTCCGCAGGAGTAGTAGGCAGTCTCATCCGCCCGAGAGATACTACGGTTTTCTCATAGACGGGGATAGAGAGGATTGCATCATAGATTATAATGAGCCTACTAGTTTCCAGCAGGCCGTTCAGAGCGTTGACTCGGTAAAATGGCTGGATGCAATGCGGACCGAAATGGAGTCCATGTACACCAACAAAGCATGCAAGTGAATCTTCAAAAGGAAGATTGGTGTAGATAGACAGGTTGAGACCTATAAAGCTAGACTTGTTGCAAAAGGTTTTCGTCAAAGACCTGGTTTGGACTATGACGAAACCTTTTCTCCAGTGGCTATGCTGAAATCCATTCGGATCCTTCTTGCCATTGCTGCCTTCCACGATTATGAGATTTGGCAGATGGACGTAAAGACTGCTTTTCTAAATGGAAATTTAGAGGAGTGTGTCTATATGGACCAGCCAGAGGGTTTCATTCAGAGTGGGAGCAGCGGAAAAGTGTGCAAGTTGCTTAAGTCCATCTATGGACTAAAGCAGGCATCGCGGAGTTGGAACATCTGTTTTGATGAGACGGTCAAAGAATTTGGCTTTATCAAAAATCCAGATGAACCATGCATCTATAGTAGATTTGTAGCGAGAACTGTAGTATTCCTCGTTTTATACGTGGATGACATTCTCTTAATAGGAAATGACATTCCTATGCTACAATCTGTCAAAGGGTTCTTGTCACGCAGGTTCTCCATGAAAGACCTGGGTGATGCCTCATACATTCTGGGGATCCGGATCTATCGTGACAGATCCAAGAGGATACTGGGACTCTCACAGTCCAGGTACATCGACACCATACAGAAAAGATTCAGTATGGAAGATTCCAAGCGCGGTAATCTACCGGCTTGTCACGGGATCACCCTCTCCAAAGAGATGTCTCCCAAGACTGATTTGGAAAGGGATCGCATGTCTATTATACCCTACGCTTCTGCGGTAGGCTCTATAATGTATGCGATGTTGTGTACCAGACCAGATATAGCTTATGCACTGAGTGTGGTAAGCCGGTATCAGTCAAACCCTGGGGAGAAACACTGGATAGCCTTAAAGAACATTCTCAAGTACCTAAGTAGAACTAAGGAGATGTTCTTCGTGTATGGCGGAAAAGACCTCCAGATCGAGGCCTTTGCTGACTCCAGCTTCCAGAGTGACAAGGATGATTCCAAGTCCATGTCGGGTTATATCTTTACCCTCAATGGAGGGGCGGTGTGTTGGAAGAGTTCCAAACAGGAAACCGTTGCTGACTCGACGATGGAAGCGGAATATATCGCTGCTGCAGATGCCACAAAAGAAGTCGTCTGGATAAGGAAGTTCTTAACTGAACTTCAGGTGGTTCCGTCCATTGTTGATCCAATACCTCTGTATTGCGACAACAACGGGGCTATAGCTTTAGCGAAGGAACCCAGGTCCCATCAGAAGTCCAGACACATCTTGAGGCGGTATCACCTGATCAGGGAGATCGTGGGTCGCCAGGAGATCGAGGTTTGGAGAGTTTCTACGGAAGGTAACACTGCAGATCCATTCACCAAGGCCTTGCCCCAGACTCAGTTCGAGCGGCTGATCGAGATGATAGGTCTTCGATACGCCAGTACATGGCCTTAGTGCAAGTCGGAGATTGTTAGTGTATATGCCCTAGAGGCCATTACGGTATCATACTAGTTTGTATATTACTTAATGGAAGCTTGGGATATTCACAGTTGTATAAACAATCTTGCTCAAAATGGTAGTATGCTACTTGGTTTGTTTCTACTTTAATGTGTACATGTGTTTATTTTATTATATCACCTATACGCATTAGTGGAGGCCTTAGGATCTTTGCTTGATTACCAGCGTTGTGATGGCAGTCACACTCGTAGGGGCTGGGTAATCCATAAGCACATCCTTATACAGGTCCCTAGTCACAGGACTATCGAGACAGGGCATCGATACTCCGGAGTAGACTAGCGTATGAGCTTCTCATCCCAGCAGGGGAGACGGTCCGTCCCACAGCCGTCAGTACTTCATACTTGAGAAAGTTTGCGGGTGCTCGTTAGGTTACGAGTACACTGGACAGGACTCGTCGGGAACTGTTGGTTGGTACTATAGCTTTCGTTAGTTATCAGTTCCCAGGTGACATGAGTACAGCTTAGTCCGCTGACTTGACACTGTCACTTTGCCTCGAGTGTGTTCCTACTGTACTTTGATTACTACCCTACCATGGCTCAAAGGAGTCATGCAAACAGGTAGTTTTTGGGTGCAGTCCCGAAGCACTTGGAGGCAGTGACGGTTAGACAGGATTCGTCTCTCCCGGTATTGGGGGTTGACATCGCGCTGTGTCTATGAGAGCCATTACACGAGTAGTCCCTGGCCAGGGCAAGCGAGATATACTGGTAGGTTTCCAGTATTATCTCAGGGTGTTCTGGGCTTCACTCGGACACGACTTGTACCGCTATTAGGGGACTGACGTTTACCGCCCCCTAGGCCCGCCATGCGATGTATCAGACGAACAGAATGGACTGTACGGAGACTGTCACATTCAGGCTCAGTAGGAGTTCAGATGGGTTTCACCTCGTCAGTCTTCTTGTCGGCATCTACCTGGGGACCGTTACGCACAGCTAGTGCCGCTTGCGGTCTATGGTTAAACCCACTGCCAGCATAGTGTCGAGTCTTTAGAGTCCCACACAGAAAGCTATTCGCCTTTAGGCAAAAGCGTAGAGGTCGTATGGTTTTGCGACACGTCGCAGGGTTTTGCTATAGGGTTCGGTCACATCCGTGCATTTGTGCACGTTTAGTGTCCGGACAGTTAACACTAGCGGGCTTTGGTTTAAGCCAGATCCTAGTGTACGCTTTGGGATTGATTTTATCTCGTATGTATTCGTGTTCCTCGGAACGCGGATGCGGATGTGTATGCACAGTTGACGGAGAGACAGAGGCAGAGGATTCTCATTAGGGTTGTTGACTGTTGACTGTTGACCATTGACATTTTGCTAAACCCTAATGAGAATATGATATATGATTAACAATAATATTAATTAAGTATTATGGTGACATGGTTGTTGAGGGGTTGACTTTGTTGACTTGTTGACTTTGTTGACCGGTTGACTAGGTTGGACTAGTTGACCATCATGATGACAATGGCTATCATTTCATGGCAAAGACTTTTGCTTGCTTGTTTCTCTTGTGCAAAATGAGTGCATGAAATGATATGGCTATTGTAGCTTAAACCATCACATAATACTTGATTGCTATGATTCGTTATGATGGCTTTGGATTATGAGAGCCAAGAGAGAAAAGTCTTGCTCATTCTATCATTCCCATTCTCTCTCTTGGCTTGAGCTCTCATCCTCTTCCTCTTGCTCTCTCTCTTTCTCTAGTCTATGGTTCACTTGTCTCATGTGTTGAGAAGCAAGAACCATAGAGATAAATCCCAACACAATCCTCTACTCACTCTAGTTCACAAGGTTTAGCAAACCGAGTGAACTAGTTTCTTCAAAGTTCGAAGAAGAAGCCAAATGTAGAAGCTTTCGGGTGGATCGATCTTCGGCGCAAGGAGACGACGGGGTGAAGCCGATCCGTACACCATCAAGAGTTGAAGACGAAGGAGTTCAAGAAAGGTATAAGCCCCTAACCGAGTAGTTAACAACTCCTAGTTAGGTTGTTAGATAGATAGTTTAACAAAGATCCGGTTTGAGTCCATTTTACCACCTCTAGAAAAATTGTTTTTCATTATTTCTGCAAGCCCGTAAGTACCGGGAGAGGTAGCATGGACTTACAGAAAAAGAGGAAGAAAGGAAGAAAAAGAATTATCACAAAAAGAAAATTCAAGTGATATCTATCATATTGCAACCATGGGTGAGATAAACTCATATAGAGAATAAACTAGGGTTTAGGTAAATGGTTAGGTTAAGGATAAAACAAAATGGCTTAGACTTTGTCAAAGATGCTATGAAGCTTCATGAAGCTTCAAGCCAAAGTGAGAAAAGCCACCACCATTTTGTTTTGGTTTCTTGCCAAAAATAAATAAATGAAATAAATAAATAAGGCAAAGGAAACCCTAACCATTAACTAAACATGGTGTATAGCATACACACACCCAAGTTTGCATGTATCATCAAACATGATACAATCAAGTGCATAAAAATATATCACATATACTACTTGTGCACATCAAGTGAGAAAATCAATCTTAAGTGAACAAATACTAGTTAATGTAAAGTAATATATCAAATATATAATTATACATTAAATCATTAAATCAACACTTGATTTAATGATCCGGTCATACCGCATATAACCGACTAATATCAAGTGTATTAATGTATCAAATCAACACTTGATTCGGTAACCCGGCTATATCTTATTTAACCGTCCGATGATACGAATCGCGAGAATAGAATACAGTATCACAGACTGGTATTATTCTTGGTCCCGCACATATCTCATATGCGCTTCTATTTTGTTTCGCTTGAGCCAGGAAACCTCTGTGTAAGACTCTAAAGATTCGTCAATACGCCGGCAGCAGGTGATGATCATATCAAACACCCACAAGCCGCAAGCGGTCTGCTAAACGTAACGGCCACCCGGGTATTGAGCGATCAGAAGATTAACGAGCAAGCCCGCTCATACTCCTGTGAATCCAACCAGCAACACTTACCGTACAGTCCGGTCTGTCCGTCTGATATGCCGCATATCTTACCTAGGGGTGGTAAACGTCAGAACCCGGTAGCTTGATAAGTCATGCTGATATAAGGTCCATAACAAGAGTGAAACTATTGATAACTCTTACCAGTAAATCACTGCAACCCTGGCCAGGTATTTCCAGTTATGTCCAGTCGAGCATAGCGCAACATCAACCCCCAATACCGGGAGAGACGAATCCCCTCTTATCGCTCATTGCCTCCATGTGAATCGGGACTGTACCCAAAAACCACCCGTTTGCACGACTCAGTAAAGCCGTGGTAGGATGGAAATCAAAGCACGGTGGGAGACACATAAGACTCTATGACGATCTCGGGTCAACAGACTAAGCTTTACCAGTGTCACCTGAGAACTGCCATCTGACGTGAGGTATAATACCATCTGGGAGTTCTCTGCGAGTCCGTTCAATGTACCCAGTCTCCACTGAGCACCCGCATACCATCTCCGATGTCAAACACCAATGGATATGGGATCATCCATCGCCCATCACATGGGTCAAGAAGATATACGCTAGTCTACTCTGGAATATCAATGCCCCGTCTCGATATTCCCACGACTAGGAACATTGAAGGATGTACTCATGGACTACCCATGCCCCACTAGTATGATCTAAATCATTAAATCATCACTTGATTTAATGATCCGGTCATACCGCATATAACCGACTAATATCAAGTGTATCAATGTATCGAATCAACACTTGATTCGGTAACCCGGCTATATCTTATATAACCGTCCGATGATACGAATCGCGAGAATAGAATACAGTATCACATACTGGTGTTATTCTCGGTCCCGAACATATCTCATATGCGCTCCTATTTCGTTTCGCTTGAGCCAGGAAACCTCTGTGTAGGACTCTAAAGACTCGTCAATATGCCGGCAGCAGGTGATGATCATATCAAACACTCAAAGCCGCAAGCGGTCTGCTAAACGTAACGGCCACACGGGTATTGAGCGATCAGAAGATCAATGAGCAAGCCCGCTCACACTCCTGTGAATCCAACCAGCAACACTTATCGTACAGTCCGGTCTGTTCGTCTGATATGCCGCATATCTCGTCTAGAGGTGGTAAACATCAGACCCCAGGAGCTTGATAAGTCATGCCGATATAAGGTCCATAACAAGCGTGAAACTACTGATAACTCTTACCAGTAAATCATTGCAACCATGGCCAGGGATTTCCAAGTTATGGCCAGTCGAGCATAGCGCAACATCAACCCCCAATACCGGGAGAGACGAATCCCCTCCTATCGCTCATTGCCACCATGTGAATCGGTACTGTACCCAAAAACCACCCGTTTGCACGACTCAGTAGAGCCGTGGTAGGGTGGAAATCAAAGCACAGTGGGAGACGTACAAGAGTCTATGACGATCTCGGGTCAACAGACTATGCTGTACCAGTGTCACCTGAGAACTGCCATCTGACGTGAGGTATAATACCATCTGGGAGTTCTCGGCGAGTCCGTTCAGTGTACCCAGTCTCCACTGAGCACCCGCATACCATCTCCGATGTCAAACACCAATGGATATGGGATCATCAATCGCCCATCATATGGGTCGAGAAGATATATGCTAGTCTACTCTGGAATATCGATGCCCCGTCTCGATATTACCACGACTAGGAACATTGAAGGATGTACTTGTAAGTGCACGGCGGCGCCCCGGTCGTCAATCCGACGGCCAAATGCGGAAACGGTGATAAACTTTGATTTTGCGAACTTAGCAAACCGGCACCACCACGCACTAAACCCCGGATCGGGCCATTAAACTAGATCTAGCTAACTACAAGATGGGAAGAGATATACCGAGTGATCCGAGTCCTCCGGTCTTCTCGTCGTCGTCCCGATCTCCTTCGTCGCCTCCTTGCCGGAAGGGCACCACATCGCCTGCATCTTTTACGGGCTCCCACCTCAATACCAAGGCAACTCGGGCATGAAGCCGGCAAGTCGACATGCCCAAGATATGCTGTAGAATGTATAGTGTAGAGGCTATGTCTCACTTTGGGGTTATGTTGCCTTTGATGGAGGTGAAGGAAGAATGAGCTTTGGAGGGAAATGAAGCTATCAATCTTTTTCAAAGAAAATGAGATGATCAAATATATCTCCACACAAATGAACCTCTCTCTCTCCCTCATCTAAAATTGGCCGGCCATATCATAATGAGAATGGTGGAGGAGTGAACCAAAAAACAAGAGGGAGGTGATGGTAGGATAAAGTAAGGAGGTGTCCATATACAAACATCATCATAACAATGTTACACCCAAACCATAACCCTTCAAAACTCATTAATGCAAAAGCATGGATGAAAGATATCATAATCAATACAATAGCAAGAAACCCCCTCCACAAATGTTATTTGCACAATTGCAAATAACCCCCTCCATCAGAAAAGTCCGGCCGGGAAAGAACAAAGGGAAACCGGCCGGAACGGAATGCAAAATGGCAACTCCAGAAAACTGGTCCTGTAATAAATTACAGGATAACCCCGATACTGTGCATACACACCCGCATCTGTATTCCGTCCGGATACAAATGCAAAGAGACAAAATCTACACTGTACTAAACTAGGATCCGGCTTAAACCAAAGCCGGCTAGTAATGTTCGTCCGATCCTGATCCGTGCAATACCGCACGAATCTGATCGAACCCTGCCATATAACTATACGGCCTCTAGTACAAACCGTCCGATCCTGATCCGTGCAATACCGCACGTATCTGATCGGACCCTGCCATATCTCCATACGGCCTCTACAGCGTTTCGCCCGAAAGCTGAGTAACTGAATGTGTGGTGGACTCTAAAGACTCGTCAATACTATGGTTGTGGATTTAACCACTAGCACGTCAGAGGTATTAGCCAATGCGTGACGGGCCACCAGCTATTGACTAAAAGTGACGTCGATGAGCGAACTCATCCTGACACCCTACTGAGCCTGTCAGTGACAATATCCGTACAGTCCGGTCCGTTCGTCTACGAGCATCGCATGGCGGGCCTAGGGGGTTGGTAAAAGTCAGACCCCCAAAAGCGGTACAAGTCGTGTCGGAGTGTAGCCCAGAACACCCTGAGATACTACTGGAATACCTACCAGTAAATCTCCTGTCCTGGCCAAGGACTTCGTGTAATGGCTCTCCTAGACACAGCGCGACCTCACCCCTAATACCGGGAGAGACGAACCCCCGAAGATCCGCTCACTGCCTCCATGTGGCTCGGGACTGTACCCAACTAAAACCTGTTTGCACGACTCCTTTGAGTCGTGGTAGGGTAGTAATCAAAGTACAGTGGGAACTCACACGAGACAAATGATGATCCCCAGGTCGATGAACTAACCTGTACACATGTCACCTTGGAACTGCTATCTGACGTCAGGTATAAGACCAACTAGCATATTCCCGGCGAGTCCTGTCCGGTATACTCATAACCCAATGAGCACCTGTATACATCTTAGGTGAACCTACAGACACCAGTGGCTTGTGAGACCGGCCACCGCCCCTCGTCGCGGTCTCGACTGTATACACTAGTCTACTCTGGAGAATCGATGCCCTGTCTCGAAACTCCCACGACTAGGGACCATTTAAGGATGTGCTTGTAGACCCCAGCTCTCACGTATATGATCGCCCTCATACTGCTGGCAGTCAAGCAAGAATCCTAGGGGCTCTATCAACGTGTAATAGCGACCTGTCAGGTCACCTAAAGCAGTACACGATGATAAAGGTAAACCAGATAGCATACTATCATCTCGAGTAAGACTGTTCTACGGGGATAGGTCCTCCCTCAATCATTGCAATCACGTGCTTGTGATCCAATAATTGACTCTGAGGGCACTATCTCCAACAATCTCCCACTTGCACTCAAGGCTAATTATTGCGATGTCGCATACTCACAGCCCGTGTGATACCGAACACCCAACTCCTCTACTAGTCAGTCTCACAAAGCTCGTTTGCGAGACTATTGCGTTCGAGGAATAGCCTCAGCGAGTAGATCCGCTCTGAAGTTTCTTTCTATGTCTCTCTCTATATCTTAAGTTCGCGGAGAAAGCCATCTCCCGAAATGAGCAATACCTGTCTTAGACTGTCTGGATGTCTGATGGGACCTAGCTCATAAATGAACTCCAAATCCAAACTTCTCAGACTGTATCGTCAACTGAACTTAATCAGTATCCTGCGCCATGCCTCCCTCAGTATTGCCTTGGATCACCTGTCCAGAATACTGCCCCTCGTCAGAAGGAAAACTATAACTCTGACAACCTCCTTGTCGTCCATGTCACCTTGGAAGCCTGGAATGATAACTGTCTCCCATAATGAGGCTGTCGTTATCATATCCCTAGAACATCCACTTATGTTCTAAAACTGCTTCCGACTGTTTCTCCAGGATTGGATCAATGTCAACTTATTGCATCTAGTGCAAGAACAACATCTGGTGTGGTACTTGACATCTCATGATTGGCTTAAGCAAGTGATCTGCCAATCATGCACATCCCTCTCTACTTTAGTCTATAAGACACCTTTAGAGAGGGTGACTCCATTACCTGCAGGTACACTACCATGCCAGGAGTCGTCCATTCTAAATACTCTTAGAATGCTGTCAAAGTACCCTGATTGGGAAACCACCCAAATCTAGATCTAAAACCGTAGATCTAGTAACCAGTATGTCTGATATAATGTCCAAATCCCATGTGGAGAAACCACTGTGTGACGACCAAAATATAACCGATCGTAGTATAGGAATATCACTTCCTACTATGTGTATGTCATCCAAAACCCGGATATCACACCCTACTACCTTCTCAACAGATCCATCCCCTATTCTGATGACGTCAAACCTATGACCGTCACATCAGAAACAGATGATCTATCTCCGCTATATCTGCTTTAGTTTATAAATAGACATAAGCCTGATGTCCACCAATGCTTCCGCTGCTCCCACTGACTACGATAACCCTCTGGCAGAGTCATATAGATGTGCACTTCTAAAGCTAGTTTAGAACGACGCTATACTCATCCTCCTGCCGGGTCTCGCAGCCTGGAACAACAACAATGGCAAGTGTGGGTAAACAAGAACTTCCCTGTCACCGTCCTTGAGGCTACCGGAGTACCTCTCGGGTGCCTGAAGTTACCCACCGTATCTGCAGAGTGGCCAATGGAATGTCAAAACAGATTGAATCTTTAGGTTCCTTATCAAATCTTCAGTAATCGTTTGCGGTTCTGGAATCACTTCCAGTTCTACCATACTCCCACTACTGTTTTTGAAAAAAAACCATTTTTAATAAAACTGTGGCGAGTCTAGAACAATACTTCTATTGATCTGCCAGATGGTAGAAAGTCAACCCTCGTCATAGCCTGGGTCAACCCACAAACAGCCATTACAGAAACGTGCCTTGAGTTATCCAGAGTCTGGTTTTAATCATAAGCCGGACAACTCCCCGTACCATAACAATGTTAAGATATGAACTGTACTATATCCAATATAGAACCAGAGGCACTGATTTAATTGAACCAGATTCAAATCATGCAGCTGTCTCCAGTGCATGTCAACTAAATGGAGAGAGGCCGATCAGCGTTACTCAACTTAGGAATGCTTCCAATTATGAGTAACCTGAAAGAGAAGCAATTTCTCTTTATCATTACTATCAATTGAATACCATACACAAGTATCTAGATCTTCGATCACCTTGAAGAATCCCGATACTTGCTTCACTTGGTTCTCTACTCTATTCAAATACCTATAACTCCTCAAAACTCAGACCCTGTGTTTCTACGAAACACATGTCTAAGAACTATAGAAGTTAAAAGTAAACAGAATATAGTATGAGGACCAACCCCTCTGTCCTAATGGACACTGGACAACATACAATACTCTATATAAGTCCGCTGAGTCTAACAACTCTTTCACTGTGTGTCGTAGGTTGAAAACTGTACTTATGGTTAAGAAGAATTACACCGCTGTTTAATGCTCCTTACCTAACCATCCACTGATATAGGTAAATGTCATCGACATAATATCAAAAGGTATATCTTACTCTATGAAAATAGACGTACAGATATATCAATTTGAAATTGGTGCACAACAGCGGATATTCAAAACCAAAAATTTTGCCGACCGGCAAACAGCCCAGGTGATCTCCTCAAATATCACCGATTACAACGAATCCCGATGTAATGAGGATGATCACCCAATTCCCAATAACTTACTCCCACTCATCATCTGTAAAGCCATACAGATGTGAGAATCAAACCTGGTAAATACATACCCTGGAGTAAGTATCTAATCGGGAAATCAGTTTTCTTTTAACAGTATACAGTGAACTGAAACATTGAAATGTTTCGATGGGGTATCCTGGTATTCCTAGTAATGCCTCTACCATTATCCAGATTCACAACTATAACCGTATAATTCTTTGCCACCTCTCATAATCCCTTTATATGTCTTTAGTCATTACCTTCTGCACACCTCTTTAGGCCAAATGGTTTTCTTCCTTCCCTACCGTTCGGCACCAGCCTATGGTTTGGAAGAAGACTATCCAATAAGCATAATGGGTGTACTGTCCCAATCCTAGGAACACTCGCAATGCGAGAGGAGGTGAGGATAAAAGACAACTGAATAAACCTTATTCCTATTTCTCCTGAACCAGAATCCATCCCCGAACTGGAACAAGTTCCTTTCGAGTTCGTATATAACCATACGATGGAGTACCCAATAAACTGTGGATCTTCGTAGTGATACGGAGTGTCCTGGAGAAATACAAAGGTGATGTGGGAGTGGTAACGAAATACCTGGTTTGGTCGTGAATATCTGTTGCAATTTACTTTGCCCTCTTACTAATCCCTTGCTTTGTCTTAATCTTAATACCTTCTGCACACCGTTTAGGCTAATTGGTTTTCTTCATTCCCTACCGGTCGGCACCAGCCTAAGGTTTGGAAGAAGACTATCTAATTTGCATAATAGGTGTACTATCTCCTAAACCAACGAGTACTCACAACATGAGAGAAGGTAAAAGGGAAAAGACAACTGAATAATCCTATCCGTTTTCTCCAGAACCGGAAACCATCCTCGAATTCCTTCGAGTTCGTATCTAACCATACGATGGTTTTGTCCAATGGAAGTGGACGTTCGCTGTAATACGGGGTGTCCTGGAGAAAAGGGTAAAAGTAGGAGTGGCAATGAGGTCTGCAACTCTGACAATCCAAAAGCTAGTGTAAAGAAGGTTCCGTCAACTTGGTCACTGAGTCATAGTTTAGGGTCGGGTCAATGGTCGCTGCCAGAGAGAGAGAAAAGAAACACTCAGCGTGCACTCTAACCTAGATCAGAATGGTTATCACTTTATCTAATCAGGAAACCTCCCACTGTTCCTCAAATTCTCCTCCAAACCTGAAAGAAGAATTAGTCGGGGTCACCCGAGGAGTAAACCAACTCATCAGTGGGAATCGGGATCCAACTCTCATCGCATGATAACGTGACGGAATCCGCTCACGGTATCACACTCCAGAAGGTATGCGCATATCTGGCAAGTTTCAGTTCTTTTGAAACTCCCGATGTGATTTCTACCCTATGCTCTTATGACCTTAGCGTAAGGTCAAAATATCATAAGTCACATGTCAAGTTCTACCCATCATTGTCCAGGTTAATTTGAACCCACCCGTACATACCCTTGACGTAGGCCAAAATAGTAGTACGACTGTCCCAAACCAACGCATCTATCTATGCAACAGATAAATACCCGGTAACTACCAAACACTATGCCTTGGCGTGAGGTCAAAATACATAGCTTGAATACTACCGAATATTTAACCGAAATGATGGAGGGCTACGAATGGTTTCTGGCGAAAACCTTTAACGTAATGAACTTGATATCGTTGAAGGAACGGATAGCTTTTTAGAAAATATAGTGACGAAAACCTTTACTAAAGAGGTCACTCCCGGTGAAGGGATCTCGGCTCTTTTCCCGTAGAATGGGGTGCAGGATATTCCAAATGAATACCACGATACAAAGCAAAAGTAATCGGCTATAGTGAAGTTAATGCCCTGACGTAAAATTCTGTCCAAGGTGTCACTCCCGGTGAAGGGATCTCGGCCCTTGCCTTGTCGACTGAGGAGCAGGATATTCCAAATGAATACCACGATGCAAAACAAAAGTGAACGTCCTTGCAATAACAGCTTTTTGAAAAGTGTTCCAACAACATCAGAATAGGTTTGTTTAACTTGCTTTGATCCGAATCAATGCAGTCCCATCAATTGATCACACCACAAAGAACGAAAATATACTGACGTACGTATATGCCATCCGCATTCGCCACTGGGTCCCGTCATCACCCGTTAGGTTAGCTAACTAACGGCAGAGCGGGGACTGGACTAGCGCGGAAGAAAAACATATACAACATCTACTAATATATATACCAATATATTATATTTCGCTCAAGGCGTGAATAAAATGCAACATCACAGAAATGTACAGCATCACAGAACAATACAGATATCTGGGATCCCCGGGTTTCACAGAGCCACTACTGAAACCCGACGTTCCCCTGGTCGTGTGGATAGCCTGTGCAATGAAATCCTAGACCCCTACGGGCGCGGCAAGTTACCCGCCAAAACCTGAAGCGAGGCAGCCCCCTTCAGCGCCGTGAATGGACCACCCAGCACTTCACGGAATCCGGTAACTTGGGCACCCCTCCTGGGTCAACCTGTACCCCCTATGAGTGCGGCGAATAGCCCGCAAATTTCAGACTGAAGCCCCCTCCGTCTCAATGCCATGAGATGCGGGCTTGTTGCCTTCTAGAACCCGGCTATCCGTGCACCCCTCCGCGGGGCAATCCTAGTACAGAAAGTAAAATATACATACAACGGGTACATCGACCGCAACCAGGTCGTGCCCCAAAAGAATAATACAAACAGGCAGTGACGGCAGTCCACATGTCGGACGCTCGCCCCGCAATATCAAATGTACATAATACAACAAAACTGTACTAGCATTGCATCCAGGCTATCCCCCACGACCGATCCGCAACATCACAGCAAAATCCCAGAACATCAACGTGAAAGTCACGTTCGCAAATCCGTCTAACCGGGCTATAGCAGTTAGACCGGATTTACCGATCGAGTGACATTCACGGTCGCAGATATAATGTAAATACTGTGAAATAATGTGTTTAATATATCCGATCGATCAAAAATTAACAAGTGGGCCCCCAAGCAAAACTGTAGCACTCACAGAAAATCTGGGCCCAATATTAATATTCCAAACCCCCTAAAATTAGCCCAGAAGCCCACTGGAAAAAAATGATACAGTGACGTCACCAATGTGCGGCGGAACCGCGGCCCAAGTAGGGGTTTGGCCGCGGTTCCGCGCTCTGGTAGTGGACTGACTGTGTCGAATTTTCCCAGTAGTCTTAGAACTCCCTGCACATCATTCTGAGACAACCTGAAAAATTTTTAGAGCCAGGAAAAATTCGACAGAAAACTGATGTGAGTGAAAACGTGGATTTTGGAATTTTGGTCGATCGGAAATGCAAAACACATCAAACGAAGCTAGACGAAGTTAATGGCGAGGCTCTGATACCACTGTAAGTGCACGGCGGCGCCCCGGTCGTCAATCCGACGGCCAAATGCGGAAACGGTGATAAACTTTGATTTTGCGAACTTAGCAAACCGGCACCACCGCGCACTAAACCCCGGATCGGGCCATTAAACTAGATCTAGCTAACTACAAGATGGGAAGAGATATACCGAGTGATCCGAGTCCTCCGGTCTTCTCGTCGTCGTCCCGATCTCCTGCGGAAAATCCGGTCGTCGCCTCCTTGCCGGAAGGGCACCACATCGCCTGCATCTTTTACGGGCTCCCACCTCAATACCGAGGCAACTCGGGCATGAAGCCGGCAAGTCGACATGCCCAAGATATGCTGTAGAATGTGTAGTGTAGAGGCTATGTCTCACTTTGGGGTTATGTTGCCTTTGATGGAGGTGAAGGAAGAATGAGCTTTGGAGGGAAATGAAGCTATCAATCTTTTTCAAAGAAAATGAGATGATCAAATATATCTCCACACAAATGAACCTCTCTCTCTCCCTCATCTAAAATTGGCCGGCCATATCATAATGAGAATGGTGGAGGAGTGAACCAAAAAACAAGAGGGAGGTGATGGTAGGATAAAGTAAGGAGGTGTCCATATACAAACATCATCATAACAATGTTACACCCAAACCATAACCCTTCAAAACTCATTAATGCAAAAGCATGGATGAAAGATATCATAATCAATACAATAGCAAGAAACCCCCTCCACAAATGTTATTTGCACAATTGCAAATAACCCCCTCCATCGGAAAAGTCCGGCCGGGAAAGAACAAAGGAAAACCGGCAGGAACGGAATGCAAAATGGCAACTCCAGAAAACTGGTCCCGTATTAAATTACAGGATAACCCCGATACTGTGCATACACACCCGCATCTGTATTCCGTCCGGATACAAATGCAAAGAGACAAAATCTACACTGTACTAAACTAGGATCCGGCTTAAACCAAAGCCGGCTAGTAATGTTCGTCCGATCCTGATCCGTGCAATACCGCACGAATCTGATCGAACCCTGCCATATAACTATACGGCCTCTAGTACAAACCGTCCGATCCTGATCCTTGCAATACCGCACGTATCTGATCGGACCCTGCCATATCTCCATACGGCCTCTACAGCGTTTCGCCCGAAAGCTGAGTAACTGAATGTGTGGTGGACTCTAAAGACTCGTCAATACTATGGTTGTGGATTTAACTACTAGCATGTCAGAGGTATAAGCCAATGCGTGACGGGCCACCAGCTATTGACTAAAAGGGATGTCGATGAGCGAACTCATCCTGACACCCTACTGAGCCTGTCAGTGACAATATCCGTACAGTCCGGTCCGTTCGTCTACGAGCATCGCATGGCGGGCCTAGGGGGTTGGTAAAAGTCAGACCCCCAAAAGCGGTACAAGTCCTGTCGGTGTGTAGCCCAGAACACCCTGAGATACTACTGGAATACCTACCAGTAAATCTCCTGCCTTGGCCAAGGACTTCGTGTAATGGCTCTCCTAGACACAGCGCGACCTCACCCCCAATACCGGGAGAGACGAACCCCCGAAGATCCGCTCACTGCCTCCATGTGGCTCGGGACTGTACCCAACTAAAACCTGTTTGCACGACTCCTTTGAGTCGTGCTAGGGTAGTAATCAAAGTACAGTGGGAACTCACACGAGACAAATGACGATCCTCTGGTCGATGAACTAACCTGTACACATGTTACCTTGGAACTGCTATCTGACGTCAGGTATAAGACCAACTAGCATGTTCCCGGCGAGTCCTGTCCGGTGTACTCATAACCCAATGAGCACCTGTATACATCTTAGGTGAACCTACAGACACCAGTGGCTTGTGAGACCGGCCACCGCCCCTCGTCGGGGTCTCGACTGTATACACTAGTCTACTCTGGAGAATCGATGCCCTGTCTCGAAACTCCTACTACTAGGGACCATTTAAGGATGTGCTTGTAGACCCCAGCTCTCACGTATATGATCGCCCTCATACTGCTGGCAGTCAAGCAAGAATCCTAGGGGCTCTATCAACGTGTAATAGCGACCTGTCAGGTCACCTAAAGCAGTACACGATGATAAAGGTAAACCAGATAGCATACTATCATCTCAAGTAAGACTGTTCTACCGGGATAGGTCCTCCCTCAATCATTGCAATCACATGCCTGTGATCCAATAATTGACTCTGAGGGCACTATCTCCAACAGTACTAATGGACTACCCAGGCCCCACTAGTATGATCTACTTCATAGTCCTGCAAGTCGAGTACACATCCTAAGGGCTTTATCAACATGTAACAGAGAGACAGAAAGTATACATGTTAAGATAAAGAGCAACCAGATAGCGTACTATCATGTCGAGCAAGAAAGTCCTACCTATATATGTCCCAGCATCCACTACAATATACATCCTATGTACAGTAATGGCCTCTAGGGCTTATATATAACTAACAATCTCCCACTTGCACTAGGGCCATCTGTAGCAGTGGTTGCAGTATCTAATACTCAACCATCCCATAAAAGTCTCTCTTTGGGAAAAGGCCTTTGCGAGTGGATCCGCCGTGTTGTCCTCTGAGTCTACTCTCCTAACCTCGATCACCCTGGAGATCAACTATCTTCATGATCAGGTGATGCTGCCTTAGAATATGTCTGGGTCACTGATGGGATCGGGATTCCTGGGCCAAAGCCACACATCCTTTGTCACACAATGGTAGGAACCTAGTTCATCTCATGAACCAATATACACCCAAACTTCCTCTTTGGTCGTATCTTTAATAGCGATGTTACCAGCCTTTATCATCTAGTTTGCCACGGTATCTAGCTTGGAACTCTTCCAATATACCGTCCCTCCATTGAGGGTAAAGACAATGCCTGCGACTGACATTCAGTCCTCCTTATCACCCTGGAACCTATCCAGTGATTCTCCCCAGGATCCAATGATACCAACTCACTAAACCTAGTAAGAACCCTAACATCCTTATAGATCCTAATCCTAGGATTTAGGAGGTATCGCCTTTATCCTATTGGAGAATCCTTATGATAAGAGGAGATTGACCGTGTGTAGCATAAGAAACTCTTTTCCTATCAAAAGTATGTTGTCCACGTACAATACGAGGATGACTACCTTACTCTCTAATACCTTTTTGTACATACAAGGTTCATCTACAATTTTGATGAAGTCAAACTCTTTGACTATCGCATCAAAACAGATGTTCCAACTCCGCGATGCCTGCTTTATTCTGTAAAGCATCTTGCACACGTTTCCGCTGCTCCCACTGTTTACGAAGCCCTCTGGCTGTGTACTTATAGACGTTCTCTTCTAAATCAGTATTTAGAAAAGCAGTCATGACACCCAACCACCAGATATCGTAGTCATGGTATGTAGCCGTGGCAAGTAGGATCCGGATGGACTTAAGCATAGCCACTGGAAAAGGTTTCATCATTATTCACGCCTGGTCGATGATGAAAAACCTTTAACAAGTCTAGCTTTAAAAGTCTCAACCTTTCCATCTACACCAAGTAATCTTCTCAAGATATACTTTCTCCTGATGGGGATTTAACCCTTCAGATATAGTAACCAAAGTCTATAATTTGTTGGTGTACATGGATTCCATCTCAGATCGCTAAGCATCCAGCCATTCTTACAGAGTCCCTACTCTCGATGGCCTACTCAAAACTAGTTGGGTCATCATCTCATGATGCAATCCTCACTCCCACTGTCATTAAGAAACCGAAGTATCTCTCAGGTGGATGAGGAACCCTACCAGATCGGCAGAGAGGCTGAAGTTCTTCGGGGACTATAGAATCCTTTGGTCCTGTCAAATCAGCTGCAGTTTTGTATAGCTGGAACCTTTCCAGTTCTATAGAACCGACCTTGCCTCGATCTTGTCCGGATTTTGCTTTTGACATAGGCCGGACAATCCCAAATCTTAACTTACTTAAGAGATAGGTTCTTCCCATACCATATCTTATATGGGGTGGTAGGCACTGATTTGATTCGAACCTAATTCAATAGGTATGCAACTTCTCAAATGCATAACCCCTTAAAAGGAAATAGGTAACTCAGTAGTACTCATCATAGAGCGCACCATATCATATAGGGTGCGATTGCTCCATCCCGATACACCGTTGTGCTGTGGTATATTCAGAGGAGTAATACCTAGAGAGAATCTCATTCTCCTTTAGAATAGTAATTCCATGCACAAGTGTTCTCCTCCCTGATCTTATCATAGGACATAATACTTATACCCGGTTTTTTGGTTCTCTACTTCTAACTTATATTCTGTGAATATCTCAAAAGCTTCGGACTTATGTTTCAACAGGAACATATGGCTGAATCTTGAGAGATCATCGGAGAATGTAATGAAGTACAAAGAGCCGGTCCTAGCATGTGTAGACAGGGGACCTTACATACATCAACATGTATCAATCCCAAGAGTTCACTAACTCTTTCTCTGTTTCCAATAAACAGAGATATAGTCATCTAATCTTTGTGACATGACTGGCAAGTTTCATAAGATGTAAATTCAAACTAATTTAAATATGCATCTAAATGTAACTTCAGCCAGTCGGGTCGCATTGATATGACCTAGTCTACAATGCCTCAAGAAGGATTCGTTCATTTCTTAACTCTTCCTCATGTGTGTGTTCCGTATACTAGGAACTGTAGTTTGATTTAGAACGTCAATGCTTTTTGATAACGTGCCTGAACCGATCAACTTTTGAAATGTTCAAAACAATATTCAACAATACAAAATTATATCCTTTCTTTACTAATAAAGAGACTGATATGATTTTGTATATCAGGTTCGATATCTAATAGCATTTGCTCAGAATCAATGTATTGGTAATACAGGGTGACAGTGACCAACAGACTTGGCTGCAACACTTGCACCGTTTTTTGTCTCATGAAACTTATCACCCGTTCTCAGTTCTCTGCCTATCTGTACCCCTATGTAATAGATTACATATCTGGGATCCTGATCCGGTATCAGATACCCAGGACGCAGAGGATACTGAGAAACAGTTCTGTGTAACGAACACACCCGAAGAAGATGCATCATATGCACTTTCTTCGTTTGGGCGGCATGGGAATCTTCTTATTCCCCTATTTCCTGCTCTGTCTTATAACAATTAAAAGTTGGAGCGGGACCAACGTTCCCCAGCTCAGTATAACAAGCGGGTTCGGTCAATTCATCCATATTATTATCTTGATTAAGGCGTGATATGGTCGCTATCTGGAGAGAGAGAGAAGAAAACACTCTGCGTGCGCTCTTGCAAGATTAGATTGGTTATATATTTTATCTAATCAGGATGGCTCCCACTGTTTTTATCAAATCTTCTTTCAAACCTTAAAAGGAAAGACTAGCCGGGATTAATTATACTCTACAAGTTCGCCAATCTTTCAGCCAGGCCAGTGTCAGTACTTTGAGGGAGGTTCCCTGTGCTTTCGCACGGACCTAATTAAAGTAAACCTCGTTTTCCTAAGGGCGTAACCCCGTTGACACCATTCTAGACACCTACTTGATCGGCTAATTGTAAAGTGCAAAACACTCTCAGGAGTAACAATTACTCGCAGTGGGTATCGGGATCCAACTATCATATAGATATAGAAGGTATGCAATCTCATTGCAAATTTCAACACTTGAAACTCCCGATAGTGGTTTTTACCCCTAGCACCTATGACCTTAACTATGGTCAACAAATCATAAGTACTACTCAAGTTCTACCCGTCATTTCATGATTAATTAGACCCACCCACATGACCCTTAACTAAGGTCAACAAAGTCACGCGACTGTCCTAACTAATCGCATCATATGCGTTGTAGGAAGACATCACTTAGCTACCGTACACTGTGCCTTGACTATGATCAACAAACACAGCACGAATACTAAGTACTCTACTTCCTAAAATGACGGAGCGTTGCCAATGGTTTTTAAGAAAAACCTTTAACGCTTTGAACTTGATCTCATTGCGAAATCAAATGGTTTTTTAAATGGAGTGTTTTTAAGGCTTTTCTAGTTTTGCTAAATAGGTCACTCCCGGTGAAGGGATCGTCGGCCCTTTCCTCATCGAATAAGGTGCAGGATATATCTTATATACCGCTGTGCAAAGCAAAAACTATAGAAGCAATCAAAAGACAAACCGAGGGTTGTAGCATCTGCCAGTTATTGCTAAAGGGGTCACTCCCGGTGAAGGGATCTCGGCCCTTTCCTCATCGAATATGGTGCTGGATGTTCTACAAGGAACACCGCGATGCAAAGCAAGAACTGTAGCTGCCTGTTTTATTTTTGAAATTCGATTCCACAACATCTTTTAGGTTTATTTTCTTTCATTAATCTAATGAATGTCCCATCATTTAAGTCCACCTAAACATCACAGATAAATACAACGTACGCTTATGCCATCCGCATTCGCCTCGATGTCCCGTCTGCACTGTTAGGTTAGGTAACTAACGGCAGAGCAGGGCAGGGCTAGCACGAGTGTAAAACATAAGCAACGTCTATATAATATAGCATATATAGTATATACAGTATCCATCTGAACATATCACATGATCACATCACAGATAACGCAGCAGAAAATATCATATGAAATATTGGATATATTAGGACGTCCGTGTTTTTAATACGAGCCAGTATAAAACACGGATTCCACGGTCGTGATGAATAGCCAATCCCACACCGCTAGACCCCTATGAGAGCAGCAAGCAACCGTACCAATTCTAGGGTTAGGAGACCCGGACTCGACTCCTCGAGATGGTCTCCCACTGGACCCTAGAACCCGGTTACTTGTGCTCCCCTCCTTGGGTCTATCCTAATGCGGAAAAGTAAATAATATACAAATGGTGACATCATCCGCAACCTGGAAGTGCCCCAATAAAGAATATTACATACAAGGTTTTACATGAATGAAAAAGAAAAACACTCATCTCACATAAAAAAAACCCGGCTATTCAAACACGACGATCCAATATAACATATCCAGCAACACATAACATCACATGTCATCAACGTAAGTAAATATGCGCATCCCAATTGTCGTTGACATATAGCAACGAAACCGGCGATATCACATATTACACTTACGGTCGCAGAAAAGAAAGTGTAAAACTACAATAGTTGGAATCCACAACCTCCTTAGACATCGCATGCCAAACCAAATGAATTCCATAGACATCGCGTGCCTAACAATTATAAACCCCGCATTTTAGTCTCATTATCGAAAACACTTTTCAATATCAAATCGGGCAATTCAACAAGATTCCCGACATCCTGATCGAATGCTCGTCGCAAACTTTAGTAGACGGCCGCACCCCAGATGCCGTTGACGAAGTGCACCAAGGCGGAACACCGCTGCCGCGGGCACCCGAACGGATGCTTTCGGCGACGGGGTTCTCCTACAGTCACTTGGTCGGGGCTATGGGGCGTGGCTGTCTATTAAGTTTACCCGGCGAGTATACGCGTACGCTACGTGATTGCAACGGACTTTTGATTGCATCAAAATTCCGTGGCAACCGATCAAGTGAGACTAAACTGCTATGTTTATAACATTCAAATCAGTTATCTCATAACTACTTGTGGATTCCAAATATTGTATTACATTCCAGATAAATAGAAAATGTTAAACTTTCCGATCGAACAATCAAACACCCAAGTTTTCCCGAAACAGCTCAACACATGAAATAAGTTTAAAAACATCCATTTCATGCCACAGCACCAACAGTCCAGCCGTAGAAGGGTCAAGCCAACGCCTCACATGTGGCACGCCGTACTGCCCCAAACCCTAAGGTTCAAAGGGCAGTTCAAGACGGTCATATAATCAAGTTAAGGTTTGTTGTCTTCTAGAGGGACCATCGCGTTACTTGCACTACTTAGAACGTCATTAAACTACGGAAAAATCCAACAATGGAAAATTTCCCGGTAGGGGAAAAAGTGGGTATTTATATCCGGTCGAACTTTCTAACATGTTCTAAAGTACCCGGAAAAACATAAACGAGGTTAGAATATCCGATCGAATCAATGAATCCCCAATACAACCCAGAAAACTCAACTATTGAGTAAGATTAAAAATTTCCAGAAGAATCAGCAAGTAATAATAGAAATTACTGTGCATAATAAAAACAAAGTACTCATACTTTGACCGCGGAACCGCCGCGTGACCCTAGGTTCGGCCGCGGTTCCGCGGTCAGTTAGTGGTGTTACGGTCACGTGATGCACAGTAATTCTAGTTTTTCCCTGTTGATTTTTTTGAGAATTTTTAATGTGGAAAAATGCACAGTTTTGAAAAATATACAGAGAAGGGTTATGTTTAGGGTTTCGGGGTTCGATCGGGTTTCTAACTTCGTCTACCAATCGACTAAAGCTCTAGCTAGGCTCTGAAACCACTGTAGAGTTACTAGGCACACTCAAGAGGTTCCACAAGGCATCAACCATGCCAAATTCAAATATTTAGGTGCCGAGAAACCCTAATATAGATCGTTAACTAGAGGATAGGCGAAACTACAAGCAAGCAAACAACTTTGCTAATAAGTGAAAGGGATTACAACCTTTGTAGATCCGGTCCACCACTTCTTTAGCTTCGAGATGACGTCCCTCCACTGCGATCATCAGGATCCCGGACTCTAGCGTCGGTTTCATCGGAGAAATGAGCGGGCTAGGTCGTTGACTTCGGTACCGAAGATGATCTACGTCGAGGCGACCCAAACTCAAGCTCCATCTTCACTTGGTCATGAACCTTGTGAAGAAAACACCCAATACAACATGGCAAGTGGTAGAGGATGAAGAAATAGGAAGTGGGTTCACTTTGGATTTGGATTTCTCACTTGATTTCATCACTTAGAATTTTCTAGCAAGCTTTTCTTTTCTTCATGAAGAAGAAGAAGAAGAAGAAAGAAAAAGAATTAACACAAAAAGAAAATTCAAGTGATATCTATCATATTGCAACCATGGGTGAGATAAACTCATGTAGAGAATAAACTAGAGTTTAGGTAAATGGTTAGGTTAAGGATAAAATAAAATGGCTTAGACTTTGTCAAAGATGCTATGAAGCTTCATGAAGTTTCAAGCCAAAGTGAGAAAAGCCACCACCATTTTGTTTTGGTTTCTTGCCAAAAATAAATAAATGAAATAAATAAATAAGGCAAAGGAAACCCTAACCATTAACTAAACATGGTGTATAGCATACACACACCCAAGTTTGCATATATCATCAAACATGATACAATCAAGTGCACAAAAATATATCACATATACTACTTGTGCACATCAAGTGAGAAAATCAATCTTAAGTGAACAAATACTAGTTAATGTAAAGTAATATATCAAATATATAATTATACATTAAATCATTAAATCAACACTTGATTTAATGATCCGGTCATACCGCATATAACCGACTAATATCAAGTGTATTAATGTATCAAATCAACACTTGATTCGGTAACCCGGCTATATCTTATTTAACCGTCCGATGATACGAATCGCGAGAATAGAATACAGTATCACAGACTGGTATTATTCTTGGTCCCGCACATATCTCATATGCGCTTCTATTTTGTTTCGCTTGAGCCAGGAAACCTCTGTGTAAGACTCTAAAGATTCGTCAATACGCCGGCAGCAGGTGATGATCATATCAAACACCCACAAGCCGCAAGCGGTCTGCTAAACGTAACGGCCACCCGGGTATTGAGCGATCAGAAGATTAACGAGCAAGCCCGCTCATACTCCTGTGAATCCAACCAGCAACACTTACCGTACAGTCCGGTCTGTCCGTCTGATATGCCGCATATCTCACCTAGGGGTGGTAAACGTCAGAACCCGGTAGCTTGATAAGTCATGCTGATATAAGGTCCATAACAAGAGTGAAACTATTGATAACTCTTACCAGTAAATCACTGCAACCCTGGCCAGGGATTTCCAGTTATGTCCAGTCGAGCATAGCGCAACATCAACCCCCAATACCGGGAGAGACGAATCCCCTCTTATCGCTCATTGCCTCCATGTGAATCGGGACTGTACCCAAAAACCACCCGTTTGCACGACTCAGTAAAGCCGTGGTAGGATGGAAATCAAAGCACGGTGGGAGACACATAAGACTCTATGACGATCTCGGGTCAACAGACTAAGCTTTACCAGTGTCACCTGAGAACTGCCATCTGACGTGAGGTATAATACCATCTGGGAGTTCTCTGCGAGTCCGTTCAATGTACCCAGTCTCCACTGAGCACCCGCATACCATCTCCGATGTCAAACACCAATGGATATGGGATCATCCATCGCCCATCACATGGGTCAAAAAGATATACGCTAGTCTACTCTGGAATATCAATGCCCCGTCTCGATATTCCCACGACTAGGAACATTGAAGGATGTACTCATGGACTACCCATGCCCCACTAGTATGATCTACATCATAGTCCTGCAAGTCGAGTACACATCCTTAGGGCTTTATCAACTTGTAACAGAGAGACAGAAAGTATACATGTTAAGATAAAGAGCAACCAGATAGCGTACTATCATGTCGAGAAAGAAAGTCCTACCTATATATATCCCAGCATCCACAACAATATACATCCTATGTGCAGTAATGGCCTCTAGGGCATATATATAACTAACAGAAATAGGGAGGGGGGCTGCTGCTGCATGGAGGCTGGAAATTTCGGCCAGAAATTGAGAGGAGTGAGGAGAGAGAGGGAGGGTTGAATGTGAGAAGAAAAGACAAAGCCCACACCTCAAAGTCAACACTTATACCACCTTTTCCTTTATTTTTTCCTTTTCTTTTCTTTGTTTGCTTGACTTTTAAGTGGGGAATGAGGGGGGCTGCTGAATTCAGCCTTATTAGGTGAGAGGGTGAGGGTGTGTGTGTGTGTATGAGGAATATCAAGTAACATGCAACCATACCCCAATTCTATTTAGTTATTTTTCGCCATTTCCTTCGATATTTTCTAAAACCGTTTGACAGCTTCGTTTCATTTCAAAAACAACATGTTAAAATTTTGTTTAATTTGTTATGATGTACAAAATTTGTTTCAGCCCATTCCAATTTGTAATTTTCCCTAATTAAATGTATTAGTGACGGCTTAAAGTAATATTAAAATAATTAATTTCGGAAAATTTTTCAGAAAATTAGAAATTTTACCAGCGGCTCAATAAACACCAAATACTAGCAATTACATAGCTAGAATATGTATATTTAATTTTATAATAAAGATATTTGTATTTTGACTTTTTACAGAAAACCCCCTTAATTTACCGATTTTTCCGAAATTTCACCGAAACGATTTTCAAAACGTTACACTAATGTGCTTAAGATATGGCTTCTTCCCACTCCACATCTGATATGGTGTGGTAGGCACTGTCTTAGTTAGAACTCGGTTCGAAAGGTATGCAGCTGATTCTAGTGCATATCCCCAGAATGATCGCGGCAACTCAGCGTTACTCATCATGGAACGTACGATATCCATTATTTTGTGGGGTGTATGGAGGAGTAAGTTGAGAGAGAATTCCATTCTCTTTTAGATAACCCAGGAACTCAGCACTCAAGTATTCACCACCTCGATCAGATCTCAGTGTCTTGATACTTTTGCCTGTTTGTTTTTCTACTTCATTCTTGTATTCCTGGAATTTTTCGAAGGCTTCAGATTTATGTTTCATTAAGAAGACATATCCTTACCTTGAAAAATCATCCGTAAAAGTAATGAAGTAAGAATAACTACTTCACGCATGTGTAGACATTGGACCGCATACATCGCTGTGTATGAGTCCTAATAGCTCGCTCGCTCTTACTCCGTGTCCAGTGAACGGAGTCTTTGTCATCTTTCCTTTGAGACATGATTGACAAGTTGTATATGATTGATATTCGAACGGATCCAAATATCCTTCTTTATGCAACTTAGTTAACCTTGTCTCATTGATGTGACCCAGTCTACAATGCCATAAGAAAGCATGATTTATTTCTGGAGACTTTCTTTTGTGTGTATTCTGGATATTGAAAATCTGTGGTTGGTTTAATACGTATATACCGTTGCTTAATGTACCCGACCCAATCAGAACATGATTAAGGTGAATGTTTACAACATCGCTTACAAATGTAAATTCATAACCTTCTTTAAACATTAAAGATACAGATATGATATTACAAGTCGCACTGGGTACAAAATAACAATCACGCAAAACCAAAACATGTCCATCTGACAATCCCAAGTGATAGTCCCCCACGGACTCAGCATCCATGCCAGCTCCGTTTGCAACTCTGAGGGTCATATCACCTGCCTTCAAAACCCTACGCTTTCTCAGTGCCTGCAAAGAATTACAGATATGAGATCCTGATCTGGTATCCAATACCCAGGAAGTAGAGTTTACTGATAGACAGTTTTCAATAACATACACACATGAAGCCGAAGCCACAACTTGCTTCGGGTCCTGGTTCTTGGCCTTCCAAGCCCTGCAATCCTTTTTCCAGTGTCCTTTCTTATGACAATAAAAGCATTCTTTCTTTCCCACACGTTGTCCCGCTACTTTTGCTACCTTTGCCTTTCCCTTGGCTTCCACTTTACTAACACCGCCCCTTGGTTTGGTGGGGGTCTTCTTCTTCTTTCCTTTGGCTTTCGCCCTGGACCTAGAAGAGGAAGGTCCTCCAATAGACAAAGTGGATGCTTCCCTTACTTTCTGTAAGGTGCCCTCTGCACTCCTTAACATGTTGAGGAGCTCCGGAAGTTCAACTTCTTTTCCTTGCAAGTTGAAGTTCAGGATAAACTTAGCATAAGTGGAAGGAAGGGACTGGAGAATCAAGTCAGTATAGAGCTCGTTCTCTAACGTGGTCCCGAGATCCGCGAGCTCTTCAATAAAGCCAATCATCTTAAGCACTTGTTTCGCTACCGATGATCCGACGGCCAATCTCTCCGAAAACAACTTTTTCGAGACTTCGTATCTGGCGATACGGGATTGCTCTCCATATAGTTCCTTAGTATGGAGAAATATGGATTCAAGATCCATATTCTCGTGCCTTCTCTGATGTTCATTGTCCGTAGAGGCAAGCACGAGGCACTTGGCCTTCGCGCAATCAATCTCCCAGGTCTTACGGATTTCCTTATCGGCGACGCTGGATGTGGGACCTGGGACAGGGGGAGCTTTGGTGGTAAGGAGATACCCTAACTTGTCATAAGTGATTGCCATTTTGACATTCCTCAGCCAATCTTTGTAGTTTGTCCCTGTCAGTATATTTTTATCTAGTAGTAACTTAAGTCCGGTCATGATCTTTGGTCGCTGCAATTAGGAGAGAGAGAAGAAACACTTTAGCATGATACTCTTGCAAGTTTAGAGTGGTTTTTAGTTTGTCTAAACAGGATGGCTCCCACTGTTTCTCAAATCCATCCTCAAACCAAAAAGGAAGAATTAGTCGGGATCAATCTCACCGTACAATACTTGCTTAACCGTTCAGCCAGGCCAGTGTTAGTACTTCGAGGGAGGTTTTCCAACGCTTTCGCGAAGTTCCTTAATTAAATAACCACTTTTCCCAGTGGGCGTAGCCCCGCTAACACCTTTCTAGACTCCTACTTGGTTATAGAATTGATCGTTAAGTGAGAAAGTTCCCGAGGAGTAGCATATACTCACAGTAGGATCGGGATCAAAATATCATCGTGTGATAAAACTGAAGGAATCCTACCAGAATCATCACACTCCAAATGGTATGCAGCACTAGCAAGTTTCAGTTTCTTTAGAAACTCCCGATGTGGATTTTTGCCCCATGCTCTTATGACCTTGACTTTAGCCAACAAATCATAAGTCACATGTCAAGTTCTACCCGTCATTCTCCTGGTTAATTTGAACCTACTTGTACCTACCCTTGACTTTGGCCAACAAGGCAGTACGACTGTCCCGAACCAACGTATCTATCTATGCAACATATGAATATCCAATAGCTACCGATCACTATGCCTTGACTTTGGCTAACAAACACAGCTTGAATACTATTGGCTATCCATATGAAATGACGGAGGGCTACGAATGGTTTTGGCAAAACCGTGAACGTAGTGAACTTGATATAATCGAAGGAACGTGCTAGCTTTTAAAAAAGAGTGGTTGAAGCTCCGCGTTTTAAAAGTTTTCTGTTTTGAAAAGAAATCGAGTGGTTTTGAAATTGTTCTAACGACTTTACTTTGGTTTATTTTCTTGCATTAATTTAATGCGTCCCATCATTTAATCATACCATTGCAGAAAACAAAGAAAATATGACGTACGCTTATGCCATCCGCATTCTCCACGGGACACCGTCATCACCCGTTAGGTTACTTAACTAACGACAGAGCGGGGGCAGGACTAGCGCGGATGCAAAACATAAGCAACGCCTACTAGATATCATATATAGATATATACATTCGTCAGATGCAATGATAGCCATTCCAGATCACAGATGAACACATTGGATATACTAGGAATCCGCGTTTCGTTCGAGCCTGCAATGAAAGACGGATTACACGGTCGTGATGAATAGCCAAAACCCCACCCTAGACCCCTACGGGTGCGGCAAACTACACGCCAAGTACCCGAAGTGAAGCAACCTCCCTCAACAACGTGAGTAGGCCACTCGGCACTTCGAGCTACCCGGTAGTTTGTTCACCCTACCTTGGGTCTATCCTAGGAGAAAAAAACAGTAAAAGAAATAATATACAATGACGGCTACAACCTCTTCCCGGATGTGCGGCCATAAAAATAATATTACATCAATTTACATATTACATCAAATGAAAGATAAAGAAAAATCTCATCTCACAAACCCCGACTATTCATCCGCGACAATCCAACGAGTTCATATAAACAATCCATCAACATTACAGATCACAGATATGCACAACCCCCACTAATCGACGTATAGCGATTAGTTGACGTTCAGTGCATATATCACATCAAAGATATAACCCATTAGCTAAAGTCTACAGAACTTCGATCAAAAATATGGATTTGTAACTACCCCAAACACAACTTTGTTCTCTGGAAATTCTGGGCAGAAACAAAATACTTTAAAAATCCCAAAACAGAACACTGAATACACTGCAATAAAACCGAGTCGCGGTCGAGTCAACTCGGCCACGGATCCGCGGCGAAACGCATGGTTTCGCCGCGGTTCCATGGTGAGTTGACCGAGTCAGGGGCTCGTTTTTGTTGCATGATCTTAGAAAACCCTGAGCCGATTTTTACGAGATGTGGAATTATTTTTGGAGCAGTTTTAAAAATCGGAAGAAAGTTAAGTTTTCAGACGTGTTTTGCGATTTTTTCTCGGATCGAAATTCTAAATACTTTGCTAACATGCTAGTTGTTATTTAGCTAGGTTCTGATACCACTGTAAGTCTACGTTGCTCACCCTGGTTCTTACGGGGAGGCGGAAACGGTAAAAAAACGATTTTATGACAAGAGGCAACATGGACTAAAAGGAGGATCTTTGCTAAACAAAAACCTAGCAAACTAACTACTCGGTTAGAGGGTTATACCTAGGTCTTGAACTTCTTCTCTTCTTGCTCCTTGGAGTGGTTGAATGGCTCCACCTCGTAGTCTCCTTTTTGTCGAAGAAGGATCCACCCGAAAGCCTCTACCTTGAGCTCCTACCTCAACCGAGAGGCAACTAAAGTTCTTGGCTTGCTAAACCTAAAACTCTAGTGTGAGTAGAGTGCAGTTTTAGTGGTTTTATCTCAATAGCCCATGGTTCTCAACACATGAGACATGAGAGCATTGAGAGAGAGGAAGATGATGAGCTTTGGATGAGAGAGAGTGAGCAACTGAGAATGAAATTGACTTTTTACAACCATCCTCACAAAAGTAAGAATAATGATGATGATAATAATAATTAAGAATTGTGGTGGTTAGTTTATCAATGACCATTATCATTTCATGTATTTAATGCATTTTGCAAAGAACAAGAAGCATCATTGAAATGAAATGATGATGGTCAACAAGTCCATAATGGTCAACCGGTCAACAAAGTCAATAAGTCAACAAAAGTCAAATGTTCAACTCAACCATGGCACAATAATTCTTAATTAATATTATTAATCATATTTCTTATTCTCATTAGGGTTTACAAAAAGTCAACGGTCAACAACCCTAATGAGAATTCTCTGCCTCTGCCTCTGTTAACTGTGCATACACACCCGCATTCGTGTTGGGAGGAACACGAATACTATGAGATAAAACCAATCCCAAAACATATACTAGGATCTGGCTTAAACCAAAGCCCACTATTAACAACTGCCCGGACACCAAACGTGCACAAGTGCGTGGATGTGAACGAACCCTGTCACAAAACCATGCGAGCTCTACTCTGTTTTGCCCAAAGACGAATAGCCCTCTGTGTGGGACTCTAAAGACTCGATACTACACTGGTAGTGGGTTTAACCACAGACCGCAAACGGTACTAGCTGTACGTAACGTTCCCCAGGTAGATACCGATAAGAAGACTGATGAGGTGAACCCATCCGAACTCCTACTGAGCCTGAATGTGACAATCTCCGTACAGTCCGGTCTGTTTGTCTGAGAATATCTCATGGCGGGCCAAGGGGGTGGTAAATGTCAGTCCCCTACTAGCGGTACAAGTCGTGTCGGAGTGTAGCCTATAACACCCTGAGATAACACTGGAAAACCTACCAGTATATCTTACTTGCCATGGCCAGGGACGACTATGTGTAATGGCTCTCCTAGACACAGCGCGATATCAACCCCTAATACTGGGAGAGACGAATCCTTTCTAACCGTCACTGCCTCCAAGTGCTTCGGGACTGCTACCAACTGCTACCTGTTTGCACGACTCATTTGAGCCGTGGTAGGGTAGCAATCTAAGAACAGTGGGAACACACTCGAGGCAAAGTGACAGTGTCAAGTCAGCGGACTTGTAACGTTTTCAAAATAATAAAATATGATTTTTGGGAAATTTTATAATTTAATATTATTTTAATGAATATTTTAATATTCTGGTATAATTAAATACAAATAAATGGTGAAAAATTTATGGAAAATTCTAAAATAGGGTATTTTATGGAATTATGCCATTTTAAAGTTTTTAAAACTAGTTATATGCTAATTTAGTGTTAATCGCGATTAAAAATCGCTAATTGGATTTTTAGCATTTTTGTGCAAAAATGTGCACATATCATTTTCCACACTTGTTACACTTGTGTTACATTTCTATTGCCATGGTTGTTCATTTGGGTTCACTATTGGAGTGAGAAGGAAGAGAAAAAGGAATAGAAAAAGGAAAAGAAAAGTATGATGAGAGAGAGAGACTAGGTCAACCCCCACTTTTTGAACCATACTCCCATCATTTTCCCCTTCTCATTCTCTCTCCTCTCCCTCTTTTTGAGTTGCTGCCCCTCTCCCTCTCTCTCCCTCTTCATGAAACCCTAGATCCACAATGAAATCAACCCCAAAACTCCATTCCCACTTCACAAAACTTGCTCCCAAGCTCACTAGCTACACATTAAACCTAGCAAGATTGGATTTGGAGGACTTTGAGCAACTCAAGAAGATTCTTGAGTTGCCAAAGGAGGTAATTTCTGCACCTATTAGAGTAGTATCTCATTTCTTGTGCATCAATACTAGTTTAATATCGATATGGTGTTGTTTGGTGGATTTGTGAAACATCAAGTTAGGGTTTAGGGTTTGATCTGAAATCAAAGTGAAATTGAGGCTTGTTGTGACCTTAGAACACCTTGTGTGATGCTAATTTGGACCCCAACTTGAACTAGAAACCAGAATACGGATTTATGAGACGATGTCGGAGAAAAACTGTGAATCTGTGATCGTATTTAGGAATCTGCTATCACCCCGAGACCCCAAAAATAAAACTGAGTTGACAGTGAGATGTGCAGGCACCAAGGAACAACCACACCAAACCCTAGCCCCCAACTCAAATGTACGGCCGCCAATTTATTCCTTCTGGCTGGAAATTGCGGCCAGAGCAGGAGGGAATTGCCTCGATTTTTGTGCATGGCCCTATTTCCTCTATTCTTGACCCTGGGTATGTCTAGTTTTGACTGATTCCATTTAGGGTAAAATCTGGGTTGATTTTCCTATGTTGGTGCATAGTTTACGACTTGTTTTAGCATGGATTTTGGTATTTGGTGTTTCGTTCCTGTCGGGTGGCGTTTGGACGTCAACGACAAGTGGATATTGATCGTGTTTGCATGCGAGGTTATAGGTTTTTACCTATAGGCGTAGCGTTTGCCGTTTTTGGTTTCCGATGTGATTTTCATGTGCTTTAGCGTTTGCGATATCCTTGTAGGTACCCCACATGATGTTGAGGCAAAGAAGATGAAGATAGTGACATCAGCATTGGTACACGAGAAGCAAGGTGAGTAGATTTATATCTACGGGGAGAAGTCGGGTGGATGGAGTATAGCACCCCCGCAGTCCGTGGTGATGTATACGAATACGTATACACACATATATTTCTTATGCGTTGTTTAGGATTATTGATGGTAATAATGGTATTATTGGTGATAAGGATGTATTGGTTTAGTATAGTGCGAAACCCTAGAGTAGTGGTTGCACCCACACATACACGTACACATATACTTGCATGCATTCTTTCATCTATCTGTGCGCATATAGAGGTGCGTATATCTACACATGGGTATGGGACTATGTGTTCATATACGGGATTGAGGATGATACATAGGATTGAGTTGAGTCGATGAGCTTTGATTGAGGCCGCGAGACTCAGCGATATGACAGAGCTCGTATTTGAGATGTGATATGATGGTAGTGATACCGGATATGTGATGAGATGAATGGGATATTGATCCGTACCCAGCTATTGGGATGCCGTACGACGATTTACCGTACGAGCTTTTTATTGATGTTAGATCCGCACTCATGACTCGAGGATGTTATATGATATACTGTATCGTACGTGATGCTATTGAGGCGAGATCACCGACTATATATATATATATGTATATCGACTCATATTTAGGTGGCTTCCATACCCCTCCCGATTGACTTGATTGTTGGGTTCGTAGTTCCCATAGTAGGCATTAGACTAGACCCGAGTCATACCTAGTTCAAAACTAACGAATTGGGGATATTTTAATGATAGGCAAAAGGGTTTATACGGACATTTTCAAACGACGCATCTTTTCTTAAAACACCGTAGCCCTTATTTTACCAAAAGCCCTAATTCGTCTTATTTCAAAAGGCAAGGTTGCATGATATATCTATTGAGGAAGGTTCTCTACTGTTGCGTTGATTATTCGATTCCGCATTTTCATGCTATTTGCATTGCATCGCTTGTATTGTTGACATATTTCAGTTATGCTGCTAGGACACCAGCACCATTATCGATGATACGTATGTTCCACGTACACTTGTTGCCGGCTCACACACTTCATCATCGATAATTGCCATGTCACTACACTGTAGTACTGTTGCATTCAGTGTATGTCGCTTACATTTCTTTGCATGTCGCATACATCATGCTTTCTGATTATACGCATTGAGATATGTTGTTTCCATGATATTTTTGGTTTTTGGGAACCGTGGGTGTTTCAAAAAGAGAATATGTAATTGTTTTAAAACCCGGTTACCCTTGATATGATATTTCAGTGCGTCCACCATGTGTTTTCTCGGTGCTGAGAGCGACATATGAAACCCGATTCGAGGAGGCGGATGAGGCCGATTGCGGGTACATGGTGGACCCGGTATGGTTCCTCGGGGCAAGAAATGTTTTTCGTGGAGTAGACGATGAGCCTGGCAGGGTGGCGAGTACCTACCGGTGATTGGTTGGACCTGGCGGTTATCCGGAGGATACTGACCAGAGTCGATAGATGGATATGGGCATACTGCCGGGGCCGAGGGCCGATACCGCAGACAGAGCCCGTGGGCCGATCCGGACAGACGGAGCCCGATATATGAGGATTTACGTGCCGATGCTCGGCACAGTTTTCATGATGTTTTCGAGTGTCGATGCTGGGCACTCCGGTTCCATGATTTTGACGTGTCGCGATGGACATGGATGGTTTATATCCTCATATTATTCCCATGCACATGCTTTATGATATTTACATGCATGATGGTTATTGTCATTGGGTAACGAGTGGACGGGATCCACGTATATGCAGATTTGATTACATTGATCATACCTCACATTTATGATATGCTATTACCTGAGGCACTGGCACGAGCACTTGGCACTACACTCATGCATAGAGTTTACCTTGCCAGTTTTGCATGCTTCAGACTTATTCATATTGAGGTTTATTTATATCTGATCGTATTGACCTAGGATGGGTCATGCATTCGATCTCTGCTTGTAGATTTTTCTATTCACGAGTTGGCAACTCACCCCCGTTGTGCCACAGTTCTTGCAGGTTTTTGCCGTACAGATTCCATAGCGGAATTTCTGGCACACTGCTTCCTTATGGGTGACTTGCTTGGGTAGGTGGGTACTTTTGTATCAGAACCGCCATTGTACATTTATTATTCATTGTATTTAGAATTCCATCAACCAAAACTTGTATATTGTTTCAGACTTAGAAAACAGTGTTGTATTATTTTAACCTTAGAGTCGCGCTTTTAATATTACGGTTTTCTGGGTGTTTTGAGTTTCTTTTGGGGTTTTTGATCCTCGCCCTTTGGCGTTGTATATTATTATTGCTTGCGTGGTTGTGACCGTCGATTGACGAAGAGCTAGCTCCCGCTTGGGGATGCCTTTTATCATTTTATATATATTATTCTTGCTGTACCCCGTTCGGGGCCAGTTTTTACAAAGGAAACTCTGCCGAAAATTTCAGGAAAGGTTATACATTTTTAAAATGCATATTCGGCTTAGTTATTTAAAAACTTTGATTTTCGAAACATGATTTCTTTACTTCTTAAAACCAGTTTTCCTTATTTACTCTTTAAATGGTTTTAGATTTCTGGGCTTTCGGCTTTACTTGGATCAGATAGGGTCCTATAGACTTCATATGGTTCAAGCGCCAGTCACGTGCTCTTTCGGGTCGTGACAAAGTTGGTATCAGAGCGCTAGGTTGACCTTGGTTCGAGTCTAAGTTTGACTATGTGGAGCCTAGGGCATTTATATATATACGGAACTTAGGCTTGACCTTATGGAACTTAGACTAAGTCGAGTGGGTATTATACTCGAACTTTCGTCGCGTAGGATGACCTTTGGTTGATAGAATAGGTGAATAAAGTAGAGTGACGTACCGTGGGTATGTTCCGCGGCATACTTACGACACGCCACTCCGCTTAAGAAACCTTAGGTTGTACATTTCCTTGCACCGTATTATATTCCTTCCTATGATCTATCCTCATCGATACTGGTTATGGTTTTGCTGCCGCGATTGCACGGGCATAGTGAGCTACGACTCGAGTTGCGTCAGCATGAGCTCGTCGTGGACGAGGACTGACCAGGGCGTAATTCCCGAGACATACGATTGCATATTGAGGAGTCGTCTTTTTGTGTTTTCGCGCCATGAGCGTTGGATTGATCGCTTTTACGAGATTTCCGGATGTACTGATCGGCACCCGAGGATTGAGCCATTGATAGAGGCCAGCCAGGATGTGATGACCGTTGATATTATCGCTTATCCAGGACGATTGAGGCGCTGTTCAGCGCACGGACGAAGGAGCCAGTCGTTGCTGCTAATGATGAGATATCGCCCAGATGATTGGAGCTACTGCAGCATGAGCATATTCTTAGAGATATGACGGTGAGTCACTAGTCACCGAGGATTGATGACTAGAAAATGTGGTTCGTTCTCTTACCCTGATACGAGGTCATCAGGTAGATTGATTCCAGCTAGAGGTGACTTCACGCAGATTCGTTGAGAGTCGATTGAGACGATCGAGTGTCAGGAACCCATTTTTCAAGTTTAAAGTATTCGGAAAGACATGCAAGCGATTCTATGGACCCTCTAGAAGAATGAAACCCTAACTCGACATAATGACCGTGTGAAAGCCTTTGAACCTTAGGGTTTGCGGGAGTTCCGCGGCGCCATTAGTGAGCCTTGGGTTTTCCCTTCTACGGCTGGACCACCGATGCTGTGGTATGTACTCGATGCTATTAAACTGTACACGAGATGTTGAGCTCTTGGGGGATTGTGAGGTTCTGACGAGTCGATCGAATGGTTCGACATCTTTTGGATCTTGTGATGGGACACTGCTTGGGAGACTCCAGATACGAGCATAGCCATTGGAGCGCGGTCTGTGTAGCCGAGGAGATGAGTCCGAATCGGTTGATATTGAAGCAGAGTGGAGTAAAGAGTTCGCATGAGATTTCGACGAGATGACGTTCCACTCCGCCGACGTTAGAGATGCGATATACATACAGAGGCGCAGGGATGCGACCAGCTTCCGAGGAGATATTGTACTAAAGACGCAGATGTCCAGAGAGCGAGAAAAGATTATTCCAGAGTACCAGCCTCCGTACAGTTTGGCTTAGGCAAGATCAGAAGAGACCTTGAGTAGGATTCCTTCCAGTACACTGCTGCAATAAGATTTGAACCAGGAGCAGATGCGTGATGTGCATTCGGAGGACCAGAGGTCGACGCCAGAGATGTGCTGCGTTACAAGCGATCGTGAGGATTGACCGAGAGATGACCAGGAAAGTGCCAGAACGGAATCGTTCCTGTCAACACACCTGACCGGGACGATGAGCCGATGGATTGCGAGATTGGTAATCCACAGAGAAGATAAGGAACCAGAGGCTGAGGACGCCAGCCGCGAGCAAGAGGCAAGTGGATATCTTGCGCCGCTAGCATTGGATGTACCGGCACCTTCTCGACTCGAAGGAGGATATACCGACGACGGTATTTATGATTTATGATTTATGATTTTGTGATTGATTATCACGTATCCGTCATCTTGGATTTCGGTATTTCAGGCGATCTATTTGCATGATTTATTCTTGATGACTAAGTTCCATGATATTTGATTTTGTGCACCATGGTTGCACTTACTGGGTATTCATATTTTGTGCTGATTATTATTCTTGAGGTATTGATTGTGATTTCATGCCTATTTTATGCCGGTGATTTGATTTACGCTTCCAGCGTAGTTTTCATGTACTTTTAGTGTTTTGATTTGATTTGTGCACGCTGATGCACACGGTTGTGAGATTTTCCATCGCGGTACACTTGATTTTGATTGAGCCGCATTATATATTGTCGATTTTGACCCTGATATTTATGATTTTTGCACTCCGTGCTTTCGATTGGACTTACGCATGTTCGATGTTTGCTATTGGATTTTGTGATTCCATGCATGTTGAGTGCGCAGGGTTTAGATTTTCATTCGTGCATGATGGATGCATCGATTTGGATTTTCGCGCATGTTGGGCGCATGTTTTGAGATACGATTTTGGTGCACACCCGATGCACTAAATCAAGATTCTTCGTGCATGTCAGATGCACCGGATTTTTGGCTGTCGGGCACACACGTTGCCTCTGACAGATGCTTCGTGCACACCCGTTGCACCTAGATGTTGTTTTGTGCACCTATATGGCACATATATGGATTTTGATTTCCGTGCGCACCAGACGCACAGGGTGGTGTTATGTGCATTTTTGGGATTTATTCCTTTTGGAGCAGTACATTTTTATGATATTGGATATTTGTTTTCATACTGAGCAGGACTAGTCAGAGGATAGTACCTGGATATATTTTGCATTCATTGATAGTTCGAAAGGATTTCCAAAGAATGAGCTATGGTCTCGATATATATATACCTACGTGTCCGATTTGACACGAAACGTTTAAAAATAAGGAAACCCTTCTAAATTGCTTTCGAAATGGCGGAACGTACCTATTAAACAAAGGATATATATATACGTATATAGCTACTTCTTATGAAAAACGTCCGCCACTGTGCAGTGTTACGCGCATCGCATAGCTACTTAAAAAGATTTGGCATGCATTTTCATCAGCTATTCACATATATAGATTGGATGTCTACATGTATAGTTCTAATCTATATCATATTAGTTTTGTATTGGATTTGACATTTGTTTCTTTACCATGACTCCGATGATTGCGGGATGCTTGATGGAGTGTTTCTTTTGAGTTATCTGCTCAGTACTCGTGCGTATGCATTGCGCTATGGTACGTTTTATGTATTGCCGATTTCGGAGCCCCGATGACTTGGAATTTGTGTAGAAATATTTTAGTATTTGGGGGTTTAAATTTAAATTCGGGGAACGAATTTCTTTAATGGGGGTAGATTATAACGTTTTCAAAATAATAAAATATGATTTTTGGGAAATTTTATAATTTAATATTATTTTAATGAATATTTTAATATTCTGGTATAATTAAATACAAATAAATGGGGGGAAATTTATGGAAAAATCTAAAATAGGGTATTTTATGGAATTATGCCATTTTAAAGTTTTTAAGACTAGTTATATGCTAATTTAGTGTTAATCGCGATTAAAAATCGCTAATTGGATTTTTAGCATTTTTATGCAAAAATGTGCACATATCATTTTCCACACTTGTTACACTTGTGTTACATTTCTATTGCCATGGTTGTTCATTTGGGTTCACTATTGGAGTGAGAAGGAAGAGAAAAAGGAAAAGAAAAGAAAAAAAAAGTATGATGAGAGAGAGAGAGACTAGGTCAACCCCCACTTTTTGAACTATACTCCCATCATTTTCCCCTTCTCATTCTCTCTCCTCTCCCTCTCTTTGAGCTGCTGCCCCTCTCCCTCTCTCTCCCTCTTCATGAAACCCTAGATCCACAATGAAATTAACCCTAAAACCACATTCCCACTTCACAAAACTTGCTCCCAAGCTCACTAGCTACACATTGAACCTAGCAAGATTGGATTTGGAGGACTTTGAGCAACTCAAGAAGATTCTTGAGTTGCCAAAGGAGGTAATTTCTGCACCTATTAGAGTAGTATCTCATTTCTTGTGCATCAATACTAGTTTTATATCGATATGGTGTTGTTTGGTGGATTTGTGAAACATCAAGTTAGGGTTTAGGGTTTGATCTGAAATCAAAGTGAAATTGAGGCTTGTTGTGACCTTAGAACCCCTTGTGTGATGCTAATTTGGACCCCAACCTGAACTAGAAACCAGAATACGGATTTATGAGACGATGTCGGAGAAAAACTGTGAATCTGTGATCGTATTTAGGAATCTGCTATCACCCCGAGACCCCAAAAATAAAAATGAGTTGACAGTGAGATGTGCAGGCACCAAGGAACAACCACACCAAACCCTAGCCCCCAACTCAAATGTACGGCCGCCAATTTATTCCTTCTGGCTGGAAATTGCGGCCAGAGCAGGAGGGAATTGCCTCGATTTTTGTGCATGGCCCTATTTCCTCTATTCTTGACCCTGGGTATGTCTAGTTTTGACTGATTCCATTTAGGGTAAAATCTGGGTTGATTTTCCTATGTTGGTGCATAGTTTACGACTTGTTTTAGCATGGATTTTGGTATTTGGTGTTTCGTTCCTGTCGGGTGGCGTTTGGACGTCAACGACAAGTGGATATTGATCGTGTTTGCATGCGAGGTTATAGGTTTTTACCTATAGGCGTAGCGTGTGCCATTTTTGGTTTCCGATGTGATTTTCATGTACTTTAGCGTTTGCGATATCCTTATAGGTACCCCACATGATGTTGAGGCAAAGAAGATGAAGATAGCGACATCAGCATTGGCACACGAGAAGCAAGGTGAGTAGATTTATATCTACGGGGAGAAGTCGGGTGGATGGAGTATAGCATCCCCGCAGTCCGTGGTGATGTATACGAATACGTATACACACATATATTTCTTATGTGTTGTTTAGGATTATTGATGGTAATAATGGTATTATTGGTGATAAGGATGTATTGGTTTAGTATAGTGCGAAACCCTAGAGTAGTGGTTGCACCCACACATACACGTACACATATACTTGCATGCATTCTTTCATCTATCTGTGCGCATATAGAGGTGCGTATATCTACACATGGGTATGGGACAATGTGTTCATATACGGGATTGAGGATGATACATGGGATTGAGTTGAGTCGATGAGCTTTGATTGAGGCCGCGAGACTCGGCGATATGACAGAGCTCGTATTTGAGATGTGATATGATGGTAGTGATACCGGATATGTGATGAGATGAATGGGATATTGACCCGTACCCAGCTATTGGGATGCCGTACGACGATTTACCGTACGAGCTTTTTATTGATGTTAGATCCGCACTCATGACTCGAGGATGTTATATGATATACTGTATCGTACGTGATGCTATTGAGGCGAGATCACCGACTATATATATATATATATATATATATATATATGTATGTATATCGACTCAGATTTAGGTGGCTTCCATACCCCTCCCGATTGACTTGATTGTTGGGTTCGTAGTTCGCATAGTAGGCGTTAGACTAGACCCGTGTCATACCTATTTCAAAACTAACGAATTGGGGATATTTTAAAGATAGGCAAAAGGTTTATACAGAAATTTTCAAACGACGCATCTTTTCTTAAAACACCGTAGCCCTTATTTTACCAAAAGCCATAATTCGTCTTATTTCAAAAGGCAAGGTTGCATGATATATCTCTTGATGCAAGTTCTCTACTGTTACGTTGATTATTCGATTCCGCATTTTCATGCTATTTGCATTGCATCACTTATATTGTTGATATATTTCAGTTATGCTGCTAGGATACCAACACCATTATCGATGATGCGTATGTTCCACGTACACTTCTTGCCGGCTCACACACTTCATCATCGATAATTGCCATGTCACTACACTGTAGTACTGTTGCATTCAGTGTATGTCGCTTACATTTCTTTACATGTCGCATATATCATGCTTTCTGATTATACGCATTGAGATTTGTTGTTTCCATGATATTTCTGGTTTTTGGGAACCGTAGGTGTTTCAAAAAGAGAATATGTAATTGTTTTAAAACCTGGTTACCCTTGATGTGATATTTCAGTGCATCCACCAAGTGTTTTCTCGGTGCTGAGAGCGACATGTGAAACCCGATTCGAGAAGACGGATGAGGCCGATTGCGGGTACATGGTGGACCCGGTATGGTTCCCCGGGGCAAGAAATGTTTTTCGTGGAGTAGACGATGAGCCTGGCAGGGTGGCGAGTACCTACCAGTGATTGGTTGTGTTAGTTATATGTATGCCCTGGAGGCCATTACTGTACATAGGATGTATATTGTAGTGGATGCTGGGACATATATAGGGAGGACTTTCTTGCTCGACATGATAGTATGCTATCTGGTTACCCTTTACCTTAACGTGTATGATGATTGTCTCTCTGTTACATGTTGGTAAAGCCCTTAGGATCTGCACTTGACTACCTGGACTATGATGCGGATCATACTAGTGGGGACATGGTAGTCCATAAGTACATCCTTCAATGTCCCTAGTCGTGGGTGTATCGAGACAGGGCATCGATATACCAGAGTAGACTAGCGTGTACCTTCTCGACCCATACAGATGAGCGATGGATGATCCCATATCCATTGGTGTTTGACATCAGAGATGATATACGGGTGCTCAGTAGAGACTGGGTACACTGGACGGACTCGCCGAGAACTCCCAGATGGTATTATACCTCACGTCAGATGGCAGTTCTCTGGTGACACTGGTACAGAGTAGTCTGTTGACCCGAGATCGTCATAGAGTCTTGTGTGGTTCCCACTGTGCTTTGATTTCCATCTTACCATGTCCAAGTGGGCGTGCAAAACGGTGGTTTTTGGGTACAGTCCCGAGTCACATGGAGGCAATGAGCGATAGGAGGGGATTCGTCTCTCCCGGTATAGGGGGTTGATGTTGCGCTGTGTTCGATTGGCTATAACAGGATATCCCTGGCCAGGGTTGCTGAGATTTACTGGTAAGTGTTACCAGTAGTTTCTCGAACAGTTATAGACCTCATATCGACACGACTTATCGAGCTATTGGGGTCTGACGTTTACCACCCCTAGGCAAGATATGCGACATATCAGACGATCAGACCGGACTGTACGGTAGTGTTACTGGTTGGATTCACTGGAGTGTGAGCGGGCTTTGTCACGCCCCGCTTCCCAGAGTACGCGCGTTTGGGCACGTGACATAGCCAACCATGCTACCTGTGGGTAGGAAGTATCCATCCACAGTCACATTACGGTTGTAAGGTTATCAAGAACAGTACAAATAAACTAAACTAATACATGTCCAAATCCAATATAACAGGAATCAATAAACAATAAGTGCGGAAGCTAATGATCCAATACAATGAATAAACAGTATGTCCCATAATGCGGGCTCACATCTGGAAATGAAATGACATGAATAAACTAAACCTCAAGAACTCACAGTTCAGCCTGCTGGCTGAAGTACTCCTGCTCGGTCGACGGCAAAGGTACGGAATCTGGGCCATGCAAAACCCAGACGTCAGCGCGTCATGATATCAAGTGATGTAGCATAAACATGGTAATAAACAATGCAAGCATGAACATGAATAAAGCAGTAATAAGAAGTAATAAACAGGGTGGTGTGCAGTAGTGACTAAACTGTCCTATCAGGTTTTCTACTCTATTGTCTTTGAAACCAATTGATGAATCGTCGATGTAACTCAATAGTATCCCGTGCGTGCCCGGGACCACGGTCATGATTCTCGGGGCTGAATCCGAGACGTGCCGCTAAGCAGTAAAAGGTAGTAGGATAGATGAGTGATGTCAGCATCAACACTCCGGAGCTGGCCAAGCCCGTAAGACTGATCAGAACAATGTATCGAACTGTTGAGTTACAAGTCGGTTTCACCTTTGATTTCCCCATACCCCCAAACTATGTATGTCAGTCAGGTATTCAGTAGTCAAGGACTAATGCCAACACAAGTCAAGTAAAGGTAGGTCTGTCTGGATCGACAGCAGGAATGGTTAGGTCTGTCGGCATTAGGCACGAGATCAGGAACAAGCAATGTCATGGTACAACAGGATGAGTCGGTATACATGTATGTGTCAGGTATAGCAGGGTCAGGTCAATGTGTCGTGCAATCGGGTAAGTGCTCACAACAGGTACACAATCAATAATGAACAGTAGCAGGAAACAGTAAATAACAATATAAATCTAGGTAAACACAGTGATGTTTCGTACTCTCTTATTAATCCGGTTCACGCACCTTTGAGGTGCAAAAGCCACCAGACGAACAATATCGATAATATACGTAATGGAGTTACATGAATCTGAACTAAGCACAATAATTGTCTCACGAGTGATTTTAACAAATGAATTGGGGGTGATCTACTTGGTTTGATTAGCAAGTATAACTTAATAGCAGACCGGTTAAAGCGAGCAATGATTTCATTGATTTAAAGCTACGGATAATCGTGGCTAGCAATTCTAAGTTATAACAGGTATCGATGTTATATTAGTTGTGTGGTTATAATATGATGATTAAGTTGTAGCATGTTAAGCAAGTATTCAAATACTTGCCTCGGAACAAGGGTCGAGATGCAGGCGGCCTGATGCACAAGTCACGATACGGTGTGTGAAACGGCGCGACACGGTACTGTGTCCGGGTGCGATCTGCTGCGCGGTACGGACGCGATCTGCGGCGCGGTCTGGTGCGCGATACGGACGCAATCTGCGGCGCGGTCTGGTGCGCGATACGGACACGATCTGCAGCGCGATCTGGTGCACGGTACGGGCGCGATACGGTCACGGTCTGCAGCGCGATCTGGTGCACGGTACGGGCCGAGTCCAAACACGAACAGCGGGATCACACGGACCAGGGGACTTCGCTGGAGCGTCGGGTTCGCCAAGACAGCACGGTCGGATCCGGCAGTAAACAGAAACAACAAAGTTAGTAAACACAAACTACACATTCACGATACGGACCAGCGGGGGTGTTGCACCAAAAATGAAGGAGAAGGAAACTTACAGGGAAGAAACAAGGTGCAAACACGATGGCTCGACGGCACTGGATCGCCGGCGAGGCAGCGACGGCGAAGACGGTGGCTGGAACAATCTTGAGTTCGCTGGGAAGGGGTGCTGCAGCGAGTGCGAGGGTGGTGGTCGCCTCTGGTGGTCGAGAGGGAAGGGAGGTGGTCGGAGGTGGCGTCTACGAGGTCGCCGGCGCGCTTTTCCGGCGAACAGGGAAGGTGCAGGTGTTGGGTGAAGGGTCGGGTTTGCTTTTCCGGCGAGGGGAGGAGGGAATGACGACGAGGTCGGGTCGAGTAGGGTGAGAGGGAGTCGTGGGGTCGTCGACGACGATGGGCGACGTCGACGGTGTGGTTGCGAGGGGATGGAGGCGTCGGGGAGATGGGTGCAGGCGCGGGAAGGAGCGGGAGACGGGAGGAGGAAGGTAGGTTGGTGCGGTGGAGGTCGTGGTGGTGAGGGCGGCGACGGCGAGGTCGCGAGGAGGCCGGCGGTGAGACTGCGTGAGCTAGGGTTAGGGTTTCGCGTGGGTTTCGCGATGAGGAAGGAAATGGTGAGGGCGGCTGCGTGCATGGGATTAGAATAGGAGGAGAGAGAGAGGCTGATGACGAGGGGAGAGAGAAATTGTGAAGAGAGAGATAGAGAGAGAGTGGGAAAAGGTGGGGCCCACGAGAATTTCTTTTCTCGTGATTGGCTGAATGGTGAAGGGAAGATTTCACAGAAAATCTAAAAAGGAAATTTGGTGAGGATTTACTGTTAAAGGAATATATTCGTATATATATTATAGTTTAAGATATTCAATTAAATGGCCCTTTTTGGCGCGAAACGAAACATTTCCAAATCGCGACCGGGTTGCGTCCAAATGTTCCAAATTCAAATTATATGATTTTAAGCAGGTTCCAAATTTTGGAAATAGGTGTTTAATGATTAAAATGCATGCCCCCAAGTCGGACACTTGCACGCGCGCGTAGTCGCCCAAACTTGCCCGTTTAGCCAAACGGAACGGAATCTCGACACGCGGACGCTACCACGCGACTAGTGGCGACGAGTAGGTTAACATGGACATCTTAAATTTCATTTTCGGAGTTAAAATTTGTTATGTGCCAAAATGACTTAACCGGGTAAAATTTAGCAATAAACACCAGAAAATCAGGAAAATTGGAAAGAGCAATAAATAACCCTCAACTAGTAATATACATAGCATTAGTGGGCTCGGGTGTTACATCATACCCAACTACAAAAGAATTTCGTCCTCGAAATTCCAAGAATACAAGATAACTAACTACTGGAAAAGATAAGGGAATTTCTGCCGGATCTCGTCTTCTCGCTCCCAAGTAGATTCTCCATGCGATCGGTTACCCCAAGAAACTAGCACAAGAGGGATAACCTTGTTCTTAAGAACCTTTTCTCTTCGATCCGTGATCTCGACTGGTCGCTCCTCAAAAGTCAGGTCTTCCCGAACGGTCAACTCCGAGTGATCCAAAACATGGGTCTCATCACGAACATACCTCCGTAGTTGAGACACATGAAATACATCATGAACTCATGCTAATGACGATGGTAACGCCAACCGGTACGATACCTCTCCGACACGCTCCAATATCTCGAAGGGTCCAACGAATCGGGACTAAGCTTTCCCCGACTTCCAAAGCGAAACACCCCTCTAGTCGGTGATATCTTCAGGAATACCAAATCGCCCACGGCGAACTCTAGAGGTCTTCTTGACGTGTCGGCCCAACTCTTCTGTCTGTCTTGAGCTGCCTTCATATGCTTTCTGATTGTATTCACCTTCTCGACCGTCTGCACTACCAAATCTGGTCCTAGTAACCTTCGTTCACCAACATCATCCCAACAAACCGGTGAACGGCACTTACGACCATACAGTGCTTCAAACGGGGCCATCTGAATAGTTGCTTGGAAGCTGTTGTTGTACGAAAACTCCACCAGGTGTAGATGATCCTCCCAAGAACCTTTGAAGTCTAACATGCAAGCCCTCAACATACCTTCAAGGGTCTGGATCGTTCTCTCTGATTGTCCATCAGTCTGGGGACGATAAGCTGTGCTGAACTTCAATCGAGTTCCCAAACTTTCTTGTAAACTCCTCCAAAAGTGTGACAAGAACCGAGTGTCCCGGTCGGACACGATGCTTGCCGGTACTCCATGCAATCTGTCAATCTCCTGCATGTACCGTTCTGCCAAAGTCTCCGTCGATTGACTAACCCGGAAAGGAATAAAGTGAGCTGCCTTGGTCAACCGATCGACAATCACCCATACTGCATTGTTGCCCTTTGGACTCCGCGGTAAAGCTGTCACGAAATCCATGGTTATATGTTCCCACTTCCATTGAGGAATAGGAAGTGGTTGCAATAAACCAGCAACCCTTTGGTGTTCAGCCTTGACTTGCTGACACACCAAGCACTTAGCCACGAAGCGAGCAATTTCCTGTTTCATACCTTCCCACCAAAAGTGCTGTCGAATATCTCGGTACATCTTTGTCCCTTCTGGATGTACAGAGTACGCTGAACTGTGTGCCTCCTTCATAAGCTCTTCACGCACATCTCCTTTTGGCACAAACACACGGCTACCATATCTCAACGAACCATCTTCATGGATCAGTAAATCGGTTCGTAGTCCGGCTCCAACCTGTTCTCGAAACTTTTGCAATCTAGGATCCTGCGATTGTGTCGCTTTAATCTTCTCAACTAAGGACGACTGTACTTGCAACTGCATCAACTGTCCTGTAGCATGAGGTAGCACAACCTCCAAGTCAAATCTCCGAAACTCCTCAATGATCTCCCTCTGTGCAGTCAATAACTGAATTGCTGGTAACCGACTTAGCGCATCTGGCACGACGTTAACTTTTCCCGGATGGTACTTAAGATCAAGGTCGTAGTCGGCCATCAGCTCCAACCATCTGCGTTGCCTCATGTTCAACTCCTTCTGAGTGAACACATATTTCAAACTCTTGTGATCCGTAAAGACTTCAACTCTCTTGCCCAGAAGGTAGTGTCTCCAAATCTTCAGGGCGAAGATCACGGCTGCAAGCTCCAAGTCGTGAGTCGGATAATTCTGCTCATGAGTCTTCAGCTGTCTCGATGCGTAAGCGACGACTTTCCCATTCTGCCTCAAAACACATCCCAATCCCTTTCCAGATGCGTCGCTGTGAATCACCAGTCCTCCTGAATCATCCGGTACGGTTAGGATAGGGGCGGTTATCAACTTCTGCTTCAACGTCTCGAAGGCCAATGCACATCCATCCGTCCAAACAAACGGTACCTCCTTACGCGTAAGCTTGGTTAACGGCTCAGCTAAACGAGCGAAGTTCTCCACAAATCTTCTGTAGTATCCGGCTACTCCAAGGAACTTCTTATCTCAGCTACATTCCTTGGAATAGGCCAATCTCGAACTGCTGCAATCTTTTCGGGATCAACGGCGATTCCATCGCCCGACACGACATGCCCCAGAAACTTCACTTCTTCCAACCAGAATTCGCACTTACTCATCTTCGCAAATAATTTCTCCTGTCTCAGCGTCGGCAGTGCGATCCTTCTTCTCCACTAAGAGAGCTGGAGTTCCCCACGGTGAGTTGCTGCTTCGAATCCATCCATTCTCGAGTAATTCACCCACCTGTTTCTTAACTTCCTCCAATTCAGCCGGTGCCATTGGATAAGAAGATTTTGACACTGGCACTACATCAGGAATAAGGTCACTCGCGAACTCCACTTCTCGCTTCGGCGGTAGGCCCGATATATCTTCAAATACGTCCATAAAATCGCGAACAACTGCCGGCTCTTCATTACCATCAACTTCCATGGCTGCAAGAACACTGTTTGTCGGCCTAGCCCTAAACTCGACTGGCCCGACAGAATCTCTTTCTCCAATGAAAGTAAACTAGGATGTCCGGGAATCTGGAACTACCTTCCTTGCCCTACAGCCAATGTGGGCGTGAAAAGTGCCAGGAAAAAAAATCCATCCCCAAGACAACCTCGTAGCTGCTCGTATCTATCACCAAGAAGTCTGCAAAAAGCTCCCGTCCGCAAACAACAACTGTACGATCTCTACTATCCTTACTAGCTATAATTTTCCCATTCCCAGTGTGTACGTCCCATAAACTAGACAGGGTCGAGCAGTTGATCGAGTGTGTAGTTATAAATTTGGATGACATAAACAATGGGATGCTCCGAAATTAAGTAATGCCAAAGCGGGAAAACCATGAACGAGTAAATTACCTGAAACCACTTCTCCCGATGCCTTAGCTTCTTCAGCTGTCAACGTGAACGCTCGAGCCTGCTGTGGTCCTTGAGTAAGCGGTTCCTGTCCTTGGAACGGTCCTTGCGGAGACTTCTGTGTATCATCCTTCGTGCGAGGCTTCGACGGACAAGCATCAACGGTGTGATCTGCCGCTCCACATCTAAAACAAAGTCCCAGCCTCAAACGACACTCCCTTCGCACGTGTCCGAGTTTATGGCAGTAACTACAGATCACGCTCCCCTTCCGATCACCCATACTGGTTTTCTTCATTGGTGCTACGTTGCGCCTGTTCACTGGAATACGTCTACGTACGGACGTGGGGTCCATTGTAAATGCTGGTTCCATCTCGAGTTGTTCCTTTAGTTTCTCCATCAATCCCCTTATCACTCTTTGCCTGGCGGCTAAGACCGCATGCCCTGGTTCCATCTCCAAATTCTGATCGGCCATATCCCTGGAAATCAAAGTACCCAACGTTAGCATGATGATAGTTTTCGAGTATAGATCAAGGCTAGAACTCCAAGATACTTAAATAGAGTACCGCATTGTAGCTATGCCGCGGTATCATAGCCGCAATTACTTAACTCCACCCAAGTCGCCTAAGTCCTAGAGATAACAAGAAGTTAGGTTTTCGAATTGACAATGCAAAGTAAGTTTGCATGTCGACATGATCCGGAAGAAGGATTCAAGGACGGTAAAACGGTCAAGGTGGCAGGACATGTTTCCTAATCACGGGCATCCTGATTCGTGTATTGGGTACAATACCCAACTACAAAGAATCAACCCAATTAACCTATGTCTCTGATACCATAAAACCATGTCACGCCCCGCTTCCCAGAGTACGCGCGTTTGGGCACGTGACATAGCCAACCATGCTACCTGTGGGTAGGAAGTATCCATCCACAGTCACATTACGGTTGTAAGGTTATCAAGAACAGTACAAATAAACTAAACTAATACATGTCCAAATCCAATATAACAGGAATCAATAAACAATAAGTGCGGAAGCTAATGATCCAATACAATGAATAAACAGTATGTCCCATAATGCGGGCTCACATCTGGAAATGAAATGACATGAATAAACTAAACCTCAAGAACTCACAGTTCAGCCTGCTGGCTGAAGTACTCCTGCTCGGTCGACGGCAAAGGTACGGAATCTGGGCCATGCAAAACCCAGACGTCAGCGCGTCATGATATCAAGTGATGTAGCATAAACATGGTAATAAACAATGCAAGCATGAACATGAATAAAGCAGTAATAAGAAGTAATAAACAGGGTGGTGTGCAGTAGTGACTAAACTGTCCTATCAGGTTTTCTACTCTATTGTCTTTGAAACCAATTGATGAATCGTCGATGTAACTCAATAGTATCCCGTGCGTGCCCGGGACCACGGTCATGATTCTCGGGGCTGAATCCGAGACGTGCCGCTAAGCAGTAAAAGGTAGTAGGATAGATGAGTGATGTCAGCATCAACACTCCGGAGCTGGCCAAGCCCGTAAGACTGATCAGAACAATGTATCGAACTGTTGAGTTACAAGTCGGTTTCACCTTTGATTTCCCCATACCCCCAAACTATGTATGTCAGTCAGGTATTCAGTAGTCAAGGACTAATGCCAACACAAGTCAAGTAAAGGTAGGTCTGTCTGGATCGACAGCAGGAATGGTTAGGTCTGTCGGCATTAGGCACGAGATCAGGAACAAGCAATGTCATGGTACAACAGGATGAGTCGGTATACATGTATGTGTCAGGTATAGCAGGGTCAGGTCAATGTGTCGTGCAATCGGGTAAGTGCTCACAACAGGTACACAATCAATAATGAACAGTAGCAGGAAACAGTAAATAACAATATAAATCTAGGTAAACACAGTGATGTTTCGTACTCTCTTATTAATCCGGTTCACGCACCTTTGAGGTGCAAAAGCCACCAGACGAACAATATCGATAATATACGTAATGGAGTTACATGAATCTGAACTAAGCACAATAATTGTCTCACGAGTGATTTTAACAAATGAATTGGGGGTGATCTACTTGGTTTGATTAGCAAGTATAACTTAATAGCAGACCGGTTAAAGCGAGCAATGATTTCATTGATTTAAAGCTACGGATAATCGTGGCTAGCAATTCTAAGTTATAACAGGTATCGATGTTATATTAGTTGTGTGGTTATAATATGATGATTAAGTTGTAGCATGTTAAGCAAGTATTCAAATACTTGCCTCGGAACAAGGGTCGAGATGCAGGCGGCCTGATGCACAAGTCACGATACGGTGTGTGAAACGGCGCGACACGGTACTGTGTCCGGGTGCGATCTGCTGCGCGGTACGGACGCGATCTGCGGCGCGGTCTGGTGCGCGATACGGACGCAATCTGCGGCGCGGTCTGGTGCGCGATACGGACGCGATCTGCAGCGCGATCTGGTGCACGGTACGGGCGCGATACGGTCACGGTCTGCAGCGCGATCTGGTGCACGGTACGGGCGCGATACGGTCACGGTCTGCAGCGCGATCTGGTGCACGGTACGGGCCGAGTCCAAACACGAACAGCGGGATCACACGGACCAGGGGACTTCGCTGGAGCGTCGGGTTCGCCAAGACAGCACGGTCGGATCCGGCAGTAAACAGAAACAACAAAGTTAGTTAACACAAACTACACATTCACGATACGGACCAGCGGGGGTGTTGCACCAAAAATGAAGGAGAAGGAAACTTACAGGGAAGAAACAAGGTGCAAACACGATGGCTCGACGGCACTGGATCGCCGGCGAGGCAGCGACGGTGAAGACGGTGGCTGGAACAATCTTGAGTTCGCTGGGAAGGGGTGCTGCAGCGAGTGCGAGGGTGGTGGTCGCCTCTGGTGGTCGAGAGGGAAGGGAGGTGGTCGGAGGTGGCGTCTACGAGGTCGCCGGCGCGCTTTTCCGGCGAACAGGGAAGGTGCAGGTGTTGGGTGAAGGGTCGGGTTTGCTTTTCCGGCGAGGGGAGGAGGGAATGACGACGAGGTCGGGTCGAGTAGGGTGAGAGGGAGTCGTGGGGTCGTCGACGACGATGGGCGACGTCGACGGTGTGGTTGCGAGGGGATGGAGGCGTCGGGGAGATGGGTGCAGGCGCGGGAAGGAGCGGGAGACGGGAGGAGGAAGGTAGGTTGGTGCGGTGGAGGTCGTGGTGGTGAGGGCGGCGACGGCGAGGTCGCGAGGAGGCCGGCGGTGAGACTGCGTGAGCTAGGGTTAGGGTTTCGCGTGGGTTTCGCGATGAGGAAGGAAATGGTGAGGGCGGCTGCGTGCATGGGATTAGAATAGGAGGAGAGAGAGAGGCTGATGACGAGGGGAGAGAGAAATTGTGAAGAGAGAGATAGAGAGAGAGTGGGAAAAGGTGGGGCCCACGAGAATTTCTTTTCTCGTGATTGGCTGAATGGTGAAGGGAAGATTTCACAGAAAATCTAAAAAGGAAATTTGGTGAGGATTTACTGTTAAAGGAATATATTCGTATATATATTATAGTTTAAGATATTCAATTAAATGGCCCTTTTTGGCGCGAAACGAAACATTTCCAAATCGCGACCGGGTTGCGTCCAAATGTTCCAAATTCAAATTATATGATTTTAAGCAGGTTCCAAATTTTGGAAATAGGTGTTTAATGATTAAAATGCATGCCCCCAAGTCGGACACTTGCACGCGCGCGTAGTCGCCCAAACTTGCCCGTTTAGCCAAACGGAACGGAATCTCGACACGCGGACGCTACCACGCGACTAGTGGCGACGAGTAGGTTAACATGGACATCTTAAATTTCATTTTCGGAGTTAAAATTTGTTATGTGCCAAAATGACTTAACCGGGTAAAATTTAGCAATAAACACCAGAAAATCAGGAAAATTGGAAAGAGCAATAAATAACCCTCAACTAGTAATATACATAGCATTAGTGGGCTCGGGTGTTACAGGCTTGCTCGTCGATCTTCAGATCGCTCAATACCCGGGTGGCCGTTACGTTTAGCAGACCGCTTGCGGCTTGTGGGTGATTGATATGATCATCACCTGCTGCCGGCGTATTGACGAGTCTTTAGAGTCCTACACAGAGGTTTCCTGGCTCAAGCGAAACGAAATAGGAGCGCATATGAGATATGTGCGGGACCGAGAATAATACCAGTATGTGATACTGTATTCGATTCTCGCGATGTGACATTGATCGGTTATATGCGATATAGCCGGGTTATCGGATCAAGTGTTGATTCGATAAGTTGTCACTAATGATACTAGTCGGTTATATGCGATATGACCGGATCGTTAAATCAAGTGTTCATTTAATGATTTAATGCATAATTATATATTTGATATATTACTTTGCATTAACTAGTATCGGTTCACTTTAAATGGATTTTCTCGCTCGGGTGTGCACATTGTATATTCGATATTGTTTTGTGCACTTGCTTGTATCATGTTTAATGATACATGCCTTATGGTTAAGTGTTAAGAATTAAACTATAGTTAAGTGGGTGATTAGGGTTTTTGATTTCATTTTATTCATTTATCTTTTTGGAAAAAGAAAAGGCAAAATGAGGAAAATGGTTGCTTTCTTTTGTTCATTCATGAACCTTCATGAAGACTTTGACTTTTTGACCATTTTGTCTCATGCTTAACCCTAACCACTCACTTAAACCTTAGTTAACTCTCTACATCTAACCATGGTTCAATATATGATAAGGATTGGTTTTCCTTTTCTTTTCTAATTAATCTTATCATATAATTTAGCTTTTTCTTCTTCTTCCTTCAAGTGAAGAAAAGCTTGACCATCAATGGCAACTTGATGAAATGTGTGAGAAATCCAAAACTAAAGTCTACCCACTTCCTATTTCTTCATCCTCTACCTCTTGCCAAGTAGTAGAGTGTGTTTTCTTCACAAGTTTCATGACTTGGTGAAGTGAGAGCTTGATTTAGCGATGCCTCGACGTAGATCATCTTCGGCATGGACATCGACGACCTAGCTTGCCCATTCTCCGACGAAGCCGATGCTAGAGCCCGGATTTGATTTGGACAGCGGAGAGGACTTCGTTGCGGAGCTATGGAGGTGGAGCACCGGATCTACAAAGGTTGTATTTCCGTATCTCTTAGTTAATTGTTAACTAGTTAGCTTTTTCGCCTAGTTTTCTAGCAAACGATCCGTAGTTTAGGGTTTCTCGGCACGTTAAAATTTGAAAATGGCATGTTCGATGCCTTGTGAGACCTCACTAGTGTGCTTAGGAACCCTACAGTGGTATCAGAGACTAGCTAGAGCCTTAGGCGAAGTCTAGACGGATTTTGAAACCCGAACGAACCCGAAAACCCAAACCCAAAATGCTCTCTGTCCTTTTTTCAAAAACATGGATTTTTCAGTATTAAAAATATGCAGAAAATCAAGCAGGGTTTTCTAAGAATTACTGTAAATTTCGTGGGCCTAATTCAACTTTTCCACCGCGGAACCGCGGCACGTGCTATGCACGACGCGGCGGTTCAGCGGCGGTTTTGTCGTTTTGTGTGTTTTGGTTTTCACAGTAATTCTCAGATTTCTGTGCTGGATTTCCTGGGATATTTTAATATTTATTATACAGTTGAGTTTTCAGGGGTTGTTTTGGGTTTTCATGAGTTCGATCGGATTATCAAATTTTGTCTGTGTGGCTTTCCGGATAAATTTTAGAATATGTTAAAAAGTTCGACCGGATATAAATACCCAATTTTTCCCCCGTCGGGAAATTTCCAAGTGTTGGATTTTTCCGTAGTTTAACGACGTTCTAAGTAGTGCAAGTAACGCGATGGACCCTCTAGAAGACAACAAACCTTAACTCGATTATGTGACCGTCTTGAACTGCCCTTTGAACCTTCGGGTTTGGGGGAGTACGGCGTGCCACATGTGAGGCGTTGGCTTGACCCTTCTACGGCTGGACCGTTGGTACTGAGGCACGAACGGAATGTTGTTAGACTTGTTTCATGTGTTGATCTGTATCGGGAAAACTTGGGTGTTCGATTGTTCGATCGGAAAGTTTAACATTTTCTGTTTATCTGGAATGGGATACAATAATTGGAATTCACAATAAGTTATGTGATAACTGAATGAATGTTATAAACGTAGCAGTTTAGTCTTACTTGATCGGTTGCCACGGATTTTTGATGTGATCAAAAGTCCGTCGCAATCACGTAGCGTACGCGGATATTCGCCGGGTAAACTTAATAGACAGCCTCACTCCATAGCCCCGACCAAGTGACTGTAGGAGAACCCCGTCGCCGAAAGCATCCGTCCGGGTGCTCGCGGTAGCGGTGTTCCGCCTTGGTGCACTTCGTCGACGGTATCAGGGGTGCGGCCGTCTACTGAAGTTTGCGACGAGCATTCGATCAGAATGTCGGGAATCCTGTTGAATTGCCCGACTTGATATTGAAAAGTGTTTTCGATAATGAGACTAAAATGCGGGGTTTATAATTGTTAGGCATGCGATGTCTAAGTAATTCATTTGGTCAGGCATGCGATGTCTGAGGTGGCTGCGGATTCCAACTGTTGTAGTTTTACACTTTCTTTTCTGTGACCGTAAGTGTAATATGTGATATCGCCGGTTTCGTTGCTATATGTCAACGACAATTGGGATGCGCATATTTACTTACGTTGATGACATGTGATGTTATGTGTTGCTGGATATGTTATATTGGATCGTCGTGTTTGAATAGCCGGGGGTTTTTATGTGAGATGAGTGTTTTTCATTTTCATTCATGTAAAAATCTGTATGTAATATTCTTTTATTTGGGGCACTTCCAGGTTGCGGAAGCTGTCACCCTTTGTATATTATTTACTTTTCCGCACTAGGATAGACCCAAGGAGGGGAGCACAAGTAACCGGGTTCTGGAGTCCAGTGGGAGACCAACTCGAGGAGTCGAGTCCGGGTCTCCTAACTCTAGAATTGGTAGGGTTGCTTGCCGCTCTCGTAGGGGTCTAGGGGTGTGGGTTTGGCTATTCATCACGACCGTGGAATCCGTGTTTTATACTGGCTCGTATTGAAAACACGGACGTCCTAGTATATCCAATATTTCATATGATTCTTCTGCTGCGATATCTGTGATGTGATCATGTGATGTTCTGTGATAGATACATTATATAGTATATATGATATATTATATAGGCGTTACTTATGTTTTACACCCGCGCTAGCCCTGCCCTGCTCTGCCGTTAGTTACCTAACCTAACGGTGCACGAGGGGACATCGAGACGAATGCGGATGGCATAAGTGTACGTCGTATTTATCTGTGATGTTTAGGTACTTAATTGATGGGACTTCATTAATGTGATTAATGAAATAAAAGAAACCTAAGATGTTGTAGAATCGAATTTCAAAATAAAACAGGTAGCTACAGTTCTTGCTTTGCCCAGCGGTATATGTGATATATCCTGCACCTTATTCGATGAGGAAAGGACCGAGATCCCTTCACCGGGAGTGACTCCTTTAGCAATAACTGGTCGATGCTACGCCCTCGGTTTGTCTTTTGATTGCTTTTAAGAGTTCTGCTTTACACAGTGATATATATGATATATCCAGCACCTCATTCGACGAGGAAAGGACCGACGATCCCTTCACTGGGAGTGACTCCTTTAGCAAAACTAGAAAAGCCTCAAAAACACTCCATTTCAAAATTCATTTGATTCTACAACGATATCAAGTTCATTACGCAATAGGTTTTCAGAAAAACCTGTCGTAGCCCTCCGTCATTTCAGGTAAGTAGTAGTTAGTATTCGTGCTACGTTTGTTGGCCTGCGTCAAGGCGTAGTGTGCGGTAGCTAACTGGTGCTTATCTGCATAAGCATATGATGTGATTGGATTAGGGTAGTCGTACGACTTTGTTGGCCTGCGTCAAGGGTCGTGCGGGTGGGTTTAATTCAATCAGGAAATGACGGGTTGAACTTGACTAGCGGACTATGGTTTGTTGGCCTGCGTCAAGGTCATAGGACGCTAGGGGTAAAATATTATCGGGAATTTCAAGTGTTGAAATTTGCAATGAGATTGCATACCTTCTATGAGATAGTTGGATCCCGATACCCGCTGCGAGTAAGAGTTACTCCTGGGAGAGTTTTATACATTACAATTAGCCGATCAAGTAGGTGTCTAGAAAGGTGTCAACGGGGTTATGCCTCTGGGAAAACGAGGTTTACATTAATTAGGTTCGTGCGAAAGCACGGGGGACCTCCCTCAAAGTACCGACACTGGCCTGGCTGAAAGATTGGCAAACTTGTAGTGTGTAATTAATCCCGGCTAGTCTTTCCTTTTAGGGTTTGAAGGAAGATTTGATAAAAAGCAGTGGGAGCCATCCTGATTAGATAAAATAATAACTAATCTATTCTTGCAGAGCGCACGCTGAGTGTTTTCTTCTCTCTCTCTCCAGGTAGCGACCAAATCACGCCTTAATCAAGATAATAATACGGAATATTGACCGAACCCGCTTGTTATACTGAGCTGGGGAACGTTGGTCCCGCTCCAACTTATAATTGTTATAAGACCGAGCAGGAAATAGGGGATTACCAGAATTCCCGTGCCGCCCAAACGAAGAGAGTGCATGCTGATGCATCATCTTCGGGTGTGTTCATTACAAAGAACTGTTTCTCTGTATCCTCTACGTCCTGGGTATGTGATACCAGATCAGGATCCCAGATATGTAATCTGTTACATAGGGCTACAGATAGGTAGAGAACTGAGAACGGGTGATAAGTTTCATGAGGCAGAAAACGGGGCAAGTGTTGCAGCCAAGTCTGTTGGTCACTGTCACCCTGTATTACAATACATTGATTCTGAACGAATGTTATTAGATACCGAACCTGATATACAAAATCATATCTGTCTCTTTATTAGTAAAGAAACGGTAAAATTTTGTATTGTTGGATAATGTTTTGAACATTTCCTATATCAAAAGTTGATCGGTTCAGGCACGTTATCTAAAAGCGTTGATGTTCTAAATCAAACTACAGTTCTTAGTATACGGAACACACACAAGAGGAAGAGTTCAGAAATGAACGAATCCTTCTTGGGGCATTGTAGACTAGGTCATATCAATGCGACCCGACTAGCTGAAGTTACATGTAGATGCATATTTAAATAAGTTTGAATTTACATCTTATGAAACTCGCCAGTCATGTCACAAAGATAAGATGACCACATCTCTGTTTATTGGTAACAGAGAAAGAGTTAGTGAACTCTTGGGATGATACATGTTGATGTATGTTAGGTCCCCTGTCTACACATGCCAGGACCGGTTCTTTGTACTTCATTACATTCTCTGATGATCTTTCGAGATTCAGACCTATGTTCCTGTTGAAACACAAGTCCGAACCTTTTGAGATATTCACAGAATATAAGTGAGAAGTAGAGAACCAAAATACGGGTATAAGTATTATGTCCTTTGATGAGATCAAGGAGGAGAATACTTGAGCACGGAATTCCTGGACTATTCTAAAGGAGAATGAGATTCTCTCTCAGCATTACTCCTCTGTATACACCATAGCACGATGGTATATCAGGGCGGAGCAATCACACCCTATATGATAAGGTGTGCTCTATGATGAGTACTACTGAGTCACATGTTTCCTATTGGGGGTTATGCACTTATGAAGTTGCATACCTATTGAATGGGGTTCCAATCAAATCAGTTGCCTACCACTCCATATGTGATATGGAAAGGAAAGAGCCCATATCTTAAGTTAGTTAAGATTTGGGGTTGTCCGGCCTATGTCTAAAAACAAAATCCGGACAAGCTCGAGGCAAGGTCTGTAATGTAGAACTGGAAAGGTTCCAGCTATACGAACTACAGCAAATAATTTGATAGAACCAAAGGATTCAGTAGATTCCAATGAACCTCAGCCTCTCCGCCGATCTAGTAGGGTTCCTCACCCACCTGAGAGATACTTCGGTTTCTCTATGACAGTGGGAGCGAGGATTGCATCATGAGATGATGACCCAACTAGTTTCGAGCTGGCCATCAGGAGTGGGACTCTGTAAGAATGGCTGGATGTTTAGTGATCTGAGATGGAATTCTTATACACCAACAAAGTATGGACTTTAGTTGCTATATCTGAAGGGTTAAATCCCCATCAGGAGCAAGTATATCTTGAGAAGATTACTTGGTGTAGATGGAAAAGTTGAGACTTTCAAAGCTAGACTTGTTAAAGGTTTTCGTCATTGACCAGGCGTGGACAATGATGAAACCTTTTCCAGTGGCTATGCTTAAGTCCATTCAGATCCTACTTGCCACGGCTACATACCATGACTACGATATCTGGTGATTGGGTGTCATGACAGCTTTTCTAAATGATGTTTTAGAAGAGTGCGTCTATAAGTACACAGCCAGAGGGCTTCGTAGACAGTGGGAGCAGCGGAAACGTATGCAAGATGCTTTATAAGATAAAGCAGTCATCGCGGAGTTGGAACATCTGTTTTGATGGATTAGTCAAAGAAGTTGACATCATCAAAATGGTAGATGAACCTTGTATAAACAAAAAGGTAGTAGGGAGTATGCTGGTGATCCTCGTAGAGTACGTGGATGACATACTCTTGATAGGGAAGGAGTTTCCTATGCTACGATCGATCAATCTCCGTTTATCACAATGATTCTCCATATAGGATCAAAGTGATACCTACTAAATCCTGGACTTTGGATCTATGAGATAGATCTAATTGGATGTTAGGATACTCACTAGCTATAGTGAGATGGTATCAGTTGATCCTGGGGAGAATCACTGGAAGGGTTCCAGGGTGATAAAGACGACTGAAAGTCAGTTGCAGGCATTGTCTTTACCCTCAGTAAAGGGACGGTATGTTGGAAGAGTTCCAAGCTAGATACCGTGACATACTAGATGATAAAGGCAGAATACATCGCTACTTAAGATGCTACCAAAGAGGAAGTCTGGGTGTATAATGGTTCATGAGATGAACTTAGTTCCTCCCATTGTGTGACAATGGATTTGTGGCTAACGCCAAGGAACGCCCGTCCCATCAGTGATCCAGACATATTCTAAGGCAGTATTACCTGATCATGGAGATGCTTGATCTCCAGGGAGATCGACGTTAGGAGAGTAGACTCAGAGGACAACACAGCGGATCCACTCACAAAGGCCTGTTCCCAGAGAGAGACTATTATGGGATGGTTGAGTATGAGATACTACAACCACTGCTACAGATGGCCCTAGTGCAAGTGGGAGATTGTTAGTTATATGTATGCCCTAGAGGCTATTACTGTACATAGGACTTTCTTGCTCGACATGATAGTATGCTATCTGGTTACCCTTTACCTTAACGTGTATGATGATTGTCTCTCTGTTACATGTTGGTAAAGCCCTTTGGATCTGTACTTGACTACCTGGACTATGATGCGGATCATACTAGTGGGGATATGGTAGTCCATAAGTACATCCTTCAATGTCCCTAGTCGTGGGTGTATCGAGACAGGGCATCGATATACCAGAGTAGACTAGAGTGTACCTTCTCGACCCATACAGATGGGCGATGGATGATCCCATATCCATTGGTGTTTGACATCAGAGATGATATACGGGTGCTCAGTAGAGACTGGGTACACTGGACGGACTCGCCGAGAACTCCCAGATGGTATTATACCTCACGTCAGATGGCAGTTCTCTGGTGACACTGGTACAGAGTAGTCTGTTGACCCGAGATCGTCATAGAGTCTTATGTGGTTCCCACTGTGCTTTGATTTCCATCTTACCACGTCCAAGAGGGCGTGCAAAACGGTGGTTTTTGGGTACAGTCCCGAGTCACATGGAGGCAATGAGCGATAGTAGGGGATTCGTCTCTCCCGGTATAGGGGGTTGATGTTGCGCTGTGTTCGATTGGCTATAACAGGAAATCCCTGGCCAGGGTTGCTGAGATTTACTGGTAAGTGTTACCAGTAGTTTCTCGAACAGTTATAGACCTCATATCGACACGACTTATCGAGCTATTGGGGTCTGACGTTTACCACCCCTAGGCCAGATATGCGACATATCAGGCGATCAGACCGGACTGTACGGTAGTGTTACTGGTTGGATTCACTGGAGTGTGAGCGGGCTTGCTCGTCGATCTTCAGATCGCTCTATACCCGGGTGGCCGTTACGTTTAGCAGACCGCTTGCGGCTTGTGGGTGATTGATATGATCATCACCTGCTGCCGGCGTATTGACGAGTCTTTAGAGTCCTACACAGAGGTTTCCTGGCTCAAGCGAAACGAAATAGGAGCGCATATGAGATATGTGCGGGACCGAGAATAATACCAGTATGTGATACTGTATTCGATTCTCGCGATGTGACATTGATCGGTTATATGCGATATAGCCGGGTTATCGGATCAAGTGTTGATTCGATAAGTTGTCACTAATGATACTAGTCGGTTATATGCGATATGACCGGATCGTTAAATCAAGTGTTGATTTAATGATTTAATGCATAATTATATATTTGATATATTACTTTGCATTAACTAGTATCGGTTCACTTTAAATGGATTTTCTCGCTCGGGTGTGCACATTGTATATTCGATATTGTTTTGTGCACTTGCTTGTATCATGTTTGATGATACATGCCTTATGGTTAAGTGTTAAGAATTAAACTATAGTTAAGTGGGTGATTAGGGTTTTTGATTTCATTTTATTCATTTATCTTTTTGGAAAAAGAAAAGGCAAAATGAGGAAAATGGTTGCTTTCTTTTGTTCATTCATGAACCTTCATGAAGACTTTGACTTTTTGACCATTTTGTCTCATGCTTAACCCTAACCACTCACTTAAACCTTAGTTAACTCTTTACATCTAACCATGGTTCAATATATGATAAGGATTGGTTTTTCTTTTCTTTTCTAATTAATCTTATCATATATTTTAGCTTCTTCTTCTTCTTCCTTCAAGTGAAGAAAAGCTTGACTATCAATGGCAACTTGATGAAATGTGTGAGAAATCCAAAACTAAAGTCTACCCACTTCCTATTTCTTCATCCTCTACCTCTTGCCAAGTAGTAGAGTGTGTTTTCTTCACAAGTTTCATGACTTGGTGAAGTGAGAGATTGATTTAGCGATGCCTCGACGTAGATCATCTTCGGCATGGACATCGACGACCTAGGTTTCCCATTCTCCGACGAAGCCAACGCTAGAGCCCGGATTTGATTTGGACAGCGGAGAGGACTTCATTGTGGAGCTATGGAGGTGGAGCACCGGATCTACAAAGGTTGTATTTCCGTATCTCTTAGTTAATTGTTAACTAGTTAGCTTTTTCGCCTAGTTTTCTAGCAAACGATCCGTAGTTTAGGGTTTCTCGGCACGTTAAAATTTGAAAATGGCATGTTCGATGCCTTGTGAGACCTCACTAGTGTGCCTAGGAACCCTACAGGTTGGACCTGGCGGTTATCCGGAGGATACTGACCAGAGTCGATAGATGGTTATGGGCGTACTGCCGGGGCCGAGGGCCGATACCGCAGACAGAGCCCGTGGGCCGATCCGGACTGACGGAGCCCGATATATGAGGATTTACGTGCCGATGCTGGGCACAGTTTTCATGATGTTTTCGAGTGTCGATGCTGGGCACTCCGGTTCCATGATTTTGACATGTCGCGATGGACACGGATGGTTTATATCCTCATATTATTCCCATGCACATGCTTTATGATATTTACATGCATGATGGTTATTGTCATTGGGTGACGAGTGGACGGGATCCACGTATATGTAGATTTGATTACATTGATCATACCTCACATTTATGATATGCTATTACCTGAGGCACTGGCACGAGCACTTGGCACTACACTCATGCATAGAGTTTACCTTGCCAGTTTTGCATGCTTCAGACTTATTCATATTGAGGTATATTTATATCTGATCGTATTGACCAAGGATGGGTCAGGCATTCGATCTCTGCTTGTAGATATTTTCTATTCACGAGTTGGCAACTCACCCCCGTTGTGCCACAGTTCTTACAGGTTTTTGCCGTACAGATTCCATAGCGGCATTCCTGGCACTCTGTTTCCTTATGGGTGACTTGCTTAGGTAGGTGCGTTCTTTTGTATCAGAACCGCTATTGTACATGTATTATTCATTGTATTTAGAATTCCATCAACCAAAACTTGTATATTGTTTCAGACTTACAAAACAGTGTTGTATTATTTCGACCTTAGAGTCGCGTTTGTAGTATTACGGTTTTCTGGCTGTTTTGAGTTTTTTTTGGTGTTTTTGATCCTCGCCCTTTGGCGTTGTATATTATTATTGCTTGCGTGGTTGTGACCGTCGATTGCCGAAGAGCTAGCTCCCGATTGGGGATGCCTTTTATCATTTTATATATATTATTCTTGTTGTACCCCGTTCGGGGCCAGTTTTTACAAAGGAAACTCTGCCGAAATTTTCAGGAAAGGTTATACATTTTTAAAATGCATATTCGGCTTAGTTATTTAAAAACTTTGATTTTCGAAACATGATTTCTTTACTTCTTAAAACCAGTTTTCCTTTCTTTAAATGGTTTTAGAATTCAGGGCTTTTGGCTTACTTGGATCAGATGGGGTCCTATAGACTTGATATGGTTCTGTTGCGCCACGGCAGCGCCCCGGCCGTCTATCCGAGGCCAAAATGCGGAATCAAAATTTTCTTAACTTTTAAACGGGCGCTACCGCGGACAATATACCCGGATCGTAACCATTAACCGATACTAGCTAACAAGAGAAAGGGTGAGAGATATACCGAGTGATCCGAGTCCTCCGATCTTCTCGTCATCGTCCCGATCTCCCGCGGAAACTCCGGTCGTCGCCTCCAACCTGAAGGGCACCACATCGTCTGTATCTTTTACGGGCTCCCACCTCAATACCGAGGCAACTCGGGCACGAAGCTGGCAAGTCGACGTGCCCAAGATGTGCTGTAGGTTGTAGTGTAGAATCACTTTGTCTCAATGGGGTTTATAGTTGCCTTGATGGAGGAATGGAGTTAAGGAAAAATGGTGCTTTCATTTTTTCCAAAACAAGAAGAATGAGATGAAGAAATATGTGTCACACAAAATTGGAAATTTCTCCCATCCTCATCTCCAATGTGGCCGGCCCTTTATCAAAGGAAATGGTGGAGGGAAATCAAAACCAATGAAGGGAGGTGATGGTAGGAGAAAAGAAGAGGTGACCATATCCAAACATTATCATAATAAACTTACATCAAACCCATACCCACTCAAATCTCAATAAATGCACCATCATGGATGAAAGATTCTAATCCTATCAAAAATGAATACATTTGCAAGAAAACCCTTCCACAAATGTTATTTGCAAACTTGCAAATAACCCCCTCCATCGGAAAAGTCCGGCCGGGAAAGAACAAAGGAAAACCGGCAGGAACGGAATGCAAACTGGCAACTCCGGAAAACTGGTCCCGTAATAAATTACAGGAAACCCCCGATACTGTGCATAAACACCCGCATCTGTATTCCGTCCGGATACAAATGCAATGAGACAAAATCTACACTGTACTATACTAGGATCCGGCTTAAACCAAAGCCGGCTAGTAATATCCGTCCGATCCTGATCCGTGCAATACCGCACGTATCCGATCGAACCTTGCCAAATATCTATACGGCCACTAGTAAAAACCGTCCGATCCTGATCCGTGCAATACTGCACGTATCTGATCGGACCGTGCCATATCTCCATACGGCCTCTACAGCGTTTCGCCCGAAAGCTTGAGTAACTGAAAGTGTGGTGGACTCTAAAGACTCGTCAATACTATGGCTGTGGATTTAACCACTAGCACGTCAGAGGTATTAGCCAATACATGACGGGCCACCAGCTATTGACCAAAAGGGACGTCGATGAGCGAACTCATCCTGACACCCTACTGAGCCTGTCAGGGACAATATCCGTACAGTCCGGTCCGTTCGTCTACAAGCATCGCATGGCGGGCCTAGGGGGTTGGTAAAAGTCAGACTCCCAAAGGCGGTACAAGTCGTGTCAGAGTGAAGCCCAGAACACCCTGAGATACTACTGGAATACCTACCAGTAAATCTCCTGCCTCGGCCGAGGGCTTTGTGTAATGGCTCTCCTAGACACAGCGTGACCTCACCCCGAATACCGAGAGAGACGAACCCCTGCAGATCCGCTCACTGCCTCCATGTGGCTCGGGACTGTACCCAACTAAAACCTGTTTGCACGACTCATTTGAGCCGTGGTAGGGTAGTAATCAAAGCACAGTGGGAACTCACACGAGACAAATGACGATCTCAGGTCGATGAACTAACCTGTACACATGTCACCTGGGAACTGCTATCTGACGTCTGGTATAATCCCAACTAGAAGGTTCCCGGCGAGTCCTGTCCGGTGTACTCATTACCCAATGAGCACCTGTATACATCTTAGGTGAACCAACTGACACCAGTGGCTTGTGAGACCGGCCACCGCCCCTCGTCGGGGTCTCGACTGTATACACTAGTCTACTCTGGAGAATCGATGCCCTGTCTCGAAACTCCCACGACTAGGGACCTTTTAAGGATGTGCTTATAGACTCCAGCTCTCACTTATATGATCGCCCTCATACTGCTGGCAGTCAAGCAAGAATCCTAGGGGCTCTATCAACGTGCAATAGCGACCTGTCAGGTCACCTAAAGCAGTACACGATGATAAAGGTAAACCAGATAGCATACTATCATCTCGAGTAAGACTGTTCTACCGGGATAGGTCCTCCCTCAATCATTGCAATCACGTGCCTGTGATCCAATAATTGACTCTGAGGGCACTATCTCCAACAATCTCCCACTTGCACTCAAGGCTAATTATTGCGATGTCGCATACTCACAGCCCGTGTGATACCGAACACCCAACTCCTCTACTAGTCAGTCGCACAAAGCCTGTTTGCGAAACTATTGCGTTCGAGGAAAAGCCTCAGTGAGTGGATCCGCCTAGATGTTTCTTTCTATGTCTCTCTATATCTCAAGTTCGCGGAGAAAACCATCTCCCGAAATGAGCAATACCTGTCTTGGAATGTCTGGATGTCTGATGGGACCTAGTTCATAAATGAACTCCAAATCCAAACTTCTTAGACTGTATCGTCAACTGAACTTAATCAGTATCCTGCGCCATGCCTCCCTCAGTATCTGCCTGGATCACCTGTCCAGAATACTGTCCCTCGTCAAAGGGAGAACTATAACTCTGACAACCTCCTTGTCGTCCATGTCACCTTGGAAGCCTGGAGTGATAACCGTCTCCTAAAGGAGGCAGCCGTTATCATATCCCTAGAACATTCACTTATGTTTTAAAACTGCTTCCGACTGTTCCTCCAGGATTGGATCAATATCAACTTATTTCATCTAGTGCAAGAACAACATCTGGTGTGGTACTTGACATCTCATGATTGACTCAATTGCCTAAGCAAGTGATCTGCCAATCATGCACATCCCTCTCTACTTTAGTCTATAAGAAACTTTTAGAGAGGGTGACTCCATTACCTGCAGGTACACTACCATGCCAGGAGTCGTCCATTCTAAATACTCTTAAAATGCTGTCAAAGTACCCTGATTGGGAAACAACCCAAATCTAGATCTAAAACCATAGATCTAGTAACCAGTATGTCTGATATAATGTCTAAGTCCCTTGTGGAGAAACCACTGTGTGACGACCAAAGTATAACCGATCGTAGTATAGGAATGTCACTTCCTACTTTGTGTATGTCATCCAAAAACCCGGATATCACACCCTACTACCTTCTCAACAGATCCATCCCCTATTCTGATGACGTCAAACCTATGACTGTCACATCAGAAACAGATGATCTATCTCTGCTATATCTGCTTTAGTCTATAAATAGACATAAGCCTGATGTCCACCAATGCTTCCGCTGCTCCCACTGACTACGAAAACCCTCTGGCAGAGTCATATAGATGTGCACTTCTAAAGCTAGTTTAGAACGACGCTATACTCATCCTCCTGCCGGGTCTCGCAGCCTGGAACAACAACAATAGCAAGTGTGGGTAAACAAGAACTTCCCTGTCACCGTCCTTGAGGCTACCGGAGTACCTCTCGGGTGCCTGAAGTTACCCACCTTATTTGCGGAGTGGCCAATGGAATGTCAAATCAGATTGAATCTTTAGGTTCCTTATTAAATCTTCGGTAATCGTTTGCGGTTCTGGAATCGCTTCCTGTTCTACCATACTCCCACTGCTGTTTTTGAAAAAAAAAATCCATTTTTAATAAAACTGTGGCCAGTCTAGAACAATATCACTATTGATCTTTCTTATGGTAGAAAGTCAACCCTCGTCATAGCCTGGGTCAACCCACAAACAGCCATTACAGAAACGTGCTTTGAGTTGTCCAGTGTCTGGTTTTAATCATAAGCCGGACAACTCCCCGTACCTTAACATCGTTAAGATATGAACTGTTCTATATCCAATATAGAACCAGAGCCATTGATTTAAATGAACCAGATTCAAATCATACAGCTATCTCCAGTGCATGTCAACTAAATGGAGAGAGGTCGATCAGCGTTACTCAACTTAGGAATGCTTCCAATTATGAGTAACCTGAAAGAGAAGCAATTTCTCTTTATCATTACTATCAACTGAATACCATACACAAGTATCTACATCTTCGATCACCTTGAAGAATCCCGATACTTGCTACATCTGGTTCTCTACTCTATTCAAATACCTATAACTCCTCAAAACTTAGACCCTGTGTTTCTACGAAACACATGTCTAAGAACTAGAGAAGTTAAAAGTAAACAGAATATAGTATGAGGACCAACCCCTCTGTCCTAATGGACACTGGAAAACATACAATACTCTGTATAAGTCCGCTGAGTCTAACAACTCTTTCACTGTGTGTCGTAGGTTGAAAACTGTACTTATGGTTAAGAAGAATTACACCGCTGTTTAATGCTCCTTACCTAACCATCCACTGATATAGGTAAATGTCATCGACATAATATCAAAAGGTATATCTCACTCTATGAAAATAGACGTACAGATATATCAATTTGAAATTGGTGCACAACAGCGGATATTCAAAACCAAATATTTGCCGACCGGCAAACAGCCCAGATGATCTCCTCAAATATCACCGATTACAACGAATCCCGATATAATGAGGATGATTACCCTATTTCCAATAACTTACTCCCACTCATCATCTGTAAAACCATACAGATGTGAGAATCAGACCTGGTAAATACATACCCTGGAGCAAGTGTCCAATCGGGAAATCAGTTTTCTTTTAACAGTACACAGTTGAACTGAAACATTGAAATGTTTCGATGTGGTATCCTGGTATTCCTAGTAATGCCTCTACCATTATCCAGATTCACAATTATAACCGTATAATTCTTTGCCACCTCTCCAAATCCCTTTATATGTCTTTAGTCATTACCTTCTGCACACCCCTTAGGCCAAATGGTTTTCTTCCTTCCCTACCGTTCGGCACCAGCCTATGGTTTGGAAGAAGACTATCCAATAAGCATAATGGGTGTACTGTCATAATCCTAGGAGCACTCGCAATGCGAGAGAAGGTGAAGAGAAAAGACAACCGAATAAACCGTATTCCTATTTCTCCTGGACCAAAATCCATTCCCGAACTGGAACAAGTTCCTTTCGAGTTCGTATATAACCATACGATGGAGTATCCAAAAACTTGGGATCTTCGTAGTGATACGGAGTGTCCAGAAGAAATACAAAGGTGATTTAGGATTGGCCAAGAAATACTCGGTTTGGTCGTGAATAGCAGTCGCAATTTACTTTGCCCTCTTACTAATCCCTTTCTTTGTCTTAACTTAATACCTTCTGCACACCATCGTTATGCTAATTGGTTTTCTTCATTCCCCACCGTTCGGCACCAGCCTAAGGTTTGGAAGAAGACTATCCAATTTGCATAATAGGTGTACTATCTCCTAAACAAAGGAGTACTCGCAATGAGAGAAGGTGAAAAGAAAAGACAACTGAATAATCCTATTCGTTTTCTCCAGAACCAGAAACCATCCTCGAAGTCCTTCGAGTTCGTATATAACCATACGATGGTTTTGTCCAATGGAAGTGGACGTTCGTAGTAATACGGGGTGTCATGGAGAAAAGGGTAAAAGTAGGAGTGGCAATGAGGTTTGCAACTCTGACAATCCAAAAGCCAGTGTTAAGAAGGTTCGGTCAACTTGGTCACTGAGTCATAGTCTAGGGTCGGGTCAATGGTCGCTGCCAAAGAGAGAGAGAAAAGAAACACTCAGCGTGCACTCTAACCTAGATCAGAATGGTTATCACTTTATCTAATCTGGAAACCTCCCACTGTACCGTCAAATTCTCCTCCAAACCTGAAAGAAGAATTAGTCGGGATCACCCGAGGAGTAAACCAACTCATCAGTGGGAATCGGGATCCAACTATCATCGCATGATAACTTGACGGAATCCACTCAAGTCACCACACTCCAGAAGGTATGGGCATATCTGGCAAGTTTCAGTTCTTTTGAAACTCCCGATGTAGGTTTTTACCCCTAGGACCCAAGTGACCTTGACAATGCCAACAAATCAAAGAGTCCTAGTCAAGTTCTACCCGTCATTATCTTGATTGCGTTAAACCCACCCGTACGAGTCCTTGACAATGCCAACAAGACCGTATGACTGTCCTAACCAATCCACTTATCCATGTGACAGAAAAACACTACATAGCTACCGAACACTACGCCTCGGCAATGCACGACAAACGCAGCACGAATACTAAGTAATACTAATCTGAAATGACGGAGGGCTACGACTGGTTTTTGTCCAAAAACCTTTAACGTAATGAACTTGATATCGTTGAAGGAACTGGATTACTTTTTATAAAAAATATAGTGACGAAAACCTTTACTAAAGAGGTCACTCCCGGTGAAGGGATCTCGGCTCTTTCCCCGTAGAATAAGGTGCAGGATATTCCAACTGAATACCACGATGCAAAGCAAAAGTAATCGGCTATAGTGAAGTTAATGCCCTGACGCAAACTTCTATCCAAGGGGTCACTCCCGGTGAAGGGATCTCGGCCCTTGCCTCGTCGACTGAGGAGCAGGATATTCCAAATGAATACCACGATGCAAAACAAAAGTGAACGTCCTTGCAATAACAGCTTTTTGAAAAAGTGTTCCAACAACATCAGAATAGGTTTGTTTATCTTGCATTGATCCGAATCAACGCAGTCCCATCAATAGATCACACCACAAAGAACGAAAATATACTGATGTACGTATATGTCATCCGCATTCGCCACTGGGTCCCGTCATTACCCGTTAGGTTAGCTAACTAACGACAGAGCGGGGACTGGACTAGCGTGGATGTAAAACATATACAACATCTACTAATATATATACCAATATATAATTTTCGCTCAAGGCGTGATAAAAAGCAACATCACAGAAATATACAGCATCACAGAACAATACAGATATCTGGAAGCCCCGGGTTTCACAGAGCCGCTGCTGAAACCCGACGTTCCCCTGGTCGTGTGGATAGCCTGTGCAATGAAAACCTAGACCTCTACGGGTGCGGCAAGTCACCCGCCAAAACCTGAAGCGAGGCAGCCCCCTTCAGCACCGTGAATGGACCACCCAGCACTTCACGGAATCCGGTAACTTGGGCACCCCTCCTGGGTCAACCTGTACCCCCTACGAGTGCGGCGAATAGCCCGCCAATCCTAGAGTGAAGCCCCCTCCGTCTCAATACCATGAGATACGGGCTTATTGCCCTCCAGAACCCGGCTATCCGTGCACCCCACCGCGGGGTAATCCTAGTACAGAAAGTAAAATATACATACAACGGGTACATCGACCGCAACCAGGTCGTGCCCCAAAAGAATAATACAAACAGGCAGTGACGGCAGTCCACATGTCGGACGCTCGCCCCGCAATATCAAATGTACATATAAAACAAAACTGTACTAGCATTGCATCTAGGCTATCCTCCACGACCGATCCGCAACAACACAGCATAAACATAGAACATCAACGTGAAAAGTCACGTTCGCAAATCCGTCTAACCGGGCTATAGCAGTTAGACAGGATTTACCGATCAAGTGACATTCACGGTCGCAGATATAATGTAAATACTGTGAAATAATGTGTTTAAAATATCCAATCGATTAAAAATTAACAAGTGGGCCCCCAAGTAATACTGTAGCACTCACAGAAATTCTGGGCCCAATTTTAATATTCCAAAACCCCTATTCTCAGCCCAAAAGCCTACTGGAAAAATATGATACAGTGAAGACACCAATGCGCGGCGGAACCGCGGCCCAAGAGGGGGTTTGGCCGCGGTTCCGCGCTTGAGTGATCGACTGACTGTGTCGAATTTTTCCAGTAGTCTTAGAATTCTCTGTACATCATTCTGCAATCACCTGAAAAATTTTTAGAGCCCGGAAAAAATCGACAGAAAACTGATGCAAGCAAAACGCGTTTTTTGGAATTTTGGTCGATCGGATAAGTAAAACACATTAGAACAAGCTAGGAAAGGTTAATGGCGTGGCTCTGATACCATGTTGCGCCACGGCAGCGCCCCGGCCGTCTATCCGAGGCCAAAATGCGGAATCAAAATTTTCTTAACTTTTAAACTGGCGCTACCGCGGACAATATACCCGGATCGTAACCATTAACCGATACTAGCTAACAAGAGAAAGGGTGAAAGATATACCGAGTGATCCGAGTCCTCCGGTCTTCTCGTCATCGTCCCGATCTCCCGCGGAAACTCCGGTCGTCGCCTCCTTGCCGGAAGGGCACCACATCGTCTGTATCTTTTACGGGCTCCCACCTCAATACCGAGGCAACTCGGGCACGAAGCTGGCAAGTCGACATGCCCAAGATGTGCTGTAGGTTTTAGTGTAGAATCACTTTGTCTCAATGGGGTTTGTAGTTGCCTTGATGGAGGAATGGAGTTAAGGAAAAATGGTGCTTTCATTTTTTCCAAAACAAGAAGAATGAGATGAAGAAATATGTGTCACACAAAATTGGAAATTTCTCCCATCCTCATCTCCAATGTGGCCGGCCCTTTATCAAAGGAAATGGTGGAGGGAAATCAAAACCAATGAAGGGAGGTGATGGTAGGAGAAAAGAAGAGGTCACCATATCCAAACATTATCATAATAAACTTACATCAAACCCATACCCACTCAAATCTCAATAAATGCACCATCATGGATGAAAGATTCTAATCCTATCAAAAATGAATACATTTGCAAGAAAACCCTTCCACAAATGTTATTTGCAAACTTGCAAATAACCCCCTCCATCGGAAAAGTCCGGCCGGGAAAGAACAAAGGAAAACCGGCCGGAACGGAATGCAAACTGGCAACTCCAGAAAACTGGTCCCGTAATAAATTACAGGAAAACCCCGATACTGTGCATACACACCCGCATCTGTATTCCGTCCGGATACAAATGCAATGAGACAAAATCTACACTGTACTATACTAGGATCCGGCTTAACCAAAATCGGCTAGTAATATCCGTCCGATCCTGATCCGTGCAATACCGCACGTATCCGATCGAACCTTGCCATATATCTATACGGCCACTAGTACAAACCGTCCGATCCTGATCCGTGCAATACTGCACGTATCTGATCGGACCGTGCCATATCTCCATACGGCCTCTACAGCGTTTCGCCCGAAAGCTTGAGTAACTGAAAGTGTGGTGGACTCTAAAGACTCGTCAATACTATGGCTGTGGATTTAACCACTAGCACGTCAGATGTATTAGCCAATACATGACGGGCCACCAGCTATTGACCAAAAGGGACGTCGATGAGCGAACTCATCCTGACACCCTACTGAGCCTGTCAGTGACAATATCCGTACAGTCCGGTCCGTTCGTCTACGAGCATCGCATGGCGGGCCTAGGGGGTTGGTAAAAGTCAGACCCCCAAAGGCGGTACAAGTCGTGTCGGAGTGAAGCCCAGAACACCCTGAGATACTACTGGAATACCTACCAGTAAATCTCCTGCCTCGGCCGAGGGCTTTGTGTAATGGCTCTCCTAGACACAGCGCGACCTCACCCCCAATACCGGGAGAGACGAACCCCTGCAGATCCGCTCACTGCCTCTATGTGGCTCGGGACTGTACCCAACTAAAACCTGTTTGCACGACTCCTTTGAGCCGTGGTAGGGTAGTAATCAAAGCACAGTGGAAACTCACACGAGACAAATGACGATCTCAGGTCGATGAACTAACCTGTACATATATCACCTGGGAACTGCTATCTGACGTCTGGTATAATCCCAACTAGCAAGTTCCCGGCGAGTCCTGTCCGGTGTACTCATAACCCAATGAGCACCTGTATACATCTTAGGTGAACCAACTGACACCAGTGGCTTGTGAGACCGGCCACCGCCCCTCGTCGGGGTCTCGACTGTATACACTAGTCTACTCTGGAGAATCGATGCCCTGTCTCGAAACTCCCACGACTAGGGACCTTTTAAGGATGTGCTTATAGACTCCAGCTCTCACTTATATGATCGCCCTCATACTGCTGGCAGTCAAGCAAGAATCCTAGGGGCTCTATCAACGTGCAATAGCGACCTGTCAGGTCACCTAAAGCAGTACACGATGATAAAGGTAAACCAGATAGCATACTATCATCTCGAGTAAGACTGTTCTACCGGGATAGGTCCTCCCTCAATCATTGCAATCACGTGCCTGTGATCCAATAATTGACTCTAAGGGCACTATCTCCAACAGGTTCAAGGGCCAGTCACGTGCTCTTTCGGGTCGTGACAGGACAAAGCTTTACTCATGTCACCTGGGAACTGATAACTGACGATAGGTATAGTACCAACCAACAGTTCCCGACGAGTCCTGTCCAGTATACTCGTAACCTAACGAGCACCCACATACTATCTCAAGTATGACATACTGACGGCTGTGGGACAGACCATCTCCCCTGCTGTGATGAGAAGCGCATACGCTAGTCTACTCCGGAGTATCGATGCCCTGTCTCGATAGTCTAACGACTAGGGACCTGTATAAGGATATGCTTGTAGATTACCCAGCCTCCACTAGTATGACTGCCATCACAACGCTGGTAATCAGGAAAAGATCCTAAGGGCTCCACTAATGTGTATAGGCGATATGCTAAAAGAAACACATGCACACATTAAAGTGGAAACAAACCAAGTAGCATACTACAATTTCGAGCAAGATTGTCTATACAACTGTGAATATCCCAAGTTTCCATCAAGTAATATACAAACTAGTATGATACAGTAATGACCTCTAGGGCGTATACACTAACAGTATATCCTTTCACAAATAGTGTAGTGTTTAGGTTGTTTAGGCCTCTTTTTAAGTTTGGTATCAAGTTGGCGAAGTTTGTCGAACTTTGGAAACCCTAGAGAGGGTTAAGGTTATTTTGAGTTGGATTAACAGCTAATATGCCTTATTAGTGACCTAAACCCCATAAATGGTAGGAAACCCAGACCAACCAAAACTGAAACCCAAAAATACGGATTTACAGAACTTTGCCATGTCGGTTTGTGAACTTTGAGTGTGCAGGGAAATCTGGAATGAACTGGGATTTTTACTGGAAAAATAAACAACCCCAGAGACCAATTTGAAACCATCGGAACACACTGTAGAAAGACGACCACAATGGGGACCCCCAGGCCAGCGAGACCGGTTTTGCATGAGAGAGGGCTCGACCACTTGGTGAGGGTATGGGTCCAGGTTTCTTCTGTAGGTCACATGTACCCTATATATTAGCTTAGTGTTGTTTGCTCACATGGTTTTCACCATCATCCAAACCTGGGACCAATTACCTACAATGTAGTAGTATGACATTTGCCATGACTTAAACTTTATATACCAAATCTTGGTTTTGTGTTAAATTGGTAGCCTACAGGGAATCTGGAGTGACCATAAACACTTACTGGGAAAACTAGCAAGACCATTACCCTATATTTACTACCAGGAGACTACCCTACAAACCAGACACCCCAACTCCCTACCAAGGCCGGCGTCGCCGGAATTTTAGGGTAGGGGGCCGGCCACCTTGTAGAGTCAGGGGTCCTGTTTGCTTCCATAGCTCATTTACATTTTATACATCACTCCAGCATTGTTTTGGAACATTGTTTTCACCTTATTCAAAATCTGGAACTAAAAACATAATTTGCTGTTTTATTGGAGTTATAGTTTTCCGTATTTTAAATCCTGAATTTTGGTGTTTGTGCTTTATCTCGATCACGTGACGTTTGTACGTCTATATTGAGTGATATCGAGTTGTTTTGCACGAGCTAACCATAGGTTCTAACCTATAGGCTTTTAAGCGTATCGTTTTGGTTTTCGTGTGTCATTTTGGTATCGATTTGGTTTTAATGCGATGCGATGCGTATGACATGTAGGTACCCCCACGATGATTCGAGACGGTGAAGAGGATGGTGGCGACATCAATATCGGCAAGCAAGATCAATGTGAGTAGATTATATCTACGGGGGAAGTCGGGTGGATGGAGTATAGCACCCCCGCAGTTCAATACTTAGTATACTATATATATATATATATATATGATAGTGTTCTGCGTGACATGGATTTTCAGGTTGTGATTAGGTGTACTATGGTTAGATTAGGGTTTAGAAGTAAACTAGTATAGTCCCTAGTTGCAAACCCTAGAATCGGTTTACACCCATACGCACATACATGCTTTTGAAGTGGTCATACCTGGATGATGAGGATAATGGATGATATTTGGATATGAGTCGATGAGATTAGGCATAGTGCCATGAGATCGGCGATATAACGTGATTCATATTTGGGATACGACATGAGATTTTAGCGGGCCTTTGGACGGGTGTTTCACACACGCATTTATATTTATATAGATGGTATCGATTTGTACTAGACTTAGATCAGTACCCCAGGTCATGAGATATGATGATAAGGATACCTGATAATTGATGAGTTGAATGTGATATTGACCCTTACCCGGCTTTTGGGATGCCGTACGATGATTTACAGTACGAGCTTTATATTGATGATAGATCCGCACTCATGACTCAAAGATGTCATATGATATTGTACCGTACGTGGTACCTTTGAGGCGGGATCACCGACTATTATCTATATATATATATATATATATCGACTCAGATTTAGGTGGATTCCATACCCCTCCTGATTGACTTGTTAGTTAGAGCTATAGTTTTGCTGGTAGATGTTAGGCTAGGCTGATGCCATACCTATTTCAAAAACTAACGAATCGGGAGTATTTTTAAAGACAGACATAGGGATTCTACGGATATTTTCAAAGGACGCATCATTTCTTAAAAACACCGTAGCTCTTATTTTCCTAAAAACCCCGATTTGTCTTCTTTTAAATGGCAAAACAGTATGACATAGATACATTGATGTAGATTCTACACTGTTGTGTTTAATATTCATTTGCCGCATATTCTTACTGTTTGCATCGCATTGCATGTTTAAATATGTTTATTGTTATGTTAAAACCATGCGGTTAGGACACCAGCACCATTATCGATGACGCATATGTTTCACGTACACCTGCTTGCCGGCTCACACACTTCATCATCGATAATTGCCATGTCACTACACTATAGGACTGCTGCATTCAGGATATGATCCCTTGCATTGGCATACTTGTGCACATACCTATGGTATACTCATACTTGTGCACTTACCTATTGTACACCCATACGTATTCGCACATACATAGATGATTCTGGCTTGATTAGTGATTTGGGAACCGCAAGATACTTTTTAAAACTGATTCATTTTAAAAGAGCAGTTTCCCTCAATATGTGCATATTACTATTCCATGCTGCATGGTATACTGATATGCTTACATTTCTTTTACATGTCGCATACACCATGCTTTTTTATTGTACGCATTGAGATATGTTGTTTCCATGATATTTCTGGATTTGGGAACCGTGGGTATTTCAAAAGAGAGTATGTAATTGTTTTAAAAACTCGGTTACCCTTGACATGATATTTCAATGCGTCCACCATTTGTTTTCTCGGTTCTGAGAGCGACATGTGAAACCCGATTCGAGGAGGCGGATGAGGCCGATTACGGGTACATGGTGGACCCGGTATGCTACCCCGGGGCAAGAACGGATCGCTTTGTGTTAGACGGTGAGCCTGGCAGAGGGACTACTACCTACCGGTGATAGTATTTGGGCTCGGCGGATATCCGGAGTAGAGAGATGATATGGGCCGATCCGGACTGACAGAGCCCGTGGGCCGATCTGGACTGACGGAGCCCGATATATGAAGATTTACATACCGATGCTGGGCACAGCTTTCATGATGTTTTCGAGTTTCGATGCTGGACACTACGGTTCCATGATTTTGACGTGTCGCGAGGGACAAATGTTGATTATATCCTCATACCTCCATGCATATGCTTTATGATATTTACATGCACGATGTTTATTGTCATTGGGTGACATGTGGATGATATCCACATACTTATAGACTTCATGATATAGTCGACATTGATCATACCTCATATTTATGATATGTTATTACCTGAGGCACTGGCACGAGCACCTGGCACTACACTCTTGTATAGATGTTACATTGCCACCTTATCATGCTTCAGACTTATTCATTTGAGGTTTATATATATCTGATCGTATCGACCTAAGATTGTGTCATACATAAGATTACTGCTCTGTGATGTTTTCTATTCATGAGTTGGAAACTCACCCCCGTTGTGCCACAGTTCTTGCAGGTTTTTTCGTAGAAGTTCCATTGCGGCTTTCTGGCACACTGCTTCCCTTATGGGTGATTTGCTTTGGTAGGTGGGTTCTCTTGCATCAGAACCACCATTGTATATGTATTATTCAGCTGTATCTAGTAATTCTATCAACCAAACATGTATATTATTTCAGACTTAGAAAACCAGTTGTGTATTATTTCGACTTTAGAGTCGCGCGTTGTAGTATTATGGTTTTCATGCTGATTTTGAGTTTTGATCCTCGCCCTTCGGCGTTGTATATTATACTGCTTGCGTGGTCGTGACCGTCGATTGACGAAGAGCTAGCTCCCGCTTGGGGATGCCTTTTATCATTGTACATATATTATTCTTGTTGTACCCCGTTTGGGGTCAGTATTTACAAAGGAAACTCTGCCGAAATTTTCAGAAAAGATTAGAGATTTTAAAAATGCATATTCGGCTTACTTATTTAAAAATCATGCTTTTAAAACATGTTTTCTTTACTTCTTAAAAACTAGTTTCCTTTATTTACTCCTTAAAATGGTTTTAGATTTCTGGGCTTTTGGCTTACTTGGATTAGATGGGGTCCTATAGACTTCATATGACTCAAGGGCCAGTCACCTATTTCGGGTCGTGACACCTTTATTTTCTTTAAAAGGTTTAGATTTCTGGGTTTCAGACTACTTGAATTATGTTACGCCTTTAGACGTTGCGTGATTTAAGTGCTGGTCACGAGCTAATATTTCGGGTCATGACAAAGTTGGTATAGAGCGTTAGGTTTAACCTTGGTTCGAGTCTATGTTTTACTATGCGGGGTCTAGGGTGGGTACGTATTTCGGAACCTAGGCTTGACCTTAAGGAACTTAGACTTAAACGGGGGGTATTAGACCCGAACTTTCGTTTCATAGGTTGACCCTAATTGATGGAGTAGGTAGCTTGAGTAGAGTGACGTACCGTATGTATGTTCTGCGGCATATTTACGATACGATACTCCACTTAAGAAACCTTAGGATGTACATATTTTTGAGACTTATGATTCTCTTCATACCCATGATTATACATCCATTTGAGATCCTTGATTCTATTCGTTTCCATGATCATACTTTTATTGATGTTGTTCCTTCTTATGACCATGTATCCATTCTGGATCTGTCGTTTTCTTTCTTTCCGTTGATCTGCTCTCTTCGATACTCGATTGAGGTTCTTGTCACCATGGTTTGAGCGCAGTTTGAGCTACTGCTAGTGTTGCGGTAAAAGCGAGCTCGTCTGGTACGAGGGCTGACCATTGTGTTTTCTGGTGACATGGGAACGTCACGATGTAGTGTTATGTTGTGACCTCTTGTGGAGGTGAGTGTTCGGTTTTACACCGGATAATCGAGCCATTAGAGCTGCCTGTTGCGAGAAGACTGTTGATGTACAGCATACCTCAGGGATTATGATGTCGCCTACCGTGCAGACAGATGACCTAGCTATTGCTGAGATGATGGGATGTCGCTTCCAGGGCTTACGAGCTGAGATCGCTGGAGCTTCAAGGCAGAGATGCGACAGGTGATAGCTAGTCTATTCCGAGTTGAGAGACGAAGGTGATTCGTCAGATTAATACGGCGACGCAGGCCCAGTTGAGTTAAAGATTTCCAGTGTGGAGAGTCTTACTCAGGTCTAGAGATGACTGATCCTGAGATGACCGCGATGCACCATCTTTCTTGGATGATTGAGGCATTCTTTAGTGTGCGGATGAAGGGTATTCACATGTCGGCTATGTGAAGCTAAAAAGTTCGAGCGAGTGTCAGAAACCCATTTTCCTAAGTTTAAAGTGTTTGGAAGAACATAAAAGTGATTCTGTGGACCCTCTAGAAGAATGAAACCCTAACTCGACATGATGACCATGGAACCACTTTTGAACCTTAGGGTTTGCGGCAGTTTAGCGGTGCCATCAGTGAGGCTTAGGTTTGCCCTTCTACGGCTGGTCTAGAGGTACTGTGGTATGTACCAGATTATTTTTATACTGTGCTCAGGTGTTGAGCCTTCGGGAAATTTTAGGACCTTGATGACTCGATCGAAAGGTTTGACGTCGTACGAATATCATGGGATAAGAGATCAGCAAGCTGACCAGATTCGGATAGAGGACCTCACCCAGATGCGTTGGGAGTTGATCGAGGACGGGCGAGTATTGAGTATTTCTCTGATGGTTGGGACGAGTTCCCAAGGACATGTTCGGCCAGATATCTTCTACAGAGTGATGAAGATACAGAGTACGCGATTTCGAGTCTATGTGAGAGACTTCGGATTGACCGTGGCCAAAAAAAGATGCAGTACGCAGGTAGCAAGACGTGACATCGAAGCGAACGATGTGATTTTTTGCACTCGGTATAGCTTATATGTGCTTGCAGTGTATTGATATATGTTTTGTGCACGCAGTAGCACACGTTTATGATTTTATACACCCTGGTACACTCGGTGTTGCTTTTATACGCATTCGAGTTATGTATTTGTATTTCGTGCACTGGATGCACCAGATTTGCGCTTCGGGCGTTTGTGGCACTAGATTTTCATTTCTTGCGATTGTGGCACCAGATTTATATTTTTGTGTATTTGTTTCACCAGATTCGTATTTCGCACATTAGTTACACTAGATTTGCATTTCTTGCATTTGTTGCAACGGACGGGTATTTATGCGTTTGTCGCACTGGATTTATACTCCGTACCTTGGTTGCACCTGATTTATGTCTTTGAGCAATTGTGTTGCCAGATTTGTGTTTTCGTGCGCGTTGGCACTTGCCGTTCATTTTCGTGCATGCTGCACTATATGCTTTGACGGACCCGACGCGCTTTGGTTGGATTTTTCCGCATATTAGGCGCTTGATTTCGGATTTTTGTGCGCATCGGATGCACTTGAGTGAGATTTTACTTGTGCATGTTGGATGCCCTTGATTTAGATTTCTTTCGTACATGATGGATGCACTAGATTTGGATTTTTGCTCATGTTGGGCGAATGATATGAGATGTGGTTTTGTGCACACCGGATGCACTCAATTGGGATTTTCATTCTTGCGAATTAGTTGCACCGGATGCACTCTAGATGCACTTGATATTGTTGTCGTGCACACCCGTTGCACTGGACAGATGATTTCGTGGACACCCGTTGCACTTAGTTTTGGATTTTGTGCATATTGTGTCACCTGTATTTGGATTTGATTTCCATGCGCACCAGACACACGTGATTGTTGGGTACGCCTTTTGAGGCTGATTTTGCTTTTTGAGCACTTTGTTTCATGATAGGTACTATATATTATATAGTAGCCGAACATGATTGATCTGGGAACAGTACCTGAGTACTTGCATGCATTAAAGCTTACCAAGAGATTTTCAAAGGATCTATAGTCTCGCTATGTAACATTTCAGAAAAATAAAATATTATTTTTTGGGAATTTTTATAATTTAATATTAATTTTAATGAATATTTTAATATTTCGGTATAATTAAATACCGATAAATAGGGAAAAAATTGGAAAATTATGGAAATTACTAAAAAGATGGTGCTTTATGTGATTTATACAAATTATGAAATTTTACGATTTATTATACACTAATTTTGTGCTAATCGCGATTAAAAATCGCTAATCGGGCTTTAAACATGTTTTGTGCACATGACATGCATATGTCATTTTTAACACTTGTTACATTTTCCTACATGGTTTTCTTCATTTTCTTGCATGGTTTGTTTTGGAATGAATTGAGGAGAAAAGAAAATAAAAGAAAAAGAAAAGGAAAACAATATTGTAAGGAGGTATGGGAAAGAGAGAGAGAGAGAGAGATATGTGAAGGGTCAACCATGGTATGGCTCTTGGTCTCATTGCATCATCTTCTTCATTTTCTTCTTCCCTTCCCCTCAAAGCTGCTGTCCTCTCTCTCCCTCCCACTAAAAGTCCTCACAACACCATTAAAACTCTTCCAAAACCCACTCCCATTTCACAAAAAGTGTGCACAAGCTCATGGAAAGCACTTTGGACCAAGAAAGGAAAGGTTTTGGAGACTTAGGGCAACTCAAGAAAGTTCTTGAGTTGCCAAATGAGGTAATTTCCGCACTCTTGGTATGGAATTTAGATTTCCTTAGCACATATATAAGTTTAGAGGTGTTTTATATCGGTTTAGTGAACCTTGAAGTTTTGTTGAGAGGGTTAGGGTTAAATTGAGTTGTGTTAGTGTAATTGAACACTTGTGGTGACCTTAAACCGCCTAATTACCAGAAACCCATACCAAACCCAACTGAAACCCAAAATACCGAAAAAACGGAAACTTCAAATGTCAGTTTGTGAGGTATTTTAGTGTGCAGAGAAATCTGGGATGACTTGGGAACTTTACGAGACTAGCAAACAACTTTAGGAGCTTAGATTGACTACCAGGAGACCACCCTACAAACATGACACCCTACCTCCCCTCAAGAACCGAGGAGGCCGGAATTTGGACTAGGGTGGCCGGCCACTTTGGAGAGCTAGGTGACTTGCTTCCTCCTGTAGCTCATATGCACCATATATATCACCCTAGTGTTGTTTTGGAACCTTGGTTTCACCTTAAACAAAATCTGGAGCATGTTTTCAATGTTGCTTCCATATGTTTTGTGTTGTTTTCGAAGCTAAGTTTTGATATTTGTGTTTTCACTCGGTCACTTGACGTTTGTACGTTTATCCCGAGTGTTATTGGGTTGAGTTGCGAGATGCAAACCATAAATTCTAACCTATAGGCTTTTAAGCGTGTCGTTTTGGTTTTCGTGTGTCGTTTCGTCTTCGAATTTGATTTTAACGCGATACGATACGTTATGATGTGTAGGTACCCTCGCGATGACTTCGAGAGGACAAGCAAGCGCGTGGGGACGTCGGCATCGGCAAATGAAGATCATGTGAGTAGATTATATCTACGGAGTAAGTCGGCTGGATGGCGTATAGCACCTCCGCAGTTCGATGTATAGTATGCTATACATACACTATATATATACGATATCTTTATGTGTGACATGGATATTCAAGATATGATTAGGTGTTCAATGGTTAGTTCTTGGTTATTAGAAGTGAACTAGTATAGCTTCTTAGTCGTGAACCCTAGAATAGGTTTACACCCACATGCACACACATGCTTACTGTTATACTTATGCGTATATGGGGATACGTATATATATACACACACATAGGTATGGGACGATGTATATATATATACACGTATACCAACACTTGGATGATGAGGATAATGTATGATATTTATGGATGAGTCGATGAGATTGGGCATGGTGCCATGAGATCGGTGATATGATGTAATTCGTATTATGAGATACGACATGAGTTATAGCGGGCCTTTAGGCGTGTGTTTTCATACAAGCACACACACACGCACATATATATATAGATGGTATCAGCTTGTACTGGACTTAGATCAGTACCCCAGTTCATGTGATATGATGATAAGGATACCAGATAATTGATGAGATAAATGTAAGATTCGACTTGTACCCAGATTTGGGATGCCGTACGACGGATTTATGTATGAGCTATATATTGATGATAGATCCGCACTCATGACACGAGGATGTTATACTGTATATTGTATCGTATGTGATACTATTGAGGCGGGATCACCGACTATTATATGTATATATATCGACTCGGATTTAGATGGTTCCCATACCTTTTCGATTAGCTTGTTAGTTAGATCTGTAGTTTACTTAGTAGATGTTAGACTAGACCCGAGTCATATCTATTTCAAAACTAACGAATTGTGAGTATTTTAATGACAGGTCAAGGGATTCTACGGATATTTTCAAAAGACACATCTTTTCCTAAAAACACCGTAGCCCTTATTGTCACGATCCAAAGTTTGGCCCGTGACCGGCACTTAACCACCTAACGTCTACAGGAGTAACGCGACTAAGTGAACCGAAAACCCAGAAACCAAACCAGTAAAAGTATAGAGTGTTTTAAGTTTTAAAATGGAAGCATTTAGAAGTAATAAGAAATCTTAAGTAAACAATCACCAAGATAGTAATATACGACGCCGTAGCGAAGATCAAGAGTAATAAGTGGGAATATCACAGATAGAATAAACTGCATAAGTAAAATCGGCTCACAACGAGCTCGACACCAGAAAACAAATAATATACATCATCGTCCTCACACTGTCTCTAAGTCAAGTACATATATGGTAGATGGAGAATACTAGATACAACAATGTACATAACTGAAAGATAAACAGATACCGCACAAAACCCAGCTATCTACAAAAGAGCTAGTACACAACTGTAGGGATATATGTGTCAAAAGATGCAAGAACACAGCCTGCTGCGACTACTCCGAAGGGCAACCTACAAACACTGTGGCACAACGGGGGTGAGTTGCCAACTCATGAATAGAGATAACATATAAAGGTAATCGTGAGTATGCACGTACTGCGCTACTCTATCATATGCCAACAGATGATATCAATGCGTGATAAGCAGTATGTGCAATAATCATGTAAGTGCTCTATCAGGTAATATAACTACAGGATGAGATACAATAATGAATGCTGAGCATGGGAAGTATAACATCTACACGGAATATCAATGTGGAATACGTAGTCGGTGACCATCAATGCACACCAAATCCCAACAACCCGACGCCAGCACTCCCATCGGCCCTCAAATCCTGTACATCACTGAGAATCATGAGTGCCCAACATCGGCACCCAAATATCATAAATACCCGTGTCTAGCATCGACACGCAAATCTTCCTATATCGGGCATCCGTCAGTCCGGGCTAGCCCCATCTCTCATATATCTATCGGGCATCCTGTTGGAGATAGTGCCCTCATAGTCAATTATTGGATCGCAGGTACGTGATTGCAATGATTGCGGAGGACCTATACCGGTAGGACAGTCTTACTCGAGATGATAGTATGCTATCTGGTTTGCCTTTATCAGTCGTGTACATGATCAGGTGACTGATTACATGTTACACTTTGATAGAGCCCTTAGGATCTTGCTTTACTACCAACAGTATGATGGCGATCATATACGTGAGAGTTGGGTAGTTTATACGCATATCCTTAATTGTGGTCCCTAGTCGTGGGAGTTTCGAGACAGGGCATCGATACTCCGGAGTAGACTAGTGTATACAGTCGAGACCCCGACGAGGGGCGGTGGCCGGTCTCACAAGCTACTGGTGTCAGTTGGATCACCTAAGATGTATACAGGTGCTCATTGGGTTATGAGTACACCGGACAGGACTCGCCGGGAATCTGCTAGTTAGTACTATACCTATCGTCAGATAGCAGTTCCCTGGTGACATGTGTACAGGTTAGTTCATCGACCTGAGGTCGTCATTTGTCTCGTGTGAGTTCCCACTGTGCTTTGATTTCTACCCTACCACGGCTCAAAGGAGTCGTGCAAACAGGTAGTTTTTGGGTACAGTCCCGAGCCATATGGAGGCACGTGAGCGGATCGGCAGGGGATTCGTCTCTCCCGGTTTTGGGGGCGAGGTCATGCTGTGTCTAGGAGAGCCATTACACATAGTCCATGGCCATGGCAGGAGATTTACTGGTAGGTACTCCAGTAGTATCTCAGGGTGTTATTGGGCTACACTCCGACACGACTTATACTGCTATTAGGGGTCTGACGTTACTAGCCCCCTAGACAGATATGCGATACTCATAGACGAACGGACCGGACTGTATATACATTGTCACTGTTAGGCTCAGTAGGGTATCTGGATGAGTTCGCTCATCAGCCTCCCTTGAGGTCAGTCCGTGGGCAGCCGTTACGCATAGCTAGAGCCGCTGACGGTTTGTGGTTAAACCCACTGCCAGGGTACTGACGAGTCATTAGAGTCCCCCACAGACAGTTTCCCAAGTTCGGGCGAAACGTTGTAGAGGCCGTATGGTTTTATGGCAGGGTTCGGAAAATGCACGTGCGTTTACGCACGTGTTATTTTTCGGGCAGATGATACTGGTCGGCTTTGATTTAAGCCGGATCCGAGTATTGTATTGAGTAGATATAATATCTTTGTCTCAGTTGCATTTGTATTCGGTCGTAATACAAATGCGGGTATATTTATACAGTTACGGGGTTATCCTGAAAGTTGTTTCAGGATCACTTTTGGAAGTTGCCAGTTTCCTGTTTTCTATCAGCCGTCTTTTAACATTTGGTTAAAGACGGGTTTATCTTTTCTTGGATGAGGGTGAATCATGCTTCTAGAAGGTTCTAGAAGGTTCTAGAAAATGGTGACAAGGATAATGACTCATGCTTTGATTTCTAAACATTCTTGTTTTCCTTAAGATATTCTTTTGTGTTCACATTATGATATTTTGCTTAAGGTTACTCTCCCCTCTCCTACACTCACCTCCCTCCATCTATATATGGCCGGCCCCTCCTCACACTCTCTCACTTTGATGTTTTTTCACTTGAAAAGATTATGATAGATTTTGGGGTGTATGGAATTCACAGCTCATTTCATTCCATCACCCGATTCCCTCGGCAACTTCATTAACCGATCGTCCACGGACTTGGACGAAGTGAGACATAGTCGTCTACTCATTCTCTACATCATTCTTGGTCGTCTCTTTTAGCAAACTTGACGATCGAGTTGCCTCGAGTCAGAGGCGGGAGCCCGTTTAAAGAATCAGTGATGTGGTGCCACCTGGACGAGCAGATCAGAGATCGATGAGATCGGAGCAGCCGCAACGGAGCGTGGGATGATGGTTAAAGAACGAAGGACTCGGATCGTTCGGTATAACCTTTCTACACTCTTTACAGTTTGTTAGTTTAGTAATAATGGCAGATCCGGGTTAAAGTATACGATAGCGCCAGTTAAAAAATTTTTGTTCCGCATTTGGCGTCTGTAGACGGCCGGGGCGCTAGCGTAGACTTACAGTGGTATCAGAACCTCACCATTTTGCTTTACTAACTTGTGCTAACGCGTTTAAAATATCGATCGAACCGGAAATCAAAAATCGCAATTTTTCAGCTTGACAGTTTCTGTTGTTTTTAAATGGTTTCCTAAAAATATTTCACACATCTCAGAAAACTGTGCAGGGTTTTATAAGAGCACCGACAAAATTTGGGCACGTGACTCCACCAAACCGCCGCGGAAACGCGGCCAAACCCATGGTTTGGCCGCGCATCTGTGGCCACTTGGTGAGATCATGCTCCCAAATTTGTACAGTGTGTTCCCCTCTGGAAATTGGGGTTTTTGGTATATATCTTTTGGGCCCAGGTTTTGTTTCTGTTCTCCAGATTTGCGTGGGGCCCACTTTGTGATATTTAGTCGATCGAAATTTAAACGCGTTAGTTTACAGTGCTTACATTATATCTCCGACCGGGAATGTCATTTGATCGGTAAACCGCGTCTGATTGCTATAGTTCTTTTAGACGGGTTTGCGAACGTGACATTCGCGTTGATGTTCTGTGTTGTGCTGTGATGTTGTGGATTTATCGTGGTGGATAGCAGTGTGCAATGGTAGTGCAGTTTGAGTTTATTTGTACATTTGATATTGCGGGGCGAGCGTCCAACATGTGGACTGTCGTCACTGCCTGTTGTATAATATTCTTTTGGGGCACGACCAGGTTGCGGTCGATGTACCTGTTGTACTATTTTTCATTACTGTACTAGGTTTTACCCCGAGACGGAGTGCACGGATAGCCGGGTTCTGGAGGGCAACGGGTCCGCATCTCATGGCTTTGAGAGGCAGAGGGGTCTCACTCTAGAATTGGCAGACTATTCGCCGCACTCGTAGGCGGTACAGGTTGACCCAAGGAGGGGTACCCAAGATTACCGGATTCCGTGAAGTGCTGGGTGTTCCATTCACTATGCTGTGGGGACTACCTCGCTTCAGGTTTTGGCGGGTAACTTGCCGCACCCGTAGGGGTCTAGGTTTCATTGCACAGGCTATCCACACGACAGGGGAACGTCGGGTTTCAGCAGCGGCTCTGTGAAACTCGGGGATCCCAGATTATCTGTATTGTTCTCTGATGCTTATTACTTTTCTGTAATGTTGCATATTATCACGCCTGGATCGATTATTGTATATTGGTTTATATACTATTAGATGTTGTATATGTTTTACACCCGCGCTAGTCCAGTCCCCGCTCTGTCGTTAGTTAAGTAACCTAACGGGTGATGACGGGACCCAGTGACGAATGCGGATGGCATATACGTACATTTTATTTTCGTTCTTTTCTGGTGTGATTGATTGATGGGACTGCGTTGATTCTGATCAATCCAAAGTAAAACAAACCTGTTTACAGTTGTTGGAACAAATTTAAAAAGTTTTATTGCAAAGACGTTTCCTTTTGTTTTGCATAGCGGTATTCAGTGGAATATCCTGCACCTCATTCGACGGGGCAAGGGCCGATATCCCTTCACCGGGACTGACCCCTTGGGCAGAAGTTTGCGTCAGGGTAATAACTTCACTATAGCCGATTACAAGTTGCTTTGCATAGCGGTATTCAGTGGAATATCCTGCACCTCATTCCACGAGGAAAGAGCCGAGATCCCTTCACCGGGAGTGACCTCTTTAGCACAGGTTTTCGCCACTATATTTTAAAAAAGCTATCAGGTTCCTTCAGCTATATCAAGTTCACTACGTTAAAGGTTTTTCGCCAAAAACCAGCCGTAGCCCTCCGTCACTTCTTTTGGGTATTCAGTAGTATTCAAGCTATGTATTTTGACCTAACGCCAAGGCATAGTGTTTGGTAGCTGCTGGGTATTCAATTGTTGCATAGATAGATGAGTTGGTTTGGGACAGCCGTTCTGCCATTTTAACCTAATGCCAAGGGCATGTGCGGGTGGGTTCAAATTAACAAGATAGTGACGGGTAGAACTTGGCATGTGACTTATGACATTTTGACCTAACGCCAAGATTATAAGAGCATGGGGTAAAAATCTTATCGGGAGTTTCTAAAGAAACTGAAACTTGCCAAGTATGCGCATACCTTCTGGAGTATGAGTAACGTGGATGCATTCCATCACGTTATCATGCGATGAGAGTTGGATCCCGATTCCTACTGATGAGTTGGTTTACTCTTCGGGTGATCCCGATTGATTCTTCTTTCAGGTTTGGAGGAGAATTTGACAGGACAGTGGGAGGTTTCCGGATTAGATAAAATGATAACCATTCTGATCTAGGTTAGAGTGCACGCAGAGTGTTTCTTTTCTCTCTCTCTTTGGCAGCGACCTTTGACCGACCCTAGACTATGACTCAGTGACTAGGTTGACCGAACCTTCTTAAAATACTGGCTTTTGGATTGTCTATGTTGCATAAGTCATTGCCACTCCTTCTTCTACCCTTTGCATTTCTCAGAACACCCGTTTTACTACGGATATCCACTTCCATTGGATAGATCCATCGTATGGTTATATACGAACTCGAAGGGACTTCTTCGAGGATGGATCCAGGTTCAGGAGAAATAGAATTGCTTTATTCAGTTGTCTTTTATTATCACCTTCTCTCAGGTTGCGAGAGCTCCTTGGTTTAGGAGAGTACACCTATTACGCTTATTGGATAGTCTTATTCCAAACCATAGGCAGGTGCCGAAAGGTAGGGAATGAAGAAAACCAATTAGCCTAAGTAGGGTGTGCAGAAGGCAATAACTAAAGACAAAATAAAGGGATTAGAAAGAGGGCAAAGTAAATTGCGACTGATATCATTCACGGCCAAAACCGCATAGTTCATCGCCACTCCTATTTCACCTTTAAAAGAATAAGGTGTTATTCAGTTGTCTTTTATCATCACCTTCTCTCAAGATATGAGTACTCCTTGGTTTAGGAGGGTACACCTATTATGCTTAATGGATAATCTTATTCCAAACCATAGGCTGGTGCCGAACGGTAGGGACGGAAGAAAACCATTTAGCCTAACAATGGTGTACAGAAGGTAACGACTAAAGACAAATAAAGGGATTTGGAGAGATGGCAATAAAATATATGGTTGAAGTCATGAATTGGATTATGGAAGAGGCATTGCTATGAATACCAAGATACCCCTACGAAACATTTTCATGTTTCAGTGCATTGTTAAAGAAAAACTGTTTTCCCGATTAGACACTTACTCCAAGGGTATGTATTTACCAGGTTTCATTCTCATATCTGTATGGTTTTACAGATGATGAGTGGGAGTAAGTTATTGGGAATTAGGTGATTATCCTCATTATATCGGAATTCGTTGTAATTGGTGATATTTGAGGAAATCGCCAGGGTACAGTTTTCAACCTACGACGCACAGGTTTTGAGTTGTTTAACTCAGCGGACTTATACAGAGTATTGTATGTTGTCCAGTGTCCATCAGGACAAAGGGGTAGGTCCTCGTACAATGTTCTGTTTACTTATAACTTCTCTAGTATTTAGACAAGTGTTTCGTAGAAATACAAGGTCTAAGTTTTGAGAAGTTGTGGGTATAAGAATAAAGTAGAGAACCAGGTATCACAAGTATCGGGATTCTTCAAAGAGATCGAAGATGTAGATTCTTGTGATTGGTATTCAGATGATAGTGATGGTTTTGAGAAACGTGTTTCTCTTTCAGGTTACTCATAATTGGATGGATTCCTAAGTTGAGTAATGCTGATTAGCCTCTTTCTATTAAGTTGATATGCACTGGAGACAGCTGCATGATTTGAATCAGGTTCCAATTAAATAAGTGCCAAAGTTTCTATATTGGATATAGAATGGTTCGTACCTTAAAAGATGTTAAGGTACGGGGAGTTGTCCAGCTTATGCTTAAAACCAGACTCTGGATAACTCAGGACACGTTTCTGTAATGGCTGTTTGTGGGTTGACCCTGGCTATGACGAGGGTTGATATTCTACCATTTGGAAGATCAATAGCTATATTGTTCTTGACTCGCCACAGTCTTAGTTAAATGGATCTTTTTCAGAAAACAGTAGTGGGAGTATGGTAGAACTGGAAGTGATTCCAGAACCGCGAACGATTACGGAAAATTTAATAGGACCTATATATTCAATCAGGTTTGACATTTCAATAGCCACTCCGCAGATATGGTGGGTAACCTCAGACACCCGAGAGGTACTCGGTAGCCTCAAGGACGGTGACAGGGAGGTTCTTATCTATCCAGACTTGACACTACTGTTGTTCCAGGCTATGAGACCCGGTAGGAGGGTTGTCGTAGTTAGTGGGAGCATCGGAAGAATAGTGGGCAAGTAGCTTATGTCTATTTATAGACTAGAGCGGTTATAGCGGAGATAGATCATCTAATTTTGATGTGACAGTCATGGGTTTGACTTCAATCAGAATAGGGGATGGATCTGTTAAGAAGGTAGTAGGGTGTAATGTCATGGTATTTGGATGACATACACAGAGTGGGAAGTAAAATTCCTATACTACGATCGGTTGTACTGTGGTCGTCACACAGTTGTTTCTCCAGACAGGATATGGATATAATATTTGACATTCTGGTTTCTGGATCTATGGTTTTAGATCTAGATTTGGGTAGTTTCCCAATCTGGGTACTTTGACAGATATTCTAATGTTTTTTAGAATAGTTGACTCCTACAATGGTGGTGTACCTGCAGGTGATGGAGTCACCCTCTCTAAAGGTGTCGTATAGACTAAAGGGGAGAGGGAAGTGCATGATTGACAGATCACTTGCTTAGGCAATTGAGTCAATCGTGAGATGTCAAGTACCACACCAGATGTTGTTTTTGCACTAGATGCAATAAGTTTGTATTAATCCAATCCTGGAGAAACATAACGAAGCAGTTTTAGAACATAAGTGCATGTTCTACGGATTTGATGACGGCAGCCTCTTTCGGGAGACGATTATCATTCCAGGCTTCAAAGGTGACATGGTTGACAGAGTGATTGTCAAAGTTATAGTTTTTCCCTCTGACGAAGAGGGACAGTATTGTGGACAGGTGGTCCAAGAGGATACTGTGGGTGGCATGGTGCCGGATACTGATTAGGTTCAGTGATCGATACAGTCTAAGAAGTTTGGATTTGGCGTTCATTTATGAGCTAGGTCCCATCAGATATCCAGACATATTCTAAGAAAGGTATTACTCAATTCGGGAGATGGCTTTCTCCGCGAACTTGAGATTAAGAGAGATATAGAAAGAAACATCTAGGCGGATCCACTCACTGAGGCTATTTCTCGAACACAATAGTTTTACAAACGGGCTTTGTGAAACTGATTAGTAGAGGAGTTGGATGTTCGGTTTCACACGGGCTGTGAGTAGTCGACATCGCAATAATTAGCCTTGAGTGCAAGTGGGAGATTGTTGGAGATAGTGCCCTCATAGTCAATTATTGGATCGCAGGTACGTGATTACAATGATTGCGGAGGACCTATACCGGTAGGACAGTCTTACTCGAGATGATAGTATGCTATCTGGTTTGCCTTTATCAGTCGTGTATATGATCAGGTGACTGATTACATGTTACACTTTGATAGAGCCCTTAGGATCTTGCTTTACTACCAACAGTATGATGGCGATCATATACGTGAGAGTTGGGTAGTTTATACGCATATCCTTAATTGTGGTCCCTAGTCGTGGGAGTTTCGAGACAGGGCATCGATACTCCGGAGTAGACTAGTGTATACAGTCGAGACCCCGACGAGGGGCGGTGGCCGGTCTCACAAGCTACTGGTGTCAGTTGGATCACCTAAGATGTATACAGGTGCTCATTGGGTTATGAGTACACCGGACAGGACTCGCCGGGAATCTGCTAGTTAGTACTATACCTATCGTCAGATAGCAGTTCCCTGGTGACATGTGTACAGGTTAGTTCATCGACCTGAGGTCGTCATTTGTCTCGTGTGAGTTCCCACTGTGCTTTGATTTCTACCCTACCACGGCTCAAAGGAGCCGTGCAAACAGGTAGTTTTTGGGTACAGTCCCGACCCATATGAAGGCACGTGAGCAGATCGGCAGGGGATTCGTCTCTCCCGGTATTGGGGGCGAGGTCATGCTGTGTCTAGGAGAGCCATTACACATAGTCCATGGCCATGGCAGGAGATTTACTGGTAGGTACTCCAGTAGTATCTCAGGGTGTTATTAGGCTACACTCCGACACGACTTATACTGCTATTGGGGGTCTGACGTTACTAGCCCCCTAGACAGATATGCGATACTCATAGACGAACGGACCGGACTGTATATACATTGTCACTGTTAGGCTCAGTAGGGTTTCTGGATGAGTTCGCTCATCAGCCTCCCTTGAGGTCAGTCCGTGGGCAGCCGTTACGCATAGCTAGTGCCGCTGACGGTTTGTGGTTAAACCCACTGCCAGGGTACTGACGAGTCATTAGAGCCCCCCACAGACAGTTTCCCAAGTTCGGGCGAAACGTTGTAGAGGCCGTATGGTTTTATGGCAGGGTTCGGAAAATGCACGTGCGTTTACGCACGTGTTATTTTTCGGGCAGATGATACTGGTCGGCTTTGGTTTAAGCCAGATCCGAGTATTGTATTGAGTAGATATAATATCTTTGTCTCAGTTGCATTTGTATTCGGTCGTAATACAAATGCGGGTATATTTATACAGTTACGGGGTTATCCTGAAAGTTGTTTCAGGATCACTTTTGGAAGTTGCCAGTTTCCAGTTTTCTATCAGCCGTCTTTTAACATTTGGTTAAAGACGGATTTATCTTTTCTTGGATGAGGGTGAGTCATGCTTCTAGAAGGTTCTAGAAGGTTCTAGAAAATGGTGACAAGGATAATGACTCATGCTTTGATTTCTAAACATTCTTGTTTTCCTTAAGATATTCTTTTGTGTTCACATTATGATATTTTGCTTAAAGTTACTCTCCCCTCTCCTACACTCACCTCCCTCCATCTATATATGGCTGGCCCCTCCTCACACTCTCTCACTTTGATGTTTTTTCACTTGAAAAGATTATGATAGATTTTGGGGTGTATGGAATTCACAGCTCATTTCATTCCATCACCCGATTCCCTCGGCAACTTCATTAACCGATCGTCCAAGGACTTGGACGAAGTGAGACATAGTCGTCTACTCATTCTCTACATCATTCTTGGTCGTCTCTTTTAGCAAACTTGACGACCGAGTTGCCTCGAGTCAGAGGCGGGAGCCCGTTTAAAGAATCAGTGATGTAGTGCCACCTGGACGAGAAGATCAGAGATCGATGAGATCGGAGCAGCCGCAACGGAGCGTGGGATGATGGTTAAAGAACGAAGGACTCGGATCGTTCGGTATAACCTTTCTACACTCTTTACAGTTTGTTAGTTTAGCAATAATGGCAGATTCGGGTTAAAGTATACGATAGCGCCAGTTAAAAAGTTTTTGTTCAGCATTTGGCGTCTGTAGACGGCCGGGGCGCTAGCGTAGACTTACACATCCGTCAGTCCGGGTTAGCCCTCTCTCTCATATATCTATCGGGCATCCATCAGTCCGGGTCAGCCCCCTCTCTCATATATATCTATCGGGCGTCCGTCAGTCCGGGTCAGCCCCCTCTCTCATATATCTATCGGGCATCCGTCAGTCCGGGTCAGCCCTCTCTATCTCATATATATCACTCTAGCACCGAGAAAACATAGGGTGGATGATCAGTCGAAAATATTGTATATTTTAGCCGGCAATTTCCTTAACAATTGCATACATTTAGAAGTGTTCGGCATTCATATTCTATATATTAGCAAATCTGTCACAAAATATGAGATTGCATGTGTTAGACTTTTAAACCGACACTTTAAAGGAAATTAACCGCATTTCATGGCATCGCATCATTTCTGTATTTGCGCAACACTTTTCTTGAGTCTATGCAGGAAAATACGGAAGAAAAACCAAAGAGCTGATCAACATTACACCAACTCCATACTTTCAGATCTGGTAGCATTTCAGAAGGAATTATGCAATTCTATATATCAAACAAAGGCCTATACATAAGCCCAAGATATCACCAGAGAGCCCAGGCTTCAACTCCCACAAGTAGCCGCGGAAGTGCGGCGGGAACAGGCTTGAGCCGCGGATCCGCCGCGCTTCTGCCACGTCATCGTCTCATTTTCAGTGAAAAATTCTCACAGCGGGACCCACACCTCATTGTGATACATCAAGTTCCAGAATACCCTCGAAGATACTGCCAGATCAGCAAAGAAAATTAAGGAAGGCTAATCCTAATCAAGCTCCTAATTAATCCTCATCTAGAAGCTTCTCCCCTAACTAACTTTTGGAGGGAAATTTGAATTTCTTCAACAAACTTTAGGAGGGAAACTTAGAATTTGAAATCCTATATCTAGGGTTAGTTATCTATAAATAGGAACCTAGACCTAGGGTTAAAGGCTAATCAATAATCAATAACCATTGGTTCATTCTACACCATTTTCTTCCACAAGTCTCGTGACAAGGCTTGTGCGAAACCCTAACCCTAATTCCACTCCAAATCCAAGATCTTGAGTACCAATCGAGCAAGAAGCCTTCAACCTTTTAGGAGCCGAGCCGATCTTCAATCGGGCAAGTGATCCAAGCCGATCCACGATCCACGGAGACGAGCGAAGCCAAGTCGACGATCAAGTTCTTCCTCTTGTAGTTCTTGAGCGAATGTAACTAAATTGTTGATATAAATAAAAGGTGAATTTCTTTTATCTTGCTTTCTTTTAATTCTTGCATCATGATTAGATCTCAATTTATAATTGTTGTTCTTGTTGTAATGTGTGAGTAAAACTCCGCTCGTAAAGGAGTCGAGACGATTGTAGAATGATGATGTAACAAATCTTAATACGATTTTTAAGTCCTACGAGTTTTGTAAACCCTAGCAAGTTCAAGAATCGATGACCTAGTTTCGTAGCGATACTTTCTTGATTGTGATCGCTCGAAATTAGGGATCTACGATCGTTTCTTGAATTTACTAGAGGCTAGAATATGAATGGTATCAATGAAAGAACAAGAGAAAAGATGAAACCCTAGTTTCACAAGAAGTCTCTAATTCTCATCGATCATCATCGATCTAGTATCAATTCATCGAAGGATAAGAATACGTAATTGTAAGATTACATCACATCTATAGATCCGATCGATTCCTACGAGCCTCATTTCGATTCTTGATATTTGGTTTGGAAAAATCAACAAACGATCAATTCTTGATTCTATCTTGTAATGCTTTCTTAGATCTAGATTTTTCTCATTCTTGAACTTCAATTTCAAATCATGAATTGTTTTGTTTTCTTTTCATTAAAGTTTCAACTCATCTAATTCAAAAGACAAACGATTACACTTTCCCTGTGGACGATCCGCACTCACTTACAATCTACAATCCGACACCGTAGTTGATTGCGGTCAAATAATTTTTGGTTGTGATTTCTTTACAATTTCATACTACACATCAAGAATTCGTTTCAATCAGTGGACGCACCGAAATATCATATCAAGGGAACCGGGTTTTTAAATGAATACATATTTGAAATAGCCACGGTTCCCAAATCCAGAAATCACATGTAATCCAAACCAATATGCAAATCAATGTGATGTGATATGTGCATCAAGTATGAATATCATGTCAAGTCACATAAAGATGAGCTACAACATAATGATCCGATATGATATATGCATCAAGTATTAATATCATGGAAATTCTACAGTGTGAGTGTCATGGCAATTACTAACGGTGTGTGTGTAGCATGCAGGATAGTGCTCATGCAACATGAACCGTTAGTAATGGTGCGGTGTTCTATTAATTCTAGTTCATATACATATATTAGTGAATGTGGTATGCACTAAATAGTAGCCATGAATAGTCAATGTATGGAAATGTAGCAACAAGATCCTATCATCCCTGACGTAGAACGCCATGTGGGCGATATCCCCGTAAATGTTAAATCTACTCACTGTAGTCTCTCGCTAGGTATAGCCGATGACTTATTTCCCCTTCTTCGTGGCGTCCGTCGCACTCGCCTGCGAACCTAGAATTCTACAGAATATCACGCATAAGCTCAAAACCATAAAAACACGACATTTAAGGTCAACTAGAAACCCGTGTCGCAAACCAAGTGCGCGTGTGCGCGATACGCTAAAACGTGTGATTACGCGCCTGAAGTCACTACGACGTGTCGCGATACGCAGAAACCCCAAACCCACACACACATATCACGCGTGTCGCTAAAGATTAATAAATACGAGAAATAGGGTATTCTACTCCATATTTTGATACAGAACAGATATTATAAAATTAGATATACCAAAATACCCCACATAGCAGCAGACTCCTGTGACCCAAACCCCAACCCCCAATTCACTAATCTGGCCGCAAATTGCGGCCAGAACTCATTTTTTGGCTGCCTGGGTAGGGAGGTGGGCCCCCGGGTTTGGTGTGTGCACTCTATACCCCCTGTGTATGCTACAGTAAATCCAATTTCATTCTGAAACAACCCAGGTAACATCAGATCTAACAGATCCCTAAATCTAGTTAAAAAGTCCAATTTAGCACTAAAACAAAACATTAGGGTATTTTTGTGGAACCTGAAGCAAACCCAGGTCTAAAACCACACTAATAACTCATTAACAAGCTAATCAAGCCACAACAACATAAATTTTAACATATCATCACTAAATCCCTTCAATAGCACTAAAGTTGCACAAAAAGGTGATATTTTGAAACTAAACATGCAAGTTATGGAGATAGGGTGCTAGGAGTGAGATTTATACCTTCAAATGACCTTAGAAAAACCAAAAGTTCCAACTCTAGCATCAAGTGTGCAGATTTGCCTCCAAACACCTCAAAAAGCTCACTTTTCCATGGTTTTGTGATGAAAATGTGTTGATTGTGTAGGGTTTTTGTGTAGGGATCAAAGAGAAGTGAAAAGGAGAGGGAAAGATGAAGGAAAGCTAGGGTTTTTCTGCTGGAAATTCTGTTGAATTCAGAAATGAGGAGGAAGAGAGAGAAGAGAGAAGAGAGAAGAAAAGGGTCAAAAAGTCAAATTCCTTTACCTAACACCATGCCTCATTTTTTATTGGATTTGAATTATTGAAAAAAGTGTTTTATTTTGATAAAAGGGTGGGGAAAAATAACAACCATGCATGAAAGAAAATGGTTAACATGTTAACACTTTTTACCTAGGTCACAAAAATTGTGCTAAGTGTGCAAGTGTACACAACAAAGGAAAATTTTTCAATTAGGGTAAACCCGACTAAAATAACTAATAATCCTATATACACATATAATAACACGCACAATTTCTAATTAACACGAAAAACATTAAAACGAAATTTCAAAGTGTTACAATCTACCCCCCTTAAAGAAATTCGGTCCCCGAATTTTCAAAATCTAATTACACGTATCTTCAAAGAGGTGGGGATACCTCTTCCTCATCTCGCTCTCGGTCTTCCAAGTGACCTCCTCTCTGCTTGGACCACGCCAAAGTACCTTGATGGATGGTATCTTTTTCGACCACAAATTCTTCACTTGTCGATCTAAGATCATCACCGGCTGCTCTGCATAGGAAAGGTCGCGCTCAAGCTGGATCGTCGGGTGCTGAATCGCATGCGAAGGATCATGAAGATATCTGCGGAGCATTGAAATGTGAAATACAGGGTGCACGTCTAGAAAACTGGGCGGAAGGGCTAACCGATACGCAACTGCACCAACACGCTCGAGGATCTCGAAAGGGCTCACAAATATGGGACTAAGCTTCTCCTTTTTCCCAAATCTCATCACACCTTTCATTGGGGAGACCCTCAAGAAAACATGGTCACCAACAGAAAACTCAAGTCTGCGCCACCGACGGTCCGCATAAGATCTCTGCCTACTCTGGGCTGCTCTCATCCTGTCGCGAATCAACTGGATCTTCGCGGTCGTCTCCTCCACAATCTGTGGCCCTAAGATACTGCTCTCACTGAGCTCTGTCCAACAGGTGGGCGATCTGCATCTCCTCCCATAAAGAGCCTCAAACGGTGCCATCTGAATGGTCTCCTGGTAGCTGTTGTTGTAGGAGAACTCTACTAAGGGTAAATGATGATCCCAGCTACCTCCAAAGTTTAAGACGCACGCTCTGAGCATGTCCTCGAGATTCTGAATGGTCCGCTCTGACTGTCCGTCGGTCTGCGGAAGAAATGCTGTGCTGAAGCTCAAGCGAGTGCCCAAAGCCTCCTGAAGTCTCTGCCATAGCCGGCTGGTAAACTGGGTGCCTCTGTCGGACACGATACATGTCGGAACTCCGTGCAGTCGTACAATCTCATCGATGTATATCTGGGCATACTGAGCAAATCCGAAAGTCGTCTTCACCGGTAGGAAGTGAGCCGCTTTCGTCAAACGATCCACGATCACCCAGAGGGAGTCATACCCTCGACTAGTCCTGGGAAGACCCACAATGAAGTCCATAGAAATCTGCTCACATTTCCACTCCGGAATGGGTAACGGCTGTAGCTCTCCAGCGGGCCTCTGGTGCTCAGCCTTGACTTGCTGACAAGTCAGGCATCTCGACACAAAATCTGTGATGTCTTTCTTCATTCCGTCCCACCAGTAAACAACTCTTATATCATGGTACATCTTGGTGGAACCGGGATAAACACTGTATACCGATCGATGTGCCTCCTCAAGAATCTCGCGCCGCAATCCCTCAGCATCTGGTACGCACAGTTTAGCCCCAAATCGTAGTATCCCCTGATCATCGATCACGAACTCGGAAAATCTGCCCTGTCCCATCTGTGTCCTGATCTCTGAACATCGGTCATCACTGTGTTGTGCCTTATATATACGGTCAAGCAACTGTGGGCATGCATAAACATGCGCAATCTGTCCTCCGATCGGCGTAAACTCGAACTGTATCCGGCTGTCGCATAAAATCTGCCAATCTGCCGACGACTGCCTCTGTACTGCACTCAAACAAGATAGACTACCCCCGGGCCTCCTGCTCAAAGCATCCGCCACTACATTAGCCATGCCCGGGTGATACAAGATCTCACAATCGTAGTCCTTCACTAACTCCATCCATCGGCGGTGTCTAAGGTTCAAGTCTCGCTGCTGGAATATATACTTTAAGCTATTGTGATCAGTGAATATCTGGCACGACTCTCCATATAGGTAATGTTGCCAGATCTTAAGTGCAAAGACCACTGCAGCCATCTCCAAATCGTGAGTGGGGTAGTTCTGTTCATGTTTCTTTAATTTCCGCGAAGCATACGCGATCACCCTGTCATGCTGCATCAATACGCACCCTAGCCCCACTCGTGAAGCATCACAGTAGACCATAAATCCGCCAGATCCTGAAGGCAAGGATAGCACTGGTGTCGTAGTCAATAGAGCTCGTAGCTGCTGAAAACTGTGCTCACACTCCTCCGTCCAATCGAAACGAACTCCCTTCCGGGTCAACCCGGTCAAAGGTGTAGCAATGCGAGAGAAGTCCTGCACGAATCGCCTGTAGTAGCCTGCCAGTCCTAGAAAGCTGCGAACCTCAGTAACTGACGTAGGTCTAGGCCAACTCCGAACAGCCTCAATCTTCCTCGGGTCTACACATATACCATCTCGTGTAATCACGTGCCTCAAGAAGTTGACGCTGTCCAGCCAGAAAGCACACTTTGAGAATTTGGTGAAAAGATGATGCTCCCTCAAGGTCTGCAGTGTAATCCGCAGGTACTGCTCGTGCTCCTCTCTACTCTGAGAATACACTAGAATATCGTCAATGAACACTATGATGAACAGATCAAGATACGGCCGGAAAATACGGTTCATCAAGTCCATAAATGCTGCTGGCGCGTTGGTGAGTCCGAACGACATCACCAAAAACTCGTAAAGGCCGTAGCGCATGCGGAAAGCTGTCCTAGGAATGTCCTCCTGTCGAACCCGCAGCTGATGGTAGCCTGATCACAAATCGATCCTCGAAAAGTATCCTGCCCCCTGAAGCTGGTCGAACAAATCGTCGATGCGTGGCAAAGGATACCTGTTCCGCACTGTCACCCTGTTCAACTGACGGTAGTCGATACAAAAATGCATGCTGCCGTCCTTCTTCTTGACAAACAGGACTAGAGCACCCCAAGGAGAAACACTGGGTCGAATAAGTCCCTTATCCATCAAATCTTGCAACTGACCCTTCAATTCTCTAAGTTCCGCCGGGGCCATCCGATAAGGCGGTACAGAAATAGGCCCCGTGCCAGGAACCAAATCAATACAGAAAGAAATATCACGCTCGGGCGGTAGCCCAGGAAGCTCGTCAGGGAAGACATCAGGGAACTCGCTAACAACCGGAACCTGATCCATCGGAACCTCTGTAGCTCTAGTATTGCAAACGTAGGCGAGAAATCCCTGACATCCCTTCCTCAAAAGCTGTCCAGCGCGAAAAGAAGAAATCACACTGTGAAGGGTGGCACCATGGTCCCCCAATACAACAAAAACCGACTCGCCGGGAAAACAAAATCTAACTGTCTTCTCGCGGCAGTCAACAGAAGCATAGCCCGTGGCTAACCAATCCATGCCCAAAAGAACATCGAAGTCCAACATCTCAAGAAGGATCAAATCGACCGGCAACTCTCTCTCGGCGATACGGACGATACAGGATCGGAACAAGTGCCTAGCAACAAATGACTCTCCTATAGGAGTAGTCACAACAAGTGGCTGATCAAGAAAACCGGACTCTCTACCCAAACTCAGCACAAAGTGTGTGGATACGTACGAGTGCGTGGATCCGGGATCGAATAACACGTGTGCACCAACAGAACATACTGGAAGGATACCTGATACCACCGCATTGGACGCCTGCGCGTCCTGATGCGTCAAAGCAAAAACTCGTGCCTGTCCTCCACCTGCGACTGACTGTCCCCTGCCGGCCGCTGGCTGTCCTCTGCCTCGATCACCTCGTCCTCTATGAACAAATCCTCCGCGACCATGACCTTTCTGTTCATGAGTCTGGCGCGGAGTAATAGTAGGTACAATAGGCAACGGCGTCTGGGTGGTGAAGGTGGTAGTGTGACGTGAGGTGCTGTTGCCTCCCTCCGGGGTATCTCAGGACAATCTCGTACACGATGATAAGAACCCCCGCAACGGAAACATCCCGATGATGGTCGCTGACCCTCTTGGGGATAGGAGCTAAATAACCTGCCTCGTCCCGAATCTCTGCTACCTGCAAGGCGTCTATCACGGCGCCGAAAAGGCTGTCTCTGCGCTGATGTATCCGTACGAACTCTCTTCGGCTCTGGAACTACTGAAGTCTCAACAAGGCGCTCCTCGACTAATAGGGCTGCGTCTACAGCTGCTGCATATGTCTCGTAATGCTGTGCGCTGATCGCTAGAAACAGTGGTGTAAGCAAGCCTCTGACAAATCTCTTGACTCGCAACTCCTCGGTAGCCACTAAGTACGGAGCATACACTGACAGCTCGGTGAACAGGACATCATACTCTGCCACTGACATCTCCGGAGTCTGACATAAGGACTCGAACCTGCGTGCTCTAGCATCTCTGACGCTCAGTGGAAGAAAACGGGCAAGGAATAGCGCCACGAACTCTGTCCAGGTCATAGGAGGAAGACCTGTTGCTCTACCCTTCTCGACTGATTCACACCATTTCTGCATGAGACCTTCCAGGCGAAAGCTCGCGAACTCAACCCATCTCGCATCTGCACATCTACGTGAACGACATATCCGCGCCATCCTATCAATGAAAGACTGTGGGTCCTCAGCCGCATCGGTGCCTGTGAAGACCGGAGGCTTCAGCCTCATAAACTCTGACAACGATACTGTAATAACTTCCGTAGCTGCAGGGGCAACTGCCTGTACTGTGGGTACCACCGCGGTCTCAGAAACGGGTGGAACTACCTCTGGTCGCTGCGCTCGAAGTGTCTCAACTAGAGATCCCATCATCTGGTGCATCTCCTGCATACTGGATCCCATCGTCTGGCGCATCTCCTGCACACTAGCCCCTAGCATAGCAATCTGATCTGTCATGGAAGGAACAGCCTGCTCGGGCACTACCGGTGTACTATCCGGATCTGTCCTCGTCTCGGACGAGTCAACTCGAATCTCGGCCCTCGCGGCCGCTCTCTGCGCCCTCGTAGTCTTTGGCGGCATAATGGCTGAAAGGAACAATAGGATTCGCTAAGGATACGGAAATCGAATCGCAAGAATGTATATACTCAAGAAGGAATTTAAATCAACAAGTCCTAAGGTCGCCTTGGCGGAGTACCGTGTCGTGAGTATGCCGCGGAACATACGCACTCTGCTTCAGCTACCTACTCCATCATACCAGGGTCATCCTAGGAACACTCCGAAAGGTAAAACCTATGCTCTGATACCAACTTTGTCACGACCCAATGTTTGGCCCATGACCGGCACTTAACCACGTAACGTCTGCAGGCGTAACGCGACTAAGTGAACCGAAAACCTAGAAACCAAACCAGTAAAAGTATAGAGTGATTTAAGTTTTGAAATGGAAGCATTTAGAAGTAATAAGAAATCTTAAGTAAACAATCACCAAGATAGTAATATACGACGCCGTAGCGAAGATCAAGAGTAACAAGTGGGAACATCACAGATAGAATAAACTACATAAGTAAAATCAGCTCACAACGAGCTCGACACCAGAAAACAAATAATATACATCATCGTCCTCACACTGTCTCTAAGTCAAGTACATATATGGTAGATGGAGAATACTAGATACAACAATGTATATAACTGAAAGATAAACAGATACCGCACAAAACCCACCTATTTGCACAAGAGCTAGTACACAACTGTAGGGGTATCTGTGTCAAAAGATGCAAGAACGCAGCCTGTTGCGACTACTCCGAAGGGCAACCTGCAAACACCGTGGCGCAACAGGGGTGAGTTGCCAACTCGTGAATAGAGATAACATATAAAGGTAATCACGAGCATGCACGTACTGCGCTACTCTATCATATGCCAACAGATGATATCAATGCGTGATAAGCAGTATGTGCAATAATCATGCAAGTGCTCTATCAGGTAATATAACTACAGGATGAGATACAATAATGAATGCTGAGAATGGGAAGTATAACATCTACACGGAATGTCAACGTGGAATATGTAGTCGGTGTCCATCAATGCATCCCAAATCCCAACAACCCAGACATCGGCCCTCAAATCCTGTACATCACTGAGAATCACGAGTGCCCAACATCGGCACCCAAATATCATAAATACTCGTGTCTAGCATCGACACGCAAATCTTCCTATATCGGGCATCCGTCAGTCCGGGTTACTCTCATATATCTATCGGGCATCCGTCAGTCTGGGTCAGCACTCTCTCTCATATATCTATTGGGCATCCGTCAGTCCGGGTCAGCCCTCTCTCTCATATATCTATCGGGCATCCGTCAGTCCGGGTCAGCCCTCTCTATCTCATATATATCACTCTATCACCGAGAAAATATAGGGTGGATGCACCGAAATATCATATCAAGGGAACCGGGTTTTTAAATGATTACATAGTTGAAATAGCCACGGTTTCCAAATCCAGAAATCACATGTAATCCAAACGAATATGCAAGTCAATGTTATGTGATATGTGCATCAAGTATGAATATCATGTCAAGTCACATAAAGATGAGCTACAACATAATGATCCGATGTGATATATGCATCAAGTATGAATATCATGGAAATTCAACAGTGTGAGTGTCATGGCAATTACTAACGATGTGTGTAGCATGCAGGATAGTGCTCGTGCAATATGAACCGTTAGTAATGGTGCGGTGTTCTATCAATTCTAGTTCATATACATATATCAAGGAATGTGGTATGCACTAAATAGTAGCCATGAATAGTCAATGTATGGAAATGTAGCTACAAGATCCTATCAGCCCTGACATAGAACGCCATGTGGGTGATATCCCCGTAGATGTTAAATTTACTCACCGTAGTCTCTCGCTAGGTATTGCCGATGACTTGTTTCCCCTTCTTCACGGCGTCCGTCGCACTCGCCTGCGAACCTAGAATTCCACAGAATATCACGCATAAGCTCAAAACCATACAAACACGACATTTAAGGTCAACTAGAAACCCGTGTCGCAAACGAAGAGCGCGTGTGCGCGATACGCTAAAACGTGTGATTACGCGCCTGAAGATACTCTGACGCGTCGCGATACACAGAAACCCCAAACCCACACACACGTATCATGCGTGTCGCTAAAGATTAATAAATACGGGAAACAGGGTATTCTACTCCAGATTTTGATACAGAACAGATATTATAAAAATAGTATACCAAAATACCCCACATAGCAGCAGACTCTTGTGACCCAAACCCCAACCCCCAATTCACTAATCTGGCCGCAAATTTTGGCCAGAACTCATATTTTGGCAGCCTGGGTAGGGAGTTGGGCCCCCGGGTTTGGTGTGTGCACTCTATACCCCCTGTGTATGCTACAGTAAATCCAATTTCATTCTGAAACAACCCGGGTAACGGCAGATCTAACAGATCCCTAAATCTAGTTAAAAAGTCCAATTTAGCACTAAAACAAAACATTTGGTTATTTTTGTGGAACCTGAAGCAAACCCAGGTCGAAAACCACACTAATAACTCATTAACAAGCTAATCAAGCCACAACAACATAAATTTTAACATATCATCACTAAATCCCTTCAATAGCACTAAAGTTGCACAAAAAGGTGATATTTTGAAACTAAACATGCAAGTTATGGAGATAGGGTGCTAGGAGTGAGATTTATACCTTCAAATGACCTTAGAAAAACCAAAAGTTCCAGCTCTTGCATCAAGTGTGAAGATTTGCCTCCAAACACCTCAAAAAGCTCACTTTTCCATGGTTTTGTGATGAAAATGTGTTGATTGTGTAGGGTTTTTGTGTAGGGATCAAAGAGAAGTGAAAAGGAGAGGGAAAGATGAAGGAAAGCTAGGGTTTTTCTGCTGAGATCGCTCGCTCTTACTCCGTGTCCAGTGAACGGAGTCTTTGTCATCTTTCCTTTGAGACAGGATTGACAAGTTGCATATGATTGATATTCGAACGGATCCAAATATCCTTCTGTATGTAACTTCGTTAACCCTCTCTCATTGATGTGTCCCAGTCTACAATGCCATAAGAAAGCCTGATTTGTTTCCGGAGACTTCTTTTGTGTGTATTCTGGACATTGAAAATCTGTGGTTGGTTTAATACGTATATACCATTACTTAATGTACCTGACCCAATCAAAACATGATTAAGGTGAATGTTCACAACATTACTTACAAAAGCAAATTCATAACCTTCTTTAGATAATAAAGATACAGATATGATATTACAGGTTGCATTGGGTACAAAATAACAATCACGCAAAACCGAAACGTGTCCATCTGACAACCACAGGTGATAGTCCCCCACGGACTCAGCATCCATGCCAGCTCCGTTTGCAACTCTGAGGGTCATATCACCTACCTTCAAAACCATACGCCTTCTCAGTGCCTGTAAAGAATTACAGATATGAGATCCTGATCCGGTATCCAATACCCAGGATGTACAGTTTATTGATAGACAGTTTTCAATAACATACACAGCTGAAGCTGAAACCGCAACTTGCTTCAGATCTTGGTTTCTGACCTTCCAAGCCCTGCAATCATTTTTCCTGTGTCCACTCTTGTGACAGTAAAAGCATTCTTCCTTTCCCACAAGCTTTCCCTCTACCTTTGTTGCCTTTGTCTTTCCCTTCGTATCCACTTTACTAACACCGCCCCTTGGTTTGGCGGGGGCCTTCTTCTTCTTTCCCTTAGCTTTCGCCTTGGACCTAGAAGAGAAAGATCCTCCTACAAACAAAGTGGATGTTTCCCTACCTTTCTGTAGGGTGCCCTCTGCACTCCTCAGCATGTTGAGGAGTTCTGAAAGTTCAACTTCTTTTTCTTGCAAGTTGAAGTTCAGGATAAACTGAGCGTAAGTAGAAGGAAGGGACTGGAGAATCAAGTCCGTGAAGAGCTCGTTCTCTAACGTGTTCCCAAGGTCCATGAGCTCCTCAATGAAGCCAATCATCTTAAGAACGTGTTCCGCTACCGATGATCCGATGGTCAATCTCGCCGAAAACAACTTTTTCGAGACTTCGTATCTGGCGATACGGGATTGCTCTCTATACAGTTCTTTTGTATAGAGAAATATGGATTCAAGGTCCATATTCTCGTGCCTCCTCTGATGTTCATTGTCCATAGAGGCAAGCACGAGGCACTTGGCCTTCACGCAGTCGATTTCCCAGGTCTTACGGATTTCCATATCCGCGACGCTGGTTTTGGGACCTGAGATAGGGAGAGCTTTGGTGGTGAAGAGATACCCCAATTTGTCATAGGTGATTTCCATTTTGATATTCCTGAGCCAATCTTTGTAGTTTGGCCCTGTCAGTATGTTTTTATCTAGTAGTAACTTAAGTCCAGTCATGATGTTTGGTCTCTGCAATTAGGAGAGAGAGAAGAAACACATTAGCATGATACTCTAGCAAGTTTAGAGTGGTTTTTAATTTGTCTAAACAGGATGGCTCCCACTGTCTCTCGAATCCCTCCTCAAACCAAAAAGGAAGAATTGGTCGGGATCAATCTCACCGTACAATACTTGCTTAACCGTTCAGCCAGGCCAGTGTTGGTACTTCGAGGGAGGTTTTCCAACGCTTTCGTGAAGTTCCTTAATTAAATAACCTCTTTTCCCTATGGGCATAGCCCCGCTAACACCTTTCTAGACACCTACTTGGTTTATAGCATTGATCGTTAAGTGAGAAAGTTCCGGAGGAGTAGCATATACTCACAGTAGGATCGGGATCCAAATATCATCGCGTGACAAAACTGAAGGAATCCTACCAGAATCATCACACTCCAAATGGTATGCAGCGCTAGCAAGTTTCAGTTTCTTTTGAAACTCCCGATGTGGATTTTTGCCCCATGCTCTTATGACCTTGACTTTGGCCAACAATTCATAAGTCACATGTCAATTTCTACCCGTCATTCTCCAGGTTAATTTGAACCCACCCGTACCTACCCTTGACTTTGGCCAATAAGGCAATACGACTGTCCCAAACCAACACATTAATCTATGCTACACATGAATACCCAATAGCTACCAATCACTATGCCTTGACTTTAGCCAACAAACATAGCTTGAATACTATTGACTATCCATGTGAAACGACGGAGGGCTACGAATGGTTTTGGCGAAACCGTGAACGTAGTGAACTTGATATAATCGATGGAACGAGATAGCTTTTAAAAGGAGTGGCTTAAGCTCCGCGTTTAAAAGTTGTTTTTGAAAAGAAACCGAGTGGTTTTGAAAGTGTTCCAACGACTCAACTTTGGTTTATTTTCTTGCATTAATTTAATGCATCCCATCATTTAATCCTACCATTGCAGAAAACAATGAAAATATGATGTACGCTTATGCCATCCGCATTCGCCACGGGGCCCCGTCATTACCCGTTAGGTTACTTAACTAATGACAGAGCGGGGGCTGGACTAGCGCGGATGCAAAACATAAGCAATGCCTAAATAGATATCATATATAGATATACACATTCATCACATGCAATGATAGCCATTCTAGATCACAGATGAACACATTGGATATACTAGGAATTCGCATTCCGTACGAGCCTGTAACGAAGAGCGGATTACACGGTCACGATGAATGGCCAAGACCCCACCGTAGACCCCTACGGGTGCGGCAAATTACCCGCCAAGTACCCGAAGCGAAGCAACCTCCCTCAACACCGTGAGTAGGCCACTCGGCACTTAAAGATACTCGGTAGTTTGTGCACCCCACCTTGGGTCTATCCTAGGAGCAAAAACAGTAAAAGAAATTATACAATGACGGCTACAACCCCATCCCGGTTGTGCGGCCATATAAATAATATTACATCAATTACAAATTACATGAATTGAAAGAAAAAGAAAACTCTCATCTCACAAACCCCCGGCTATTCATCCGCAACAATCTAATGAATTCATATACACATACCATCAACATTACAGATCACAGATATGTATAACCCCCACTAATCGACGTATAGCGATTAGCAGACGTTCAATACGTATATCACATAACAGATATGACCCATTAGCTTAAGTCTTTAGAAGTTCGATAAAAATACGGATTTTTAAACCCCAAAATCAAATTTTACTTTCTGGAAAATCTGGGCAGAAAAATCATATTCTAAAAATCCCAAAACACCCCCAGAAATACACTGCAGCAAAATCGATCCACGGCCGAGTCAACTCGGCCGCGGTTCCGCGGCAAGAAGCTCTTCTTGCCGCGTTTCCGCGGTGAGTTGGTCGGTTCAGTGGATCATTTTGCTGCACTGTTCACTGAAAACCCTGACCCGATTTTTGGTATATGTGAAATAATTTTTATAGCAGTTTAAAAATCGACACAAAGTTCATGTTCCGGGCATGTTTCGTGACTTTTTCTCCGATGGAACTTCTAGTTACTTTGCTAACATGTTAGATAGTGTTTAACTAGGCTCTGATACCACTGTAAGTCCACGTTACCTCTCCCGGTTCTTTCGGGCTTGCGGAAATGATGAAAAACGATTTTTCTTTTGGTGGTAACATGGACTCAAAATACGGATCCTTGTTAAACAACTATCTAACAACCTTACTAGGAGTTTTACCTACTCGGTTAGGGGTTATACCTTAACTTGAACTCCTTCTCTTGGACTCCTTGTGGTGGTCGGATAGTTCTCTCCTCGTCGTCTCTTTGTGCGGAAGATGGATCCGCCTGAAAGCTTCTACCTTTGGCTTCAACCTCAATCTTGAGGAAACTAGAACACTTGGTTTGCTAAACCTTGTATACTAGGATGAGTAGAGAAGTGTGTTGGGCTTTATTTCTATGGTTCTTGCTTCTCAACACATAAGACAATAGAACCATGAACTAGAGAGAGAGAGCAAGAGGAAGAGGGAGAGCTTGAGGATGAGAGAGATTGAGAATGATAGAATGAGCAATACTTTTCTCACCCTTGCTCTCATAATCCAAAATAATCATAAATCATAATGATAATTGAGTATTATGTGATGGTTGTTATCATATCAAATGGCCATATCATTTCATGCATTAAATGCAATTTGTGAACAAACAAGCAAGCCAAGGTCAATGCCAAGAAATGATAGCCATTGTCATGATGATGGTCAACATGTCCAACCTAGTCAACCGGTCAACTAAGTCAACAAGTCAACAAAGTCAACCATTCAACCCAACCATGGCACAATAATACTTAATTAATATTATCATTAATCATATTTCTTATTCTTATTAGGGTTTAGAAAAAGTCAACAGTCAACAACCCTAATGAGAATCCTCTGCCTCTGTCTCTGTCAACCGTGCATACACACCAGCATCCGCGTTCCGAGGAACATGAATACAAATGAGATAAAACCAATCCCAAAACGTACACTAGGATCTGGCTTAAACCAAAGCCCGCTAGTGATAACTGCCCGGACACTAAACGTGCACAAGTGCACGGATGTGACCGAACCCTGTCGCAAAACCATGCGACCTCTACTCTTTTGCCTAAAGGCGAATAGCTCTTTGTGTGGGACTCTAAAGGCTCGACACTACGCTGGCAGTGGGTTTAACCACAGACCGCAAGCGGCAGTAGCTGTGTGTAACGGCCCCTAGGTAGATGCCGATAAGAAGACGGACGAGGTGAAACCCATCTGAACTCCTACTGAGCCTGAATGTGACAATTTGCGTACAGTCCGGTCTGTTCGTCTGAGAATATCGCATGGCGGGCCTAGGGGGCGGTAAACGTCAGTCCTCTAATAGAGGTACAAGTCGTGTCGGAGTGTAGCCTAGAACACCCTGAGATAACACTGGAAACCTACCAGTATATCTCGCTTGCCCTGGCCAGGGACTTTGTGTAATGGCTCTCCTAGACACAGCGCGATATCAACCCCCAATACCGGGAGAGACAAATCCTATCTAACCGTCACTGCCTCCAAGTGCTTCGGGACTGCACCCAACTACTACTTGTTTGCACGACTCCTTTGAGCCGTGGCAGGGTAGTATTCTATGTACATTGGGAACACACTCGAGGCGAAGTGACAGTGTCAAATCAGCGGACTAAGCTGTACTCATGTCACCTGGGAACTGATAACTGACCATAGGTACAGTACCAACCAACAGTTCCCGACGAGTCCTGTCCAGTGTACTCGTAACCTAACGAGCACCCGTATACTATCTCAAGTACGACGTACTACCGGCTGTGGGACAGACCGTCTCCCCTGCAGCGATGAAAAGCGCATACGCTAGTCTACTCCGGAGTATCGATGCCCTGTCTCGATAGTCCTACGACTAGGGACCTGCATAAGGATGTGCTTGTGGATTACCCAGCCCTCACGAGTGTGACTGCCATCACAACGCTGGTAATCAAGCAAAGATCCTAAGGGCTCCACTAATGTGTATAGGTGATATACTAAAATAAACACATGTACACATTAAAATAAAAACTAACCAAGTAGCATACTACTATTTTGAGCAAGATTGTTTATACAACTGTGAATATCCCAAGCATCCATTAAGTAATATACAAACTAGCATGATACAGTAATGGCCTCTACGGCATATACACTAACAGATAACACTGCAGATCCATTCACGAAGGCCTTACCCCAGAGTCAGTTCGAGCGGCTGATCGAGTTGATAGGTCTTCGATAGGCCTGTACATGGCCTTAGTGCAAGTGGGAGATTGTTAGTGTTTATGCCCTAGAGGCCATTACTGTATCATACTAGTTTGTATATTACTTGATGGAAGCTTGGGATATTCACAGTTGTATAGACAATCTTGCTCGAAATGGTAGTATGCTACTTGGTTTGTTTCTACTTTAATGTGTGCATGTGTTTCTTTTAGCATATCGCCTATACACATTAGTGGAGCCCTTAGGATCTTTGCTTGATTACCAGCGTTGTGATAGCAGTCATACTAGTGGGGGCTGGGTAATCTATAAGCACATCGTTAAACTGGTCCGTAGTCGTTGGACTATCGAGACAGGGCATCGATACTCCGGAGTAGACTAGCATGTGCGCTTCTCATCGCAGCAGGGGAGATGGTCTGTCCCACAGCCGTCAGTACGTCGTACATGAGATAGTATGCGAGTGCTCGTTAGGTTACGAGTACACTAGACATGACTCGTCGGGAACTGTTGGTTGGTACTATACATATCGTCAGTTATCAGTTCTCAGGTGACATGAGTACAGCTTAGTCCGCTAACTTGACTCTGTGACTTCGCCTCGAGTGTGTTCCCACTGTTCTTAGATTGCTACTCTACCACGGCTCAAATGAGTCGTGCAAACAGGTAGCAGTTGGGTGCAGTCCCGAAGCACTTAGAGGCAGTGACGGTTAGACAGGATTCGTCTCTCCCGGTATTGGGGGTTGATAACGCGCTGTGTCTAGTAGAGCCATTACACATAATCGTCCATGGCCAGGGCAAGCGAGATATACTGGTATGTTTTCCAGTGTTATCTCAGGGTGTTCTGGGATACACTCCGACACGACTTGTACCGCTAGTAGGGGACTGACGTTTACTACCCCTCTAGTCCTGCCATGCGATATTCTCAGATGAACAGACCGGACTGTACGAAGATTATCACATTCAGGCTCAGTAGGAGTTCGGATGGGTTCACCTCATCAGTCTTCTTATCGGCATCTACCTGGGGACCGTTACGTACAGCTAGTACCGCTTGCGGCCTGTGGTTAAACCTACTGCCAGCGTAGTGTCGAGTCTTTAGAGTCTCACACAGAGGGCTATTCGCCTTTGGGCAAAACAGAGTAGAGGTCGCAAGGTTTTGCGACAGGGATCGTTCACATCCGCGCACTTGTGCACGTTTGGTGTCCGGGCAGTTATTACTAGCGGGCTTTGGTTTAATCCAGATCCTTATATATGTTTTGGGATTGGTTTTATCTCATTGTATTCGTGTTCCTCGGAACACAGATGCGGGTGTGTATGCACAGTTGACAGAGCCAGAGGCAGAGGATTCTCATAAGGGTTGTTGACCGTTGACTTTTTGTAAACCCTAATGAGAATAAGAAATTTGATTAATAATATTAATTAAGGATTATTGTGCCATGGTTGAGTTTAACATTTGACTTCTGTTGACTTGCTGACTTTGTTGACCGGTTGACCATTATGGACTTGTTGACCATGATCATTTCATTTCAATGATGCTTCTTGTTCTTTGCAAAATGCATTAAATGCATGAAATGATAATGGTCATTGATAAACTAACCATAACAATTCTTAATTATTATTATTATGATCATTACTCTTACTTTTGTGAGGATGGTTGTAAAAAGTCAATCTCATTCTCACTTGCTCACTCTCTCTCATCCAAAGCTCATCCTCTTCCTCTCTCTCAAACCTCTCATGTCTCATGTGTTGAGAACCATGGGCTATTGAGATAAAACCACTAAAACTCCACTCTACCCACTCTAGAGTTCTAGGTTTAGCAAGCCAAGCACTTTAGTTGCCTCTCGGTTGAGGTAGGAGCTCAAGGTAGAGGCTTTCAGGTGGATCCTTCTTCGACAAAGAGGAGACTACGAGGTAGAGCCGTTCAACCACTCCAAGGAGCAAGAAGAGAAGGAGTTCAAGACCTAGGTATAACCCTCTAACCGAGTAGTTAAGCTTGTAGTTACTTTGCTAGGTTTTTGTTTAGCAAAGATCCTTCTTTTAGTCCATGTTGCCTCTTGTCATAAAATCGTTTTTTTACCGTTTCCGCCTCCCCGTAAGAACCGAGGTGAGCAACTTGGAGTTACATATACCTCATTTACCACCCATGAATCCTCCACAGCGCCAAAACGAAAACTTTCTTGGTCCATTGGGTAGCTTGTGAGGTTGTGCACCTTTTCTGTGAAATGGGAATGAGGTTTTGGTGTAGTATTGAAGCTTGAGTGAAGAGAAGAAGAAGAAGGAGAAGATGAGGGGGAGGGGCTATGCTCTGGCCGAGAGCTCCAAGGAGGGGAACGTGAGGGGGAGAGAGAAAGAGTGTGTGTGTGTGTGTGTTCAAGGTCAATGCCCATGCCTCAAATAGTGTCCCCCATACCTCTTTTCTTTCCTTTTTCTTTTCTCATGTTTCTTCATTTCTCTTCTCATTCTTTTAAAACTTAAATAGGAAACCCAAATGAAACCATGGTAGAAAAATGTAGAAGTGTGAAAAAGAATTTGTGCGTGCTTTGAGCACAACACACGCTTATTCCGTGATTAGCGATTTTTAATCGCGATTAGCACTAAAATAGTGTCGAATAAATCATAAAATCTTAAAATTTGCATAATTCACATAAAAAACCCTCTTTTAGTAATTTCCAAAATTTTCAAAATTTCCCCCCCCCCCAATTTATCGGTATTTAAATATACCGCCTTATTAAAATATTCAATATTTTATTATTAAATTATAAAAATTCCCCAAAAATAATATTTTAATTTTTTCGAAATGTTACAATCTTCCCTCATTAATGAAATTCGGTCCCCGAATTTAAATTTAAACTCCTCAAATACTAAAACATTTCAGTAAAAGACTAAGTCGTCGGGGCTCCGAAATCATCAATGTATAAAACGCATCATAGCGCAATGCATGCGCATGAACAATGAGCAGATAACTCGAAAACAAAACTCCGTCAAGCATCCCGCAATCATCGGTGTCATGGTAAAGACACAAATGTCAAATCCGAAATAAAACCAATATGATATAAATCAGAACTATACATGTAAACAACAAATCTATACATGTAAATATCTGAAGGAAATGCATGCCAAACCTTTTTAAGTCGCTGTGCGATGTGCATAACACTGCACAGTGGCGGATGTCTAATGTAAGAAAATAACCATATATGTATATATCTTTTGTTTAATATGTACGTTCCGCCGTTTTGAAGACAATTTAGAAGGGTTCCCTTATTTTAAACGCGTCGTGTCATATTAGACACGTAGGTAAATACTGAGACTATAACTCGCTTTTTGGAAATCCCTTCGATAACTATCAATTCATGCAAAATATATCCAGGTACTGTCCTCTGACTAGTCCTGCTCAGTACGAAAACAAATAGCAAATATCCTAAAAACGTACTGCTCCATAAGGAATCAATCCCAAAAAGTATATAAGAATACCCTGTGCGTCTGGTGCGCACGGAAATCAAAATCCATATATGTGCCATACATGTGTATAGAAACAACATCTAGGTGCAATGGGTGTGCACGAAACATCTGTCATGGGCAACGTGTGTGCCTGACAGCAAAATCAGGTGCATCTAACATGCACGAAGAATCTCGATTTAGCGCATCTGGTGTGCACCAAAATCGCATCTCATAATCTCCGCCCAACATGCGCGAAAATCCAAATCGGTGCATCCATCATGCACGAAATCACAAAATCAACATCAACATCAGAATCGAAATCGACGTTATACAATACAGCTCAATCCAGATCAGGTATACCGCGGTATATAATCTCACAACCATATGCATCAGCGTGCACAAATCAAATCAAAATACTAAAAGTGCATGAAAACTATGCCGTAAGCATAAGTCAAATCATATGCATAAAATATGAATACCCAGTAGGTGCAACCATGGTGGACGAAAACAAATATCATCAAACTCAGTCATCAAGACTAAATCATGCGAATAGGTCGACCAAAATACCGAAATCCAAGGTGACGGATACGTGATAATCGAATCACCAAATCAAAATTCATAAATACCGCCGTCGATATATCCTCCTCAAGGTCGAGAAGGTGTCGGTGCATCCAATGCTAGCAGAGCAAGATATCTACTTGCTTTCTGTTCATGGTCTGGCGCCTGGTTCTTTTAGGCTCTTGTCTCTCACCGTGCATTGCTAGATATAAAGCTCCTCGGCTCAACGGCCCAATAAGGAATGACGACGGAAACAATCCCGCTCTGGCACATCTTCTACAGATTTCCGGCCAACTATGTCGTCGATGGTGCCGAACTCTGGCTTGCTGGGTGTGCGCAATATGACCGCTCCGGGGTCCAAGTCTTCTTATATAATATTCCAGAAAGGTCCTGTCGAGGTCTCTCTCAAATCTCGCTTCTGCCGAACTGCCCGGAAGTCATCGTCCTTTACTAAAGCTATTTCTTGTTCCGGAACGGCTGTATTCTCATCATGACTTCTTCTGGAAGATATATCCATAATCAACGCCTCTGCATGCGCATCACATCTCTGATGTCGGCGGAGTGGAACGTCATCTCATCAAGATCTCGTATGAACCTCTTACACCACTTTATTCCATTGTCGACTGATTCGGACTCGTCTTCTCGTGGCTGCATGGACTGCGCTCCAACGGCTATACTCGTATCTGGAGTCTCCCAAGCAATGTATCCCATCACATGATATCCGAATGATGTCGAACCATCCGATCGATTTGTCAAAACCTCATAATCCCCCAAGAGATCAACATCTTGAGTACAGTTTAATAGTATACTAGTACATGCCACAGCACCTGTGGACCAACCGTAAAAGGGAAAACCCAAGCCTCACAAATGGCACCGCTAAACTACTGCAAACCCTAAGGTTCGAAGGCGTTCCATGGTCATTACGTCGAGTTAGGGTTTCTTCTAAAGGGTCCATAGAATTACTTGCATTGTCTTCCGAATACATTAAACTTGGAATCGCGTTCCTGATATTCGATCGTCTCTATCGACTCTCAACGAATCTGCGAGAAGTCGTCTCTAGCCAGAATCAATCTATCTGATGACCTCTCATCGGGATAAGCGAACGAACCATCTGTCCTAGTCATTCATCCTTGGGTGACTAGAGACCTTCCATCATATCTCTAAGCATATGCTCATGCTGCAGCAGCTCCAATCATCTGGGCGATATCTCATCATTTGCAGCAACAACTGGCTCATTCGTCTGTACGCTGAACAGCGCCTCAATTATCATGAATAAGCGATATATCAATGGTCATCACATTCTAGCTGGCCTCTAGTAGTAGCCTGATCCTCTGGTGCTGATCTACACGTCCGAGAAATCTCGTAAAAGCGATCTGTCAAACGCTCATGGCGTGAAAACACACTAAAATGACGCCTCTCTATGCAATCGTATGTCCCTGGAATCACGCCTTGGTCTGTCCTCGTCCGTGAAGAGCTCATGCTAACGCAACTCTAGCCGTAGCTCTCTATGCCCGTGTAATCGTGGCAGCAAAATCATAACCAGTATCGATGAGGATAGATTATAGGAATAAATATAATATCGTGCAAGAAAATGTACATCCTAAGGTTTCTTAAGCGGAGTAGCGTATCGTAAGTATGCCGCGGAACATACGTACGGTACGTTACTCTACTCAAGCTGTAAGTGCACGGCGGCGCCCCGGCCTCCATCCCGAGGCCAAACGCGGAAGCGATGGTTAACTTTAATTTTTCAAACCGGCACCACCGCGCACTAAAAACCCGGATCGGGCCATTAACTAGTTCTAGCTAACTACAAGATGGGGAAGAGAGATATACCGAGCGATCCGTGTCCTCCGGTCTTCTCGCCGTCGTCCCGATCTCCCGCGGAATGACCGGTCTCCACCTCCTCGCCGGAAGGGCGCCACGTCGCCTGCTTCTTTTACGGGCCCCCACCTCTATACCGAGGCAACTCGGGCATGAAGTTGGCGAGCCGACGTGCTCAAGGTTTGCTGTAGAATGTGTGTAGAACCATGTCTCATTTTAGGGTTCATGGAGGTTGCCATTTTGGTGGAGGAATGATACAAGCTTTTGGAGATTGATCTTGTAGGATTTTTACCAAAGCAAAAGCACAAAAAACCCCACACATGAAATTTGGACAGCCCTCCAATGGTTTGGCCGGCCATGGCTTATGGAATGGAGAGAATGAGAGAGAGAGAGACCAATGAGGGAGTGAGTGTCTTGATCAATAATGCAAGAGGGAATCAAAATGAAATCATGAAAGAACATGATCACAAACACATCCACACTCAACCACAACCATCATTAAAACCATGTCACACAAAAGTCAAGCCATGATGGAAAAAGAAAGTCAAATGATGATGTAAGTATCATGATACAAAAATATGCAAAGACCCCCTTCCAAATTGCTTATTTGCACAAATGTAAATAAGCCCTCCTCCACCAATCTTTGGCCATTGAAAGATACAAATGAAAATGGCCGAAACGGAAAGCAAACTGGAAACTCCAGAAAACTGGTCCCGTAATAAATTACAGGAGAAAAACCCCGCTACTGTGCATACACACCTGCATCTGTATTCCGACCGAAATACAAATGCAATGAGACCAAATCTACACTGTACTATACTAGGATCCGGCTTAAACCAAAGCCGGATAGTAATATCCGTTCGATCACGATCCGTGCAATACCGCGCGTATCTGATCGAACCCTGCCATATCTCCATAAGGCTTCTACAGCGTTTCGCCCGAAACTTGAGCAACTGAATGTTGGGGACTCTAAAGACTCGTCAACACCTTGGTTGTGGATTTAACCACTAGCACGTCAGAGGTATAAGCCAATACGTAACGGGCTACCAGGTATTGACCAAAAGGGACATCGAAGAGCGAACTCATCTTGACAACCTACTGAGCCTGTCAGTGACAATATCCGTACAGTCCGGTCCGTTCGTCTATGAGCATCACATGGCGGGCCTAGAGGGTTGGTAAAAGTCAGACCCCCAAAAGCGGTACAAGTCGTGTCAGAGATCAGCCCAGAACACCCTGAGATACTACTGGAATACCTACCAGTAAATCTCCTGCCTTGGCCAAGGACTTTTCATGTTCTGGCTCTCCTTGACACAGCGCGACCTCACCCCCAATACCGGGAGAGACGAACCCCCGAAGATCCGCTCACTGCCTCCATGTGGCTCGGGACTGTACCCAACTAAAACCTGTTTGCACGTCTCCTTTGAGCGTGGTAGGGTAGTAATCAAAGTACAGTGGGAACTCACACGAGACAAATGACGATCGTCAGGTCGATGAACTAACCTGTACACATGTCACCAGGGAACTGCTATCTGACGTCAGGTATAAGACCAACTAGCATGTTCCCGGCGAGTCCTGTCCGGTGTACTCATAACCCAATGAGCACCTGTATACATCTTAGGTGAACCAACTGACACCAGTGGCTTGTGAGACCGGCCACCGCCCCTCGTCGGGGTCTCGACTGTATACACTAGTCTACTTTGGAGTATCGATGCCCTGTCTCGAAACTCCCACGACTAAGGACCATTTAAGGATGTGCTTATAGACTACCAGCTCTCACGTATATGATCGCCTTCATACTGCTGGCAGTCAAGCATGAATCCTAGGGGCTCTATCAACGTGCAATAGCGACCTGTCAGGTCACCTAAAGCAGTACACGATGATAAAGATAAACCAGATAGCATACTATCATCTTGAGTAAGACTGTCCTACCGGGATGGGTCCTCCCTCAATCATTGCAATCACGTGCCTGTGATCCAATAATTGACTCTGAGGGCACTATCTCCAACACAAGCTACCTACTCCATCAACCAAGAGTCATCCTACGCGACAAAAGTTCGGGTATAATACCCCCTCGACTAAGTCTAAATTCCGTAAGGTCAAGCCTAAGTTCCGTATATATATAAACGCTCTAGGCTCCATATAGTCAAACTTAGACTCAAATTAAGGTTAACCTAGCGCTCTGATACCAACTTTGTTACGACCCCAAATAGCACGTGACTGGCCCTTGAGTCATATGAAGTCTATAGGACCCCATCTAATCCAAGTAAGCCAAATGCCCAGAAATCTAAAAATATTTTAACGAGTAAATAATGAAAACTAGTTTTCAACAAGTTAAGAAAACATATTTTAAAAGCAAGGTTTTTAAATAAGTAAGCCGAATATGCATTTTAAAAATCTCTAATCTTTTCTGAAAATTTCGACAGAGTTTCCTTTGTAAATACTAGCCCTAAACGGGGTACAACAAGAATAATATATGTACAATGATAAAAGGCATCCCCAAGCGGGAGCTAGCTCTTCGTCAATCGATGGTCATAACCACGCAAGCAGTATAACATACAACGCCGAAGGGCGAGGATCAAAACTCAAAAGGAAACTCAAAATCAGCATGAAAACCATAATACTACAACGCGCGACTCTAAGGTCGAAATAATACACAACTGGTTTTCTAAGTCTGAAACAATATACATGTTTGGTTGATGGAATTATTAGATACAACTGAATAATACATATACAATGGTGGTTCTGATGCAAGAGAACCCACCTACCAAAGCAAATCACCCGTAAGGGAAGCAGTATGCCAGAAAGCCGCAATGGAACCTGTATGGAAAAACCTGCAAGAACTGTGGCACAACGGGGGTGACTTGCCAACTCGTGAATAGAAAACATCACAGAGCAGAAATCGTATGTATGACACAATACTAGATCAATACGATCAGATATATATAAACCTCAAATGAATAAGTCTTAAGCCTCGTCGAATGAGGTGCTGGATATTCATAACCGAATACCAATATGCAAAGCAAAAGAGAACGTCTATAATGTCAGTTTTTTTTAAAAACTTGGTTCCAAAAACATCATATAGGTTTGTTTTATCCTTACATTGATCAGAATCAACACAGTCCCATCAATTAATCACACCAGAAAAGAACAAAAATATGATCTACGTATACGCCATTCGTATTTGCCACTGGGTCCCGTCATCACCCGTTAGGTTACTTAACTAATGATAGAGCGGGGACTGAACTAGCTCGGGTGCAACACATATACAACATCTACTAGTATATATATAATATATATAACAATCGTCCCAGGCATGATATAAAGCAATATCACAGAAACATCACAGAAGCAACACGGAATGGTGGATAATCCTGGAGCCCCGGGTTTCACTTGAGCCGCAAATGAGACCCGACGTTCCCTGTCATGTGGATAGCCTGTGCAATGAAAACCTAAACCCCTACCAGCACGACAAGTTTCCCGCCAAAACCAGAAGTGAGGCAACCCCCTTCAACAACGTGAACGGGCCATCCAGCACTTCACGGAATCCGGTAACTTGGGAACCCCTCCATGGGTCAACCTATATCCCCTACGAGTGTGGTGAATAGCCCGCTAATTCTAGAGTAAGTTCCCCTCCATCTCAACGCCATGAGATGCGAACCTGTTGCCCTCTACAACCCGGCTATTCGTGCACTCCACCGCAGGGTAATCGCAGTATAGAAAAGAAAATAATATACAAGGGTGACAACGACCTCAACCCGGTCATGCCCCAAACAAATAATATAAAAACTGGCAGTGACGGCAGTCCACATGTCGGATGCTCACCCCGCAATATCAAATGTACAAATGAAACTAAACTGTACTACCATTGCACCCAAGCTATCCACCACGACGATCAAACCACAACACAACACAACACCGAACATCAACGTGAATATCACGTTCGCAAACACGTTTAAAAGAATATATAGCAATTAGACAAGTTATACCGCTCTAATGATATTCACAGTCGCAGATAGTAATGCATGTACTGATAAACATTTAAACATTGCTAAATTATCGACCTCGAAAGACCCCGAATTGCCCTTGAACAATAGATAACATAATATCGAAAATGGGCAAAACTAGCAATACCACAGAACCAATATTCCAGAGACCAGATCACACACAAAATAAGAAATCCTAATTCCATATAGGGCCGGCCAGCTCGGAATTTTGAGCATTGTGCTCGGGTGAAAGCAGGTGAAATGGGTTCGTATTTTGTGTGTGCTCTTGTGTTCATACATGTAACATTTCGAAATAATAAAAATATTATTTTTGGGAAATTAATAATTTAATATTATTTTATTGAATATTTTAATAATTCGGTATAATTAAATACAATAAATAGGGGAAAATTATGGAAAATTCTAAAAATAGGGTAAATTAGAGAATTATGCCATTTCTAAGTTTAATTGATTAGTTATATGCTAAATTAGTGCTAATCGCGATTAATAATCGCTAATCGGTTTTTTAACAATTTGTGCAAAACATGCACATATCATTCTTTTTCACACTTGTGCATTTTCTTGCAATGGTTCACTTTGGGTTTACTATTCTTGGGAGAAGGATTTTGAGAGAATAAGAATAAGAAAAGGAAAAGAAAATGGGAAAAGAATAAAGAAATGAGGAATGGTGAGAGAGAGAAAGGTATGGGTTTTCTTTGACTTTGGACTTAGCTATTCTCTTCATTCCTCATTCATTTTCCCTCCCTCTCCCTCCATTGCTGCTACTGCTCCTGCACCTCACCTCCCTCCCTTCTTCAAAGCCCCAAATCATCTCAATTACAATCCCAAAACACAATCTCCATTTCATTAAAAGTGTGCACAAGCTCTAGATCTACACATTGGACTAAAGAAGCAAGGATTTTGGCCACTAGGGGCAACTCAAGAAAATTCTTGAGTTGGCAAATGAGGTATTTTCTGGATCATTAACTTAGTTTTAGCATTTCCTTTACCCCCCATGTTTAGATTGAACCGATATTGTTTGATATTGTGGAGTTAAGGAAAACCTAGTTAAGGTTTGAGGAAATTATGAGTTGTGATGTGAAATTCAGTTCAGTAGAGGCTACACCAACACCCTAGTGCATGAATTGAGACCCTAACCAGAGAGTTGAAACCCGAAATACGGATTTAGAAACCGATATTGGAGAAATTGTGGAATCTGTGAAGGATATATTGAATCTGCTATCACCCGAGCCATCCTAAATTAAAATTGATTGGACAGTGACATGTGCAGGCACCCAGGAAGCTACCACCAAGACCCCAACCCTTAACTCATCAAGCCGGCCGCAGATTTATTCCAATTGGCCGCAATTTGCGGCCATACCTGCACCAAACTTTCTCATTTTGGTTCTGTAGCCCTTACATGCATAGATTAGACCCCTAGTATATATAGATTTGTTATATATAGATTTGTCCAATTTGACCTAGGGTGAAATCTGGAACATATTTCCTAAGTTGCTGTTTTGGATTCGTGTTTCCGTGTTCCGTATTCTTAATTCTGAATTTGTGTTTGGTGTTTTACCCCGACTATTTGGCGTTTATACGACGATATCGAGGGTTGTTGATGGTTTTGGAAGGCGTTGTCCATAGGTTCTAACCTATAGATCTTAGTGTATCGTTTTGAGATTCATATGCCGTTTTAGTTCGGAATTGGTTTTGATACGCATTTGCGATATGTTAATGTGTAGGTACCCCATGCAGCCTTCGGGACGACAAGCAAACGCGTGGTGACGTCGACAATGAAGACGCAAGGTGAGTAGATTATATCTACAGGGGGAAGTCGAGAGATGACGTATAGCACCCCAGCATTCCGTAGTTGATATACTATATATGATAGTTATAGTGTGTCATGGATACTGTGTTATGTGTTTTATGGATAGTTTAGTCTTAGAAGTAACTAGTGTAGTTCATAGCCACGAACCCTAGAATAGGTTTACACCCACACGCACACCCTTGCATATTCACTATACTTACACTGTATTGATGATGATATTGGATGACTTTGGAGATGAGTCGATGATATTGGGCTTGGTGCCGTGAGATCGATGATTTGATATGATTCGTATTTGGGATACGATATGTGATTCATAGCGGGCCTTTGGGCATGTGTTTTACCCCCGCATTCATAATTATATAGATGGTATCGATTTGTACTAGACTTAGATTCAGTATCCCAGATTATGTGTTATGATGATAAGAATACCAGGTACTTGATGAGATAATGTGATATTGACCCGTACCCAGCTATTGGGATGCCGTACGACGATTTACCGTACGAGCTTTATATTGATGATAGATCCGCACTCATGACTTGAGGATTGTCATATGATATACTGTATTGTAAGCGATACTATTGAGGCGGGATCACCGACTATTATATGTATATATATTTATATCGACTTAGATTTAGGTGGATTCCATACCCCTCCCGGTTGACTTAATACTTAGATCTGTGGTTCGCATAATAGATGTTAGACTAGACCCAAGTCATACCTGTTACAAAAACCCCGATTTGTCTTATTTCCAATGGCAAGCTGCATTATTATTCATTTACCATTTATTCTACGGCTCGCATTGCATTGCATGCTCATATGTTATTGATTCATATTCCTTGTGCATATGCCTTTACATAGTTGCATGCTTATATTAGTGTTCTTGTTGCATGTATTATAATTCATGGATTTCGCACTGTGATATGGTTGCATATGATGATTCTGGATTGTTTTACTCCTGCGTATATATATCAGTGGTATGGGACGCTGAAATACATATCTATACCCATAGAGTATATATATATTAGTGGTATGGAACGCTGATATATATACGCATACTTAATATATCATCATGATGATCTATGCAAATTTACATATGCATTATGAGAAGAGCCTATGTGCTCGGAGCTTATGAGCTCGATGTGAGGGGAGCCTATGTGCTCGGAGCCTATGAGCTCGATGTGAAAGGAGCCTATGTGCTCGGAGCCTATGAGCTCGATTTGAGAGGAGCCTATGTGCTCGGGGCCTTTACGGTCGATGGCATATTATATCTCCCCTACCCCACATTTATTGTATATGCATTGCATCACATATTAGTAGTACCTGATAAAGTACCTTCATGAATGCTGCATACATATCGGATACATGTTATATAGTTTGTGTCGATGCTCGACGTTGATTTTCTGATGATTTCATTCATGATATCTTATGTTTTCATTTTACCGCATACATACATCATACTTATGATATATTACATGAGGCACTGGCACGAGTACTTGGCACTACACTTATGTTCAGATGTTACATTGCCACTTTACTATGATTCAGATTTATTCATTTGAGGTTTATATTATATCTGATCGTTTGACTTAGGATTATGTCATGCTTTCAATTTCTGCTTGTAGATATTTTCTATTCACGAGTTGGCAACTCACCCCCGTTGTGCCACAGTTCTTGCAGGTTTTGCCGTACAGGTTCCATAGCGGCATTTCCGGCACATTGCTTCCTTTGCTGGCGATTTGCTTGGTAGGTGGGTTCTTTGCATCAGAACCACCCTTGTATATGTATTATTCTTTGTATCTGGAAATTCCATCAACCAAAACTTGTATATTGTTCCAGACTCAGACACTAGTGATGTATTATTTCGACCTTAGAGTCGCGCTTAGTAGTGTTAAGGTTTTCATGTTATTGTGAGTTTCTTTTGAGTTTGATCCTCGCCCTTCGGCGTTGTATAATATATTGCTTGTGTGGGTTGTGCTCTTTGTTTATGCGTAGTAAGTGTTAGATAAAATGCCTCAAGGGAAAATAATTTACAAGATATGTTTCTTTACTCTTAAAATGGTTTTAGATTTCTGGGCTTTTGGCTTACTTGGATCAGATGGAGTCCTATAGACTTCATATGGTTCAAGGGCCAGTCACGTGCTCTTTTGGGTCGTGACAAAGTTGGTATCAGAGCGCTAGGTTGACCTTGGTTCGCGTCTAAGTCTGACTATGTGGAGCCTAGGACGTCTATATATATACGGAACTTAGGCTTGACCTTACGGAACTTAGACTTAGGCGGGGGGGGTATTAGACCCGAACTTTTGTCGCGTAGGATGACCCTTGGTTGATGGAATAGGTGACTAAAGTAGAGTGACGTACCGTGGGTATATTCCGCGGCATACTTAAGACACGCCACTCCGCTTAAGGAACCTTAGGATGTACATATTTTCGAGATCGGTGATTCTCTTCATATCCATGATTATACATTCATTTGAGATCCCCGATTCTATTAGTTTCATGATCATACCTTTATTGATGCTATTCCTTCTTATGATCATGTATCCATTCTGGATCTGTTGTTCTCTTTCTTGCCATTGATCTGCTCTCTTCGATACTCGATTGAGGTTCCTTTCGCTATGTTGAGCACAGCTTGGGCTGCTGCTAGGCTTACGGTCAGTGCGAGCTCGTCTGGTACGAAGGCCGACCATTGTATTTTCTGGTGACATGGGAACGTTTTGAATTGGTATTGGTGACGTGACCTCTAGTGGAGGCGAGTGCTAGGTTTTGCACCGGATGATCGGGCCATTGTTAGAGCTGCCAGTTGAGAGAAGACTATTGATGTACAGCATACCTCAGAGATTATGATGTCGCCTACCGTGTAGACAGATGGACCAGCGGCTGCTGAGATTCATAGGATGTCGCTTCCGGAGCTTACGAGCTGAGATCATCGGAGCTTCCAGGAAGATATGAGACAGATGATAGCTAGTCTACCCGATTTGAAAGACGAAGGTGATTCGTCCGATTTATGCGCCAGAGCAGGCCCCGTTGAATTGATGATTTCTAGTGCGGAGAGTTTCACTCAGATCTAGAGCAGACAAATTTAGAGATGACCGCCAATGTATTGCCTTTCCTGGAGGATTGGGACGCTGTTCGGCGTACAGGCGAATGAGCCAGTTGTTGCTGCAAATGACGAGATATCGCCCATATGATTGGAGCTACTGCAGCATGAGTATATACTTAGAGATATGATGGAAGGTCGCTAGTCACCGAGGGTGGATGACTAGGGCGTGCGATTCGTTCGCTTACCGATGCGAGGTCATCAGATAGGTTGCTTCCAGCTAGAGACGACTTCACGCGGAGACATTGAGAGTCGACAGAGACGATCGAATGTCAGGAACCTGCTATTCCAAGTTTCAGGTATTCGGAAAGACATGCAGGTGATTCTATGGACCCTCTAGAAGAACGAAACCCTAACTCGACTTAATGACCGTGTGAAAGCCCTTGAACCTTAGGGTTTGCGGCAGTTCTGCGGCTCCATTAGTGAGGCTTTGGTTTGCCCTTCTACGGCTGGATCATTAATGCTGTGGTATGTACTCGATGCTGTTAAACTGTACCCAAGATGTTGAGCTCTTGGGGGATTATGAGGTTTTGACGAATCGATCGAATAGTCCGACTTCCTTCGGATGCTAGGTGGTGAGATGCATTTCTTGGAAAACTCCAGATAAGAGGATAGCCGTTGGAGCGCAGTCCGTGCAGCCACGATGAGACGAGTCCGAAGCAGTCGATATTGAAGCAGAGTGAAGTAAAGAGTTTGCAAGAGATTTCGACGAGATGATGTCCCACTCCGCTGACATCAGAGATGCGATACGCACGCAGAGGCGTTGTATATGGATATATCTCCCAGAAAGAGGCGCCTTTTGGATGAATCGGAACTCCGGAGTTTGAAGAACTCCGTAGTTAAGCGTGCTCGGGCCAGGGAAGTCCTGGGATGGGTGACCTCCTAGGAAGTGGCCCCTGGTCGGGGCCGATTCACTCCGAAGGACAAAACCGTGCGGCTTCGGCCAGAGCGGACAATACTCTCTGTATTGGGGACGGGTCATGACAGAAATAATCTACTCACCAATGGATGATGACTTCCGGGCAATCCGGCACGAATGAGATTTGAGAGAGAGACCTCGACAGGATCTTTCTGGAATACGATACGAGAAGACCTAGACCCAGGGGTGGTCATATTGTGCACACCCAGCACGCCAGAGTTCGGCATCGTCGACAAGGTAGTTGACCAGGTTCGGATAAAGGACCTCACCCAGATGCGTTGTAAATTGATTGAGGACGAAAGAGTATTGAGCATTCCTCCGATGGTTGGGACGTGTTCCTGAGGACCTGTTCGGCCAGACATCTTCTATAGAATGGTGAAGCTACAGAGTATGCGATTTCGAGTTCGTGCGAGAGAATTCGGATTGACCGTGGCTTAGAAAAGTGCAGTGTATAGATAGCATAGCGTGACGTCATAGTGGACGACGATAGAGACAAGTAGAACCAGAGGTTCGGACGAGACGCTGACGAGCTGTCATTACTTCCCGTCGAGACTAGAGACCTGATATGCTTACAGAGGCGTTGGGATGCGACCAATTTCCGAGAAAATGTTGTGCTGATGACACAGATGTCTATCGAGTAAGAAGAGATTATGCAAGAGAGCCATCCTCTGTATAGTTCGGCATAGGCAAGATCGGAAGAGACCTTGAGCAGGATTCCTTCCAGGACATTGCTGCAATGATATTTGCACTCAGGATCAGATGTGTGATGTGCATTCAGAGAGGCAGAGGCCAACGCCAGTGACATGCTGCTTTATGAGTGGTCGTGAGGATTGACCGAGAGATGACCAGATAAGTGCCAGAACGGAATCGTCGCCGTTAGCACACCTGACAGGGCCGATGAGCCGATCGATTGTGAAATTGGTAATCCACAGAGAAGATAAGGACCCAGAGACAGAGGACGCCAGACCGTGAGTAAGGGGCAAGTAGATATCTTGCACTGCTAGTATTGGATGCACTGGCACCTTCTCGACTTTGAAGGAGGGACTACCGACGACGGTATTGACGATTGGTAAGTTTGTGATTTGATTATCACGTATCCGACAACTTGGATTTTAACTGAATGTTTTGTAGTTGGGGGTTTAAATTTAAATTCGGGGACCGAATTTATTTAAGGGGGGTAGATTGTAACATTTCGAAATAATAAAAATATTATTTTTGGGAAATTAATAATTTAATATTATTTTATTGAATATTTTAATAATTCGGTATAATTAAATACAATAAATAGAGGGAAATTATGGAAAATTCTAAAAATAGGGTAAATTAGAGAATTATGCCATTTGTAAGTTTAATTGATTAGTTATATGCTAAATTAGTGCTAATCGCGATTAATAATCGCTAATCGGTTTTTTAGCAATTTGTGCAAAACATGCACATATCATTCTTTTTCACACTTGTGTATCTTCTTGCCATGGTTCACTTTGGGTTTACTATTCTTGGGAGAACGATTTTGAGAGAATAAGAAAAAGAAAAGGAAAAGAAAATGGGAAAAGATTAAAGAAATGAGGTATGGTGAGAGAGAGAAAGGTATGGGTTTTCTTTGACTTTGGACTTAGCTATTCTCTTCATTCCTCATTCATTTTCCCTCCCTCTCCCCCCATTGCTGCTGCTGCTCCTGCACCTCACCTCCCTCCCCTCTTCAAAGCCCCAAATCATCTCAATCACAATCCCAAAATCCAATCTCCATTTCATTAAAAGTGTGCACAAGCTCTAGATCTACACATTGGACTAAAGAAGCAAGGATTTTGGCCACTAGGGGCAACTCAAGAAAATTCTTGAGTTGCCAAATGAGGTATTTTCTGGATCATTAACTTAGTTTTAGCATTTGCTTTACCCCCATGTTTAGATTGAACCGATATTGTTTGATATTGTGGAGTTAAAGAAAACCTAGTTAGGGTTTGAGGAAATTATGAGTTGTGATGTGAAATTGAGTTCAGTAAAGGCTACACCAACACCCTAGTGCATGAATTGAGACCCCAACCTGAGAGTTGAAACCCAAAATACGGATTTAGAAACCGATATCGGAGAAATTGTGGAATCTGTGAAGGGTATATTGAATCTCCTATTACCCGTGACATCCTAAATTAAAATTGATTGGACAGTGACATGTGCAGGCACCCAGGAAGCTACCACCAAGACCCCAACCCCTAACTCATCAAGCCGGCCGCAGATTTATTCTAATTGGCCGCAATTTGCGGCCATACCTGCACCAAACTTTCTCATTTTGGTTCTGTAGCCCCTACATGCATAGATTAGACCCCTGGTATATATAGATTTGTCCAATTTGACCTAGGGTGAAATCTGGAACATATTTCCTAAGTTGCTGTTTTGGATTTGTGTTTCCGTGTTCCGTATTCTTAATTCTGAATTTGTGTTTAGTGTTTTACCTCAACTATTTGGCGTTTATACGACGATATCGAGGGTTGTTGATGGTTTTGGAAAGCGTTGTCCATAGGTTCTAACCTATAGATCTTAGCGTATCGTTTTGAGATTCATATGCCGTTTTAGTTCGGAATTGGTTTTGATACGCATTTGCGATATATTAATGTGTAGGTACCCCATGCAGCCTTCGGGACGATAAGCAAACGCGTGGTAACATCGACAATGAAGACACAAGGTGAGTAGATTATATCTACAGGGCGAAGTCGGGGGATGACGTATAGCACCCCCGCAGTCCGTAGTTGATATACTATATATGATAGTTATAGTGTGTCATGGATACTGTGTTAGGTGTTTTATGGATAGTTTAGGCTTAGAAGTAACTAGTGTAGTTCATAGCCACGAACCCTAGAATAGGTTTACACCCACACGCACACCCTTGCATATTCACTATACTTACACTGTGTTGATGATGATATTGAATGACTTTGGAGATGAGTCGATGATATTGGGTTTGGAGCCGTGAGATCGGTGATTTGATATGATTCGTATTTGGGATACGATATGCGATTCTTAGCGGGCCTTTGGGCATGTATTTTACCCCCGCATTCATAATTATATAGATGGTATCGATTTGTACTAGACTTAGATTCAGTATCCCAGATTATATGTTATGATGATAAGAATGCCAGGTACTTGATGAGATAATGTGATATTGTCCCGTACCCAGCTATTGGGATGCCGTACGACGATTTACCGTACGAGATTTATATTGATGATAGAGCCGCACTCATGACTTGAGGATTGTCATATGATATACTGTATTGTACACGATACTATTGAGGCGGGATCACCGACTATTATATGTATATATATTTATATCGACTTAGATTTAGGTGGATTCTATACCCCTTCCGGTTGACTTGATACTTAGATCTGTGGTTTGCATAATAGATGTTAGACTAGACCTAAGTCATACCTATTACAAAAACCCCGATTTGTCTTATTTCAAATGGCAAGCTGCATTATTATTCATTTACCATTTATTCTACGGCTCGCATTGCATTGCATGCTCATATGTTATTGATTCATATTCCTTGTGCATATGCCTTTACATAGTTGCATGCTTATATTAGTGTTCTTGTTGCATGTATTATAATTCATGGATTTCGCAGTGTGATATGGTTGCATATGATGATTCTGGATTGTTTTACTCCTGCGTATATATATCAGTGGTATGGGACACTGAAATATACATGTATACCCATAGAGTATATATATATATTAGTGGTATGGGACGCTGATATATATATACGCATACTTAATATATCATCATGATGATCTATGCAAATTTACATATGCATTATGAGAGGAGCCTATGTGCTCGGAGCCTATGAGCTCGATGTGAGAGGAGCCTATGTGCTCGGAGCCTATGAGCTCGATTTGAGAGGAGCCTATGTGCTCGGGGCCTTTACGGTCGATGGCATATTATATCTCCCCTACCCCATATTTATTGTATATGCATTGCATCACATATTAGTAGTATCTGATAGAGTACCTTCATGAATGCTGCATACATATCAGATACATGATATATAGTTTGTGTCGATGCTCGACGTTGATTATCTGATGATTTCATTCATGATATCTTCTGTTTTCATTTTACCGCATACATACATCATACTTATGATATATTATTACATGAGGCACTGGCACGAGTACTTGGCACTACACTTATGTCCAGATGTTACATTGCCACTTTACTATGATTCAGATTTATTCATTTGAGGTTTATATTATATCTGATCGTTTGACTTAGGATTATGTCATGCTTTCAATTTCTTCTTGTAGATATTTTCTATTCACGAGTTGGCAACTCACCCCCGTTGTGCCACAGTTCTTGCAGGTTTTGCCACAGTTCTTGCAGGTTTTGCCGTACAGGTTCCATAGCGGCATTTCCGGCACATTGCTTCCTTTGCTGGTGATTTGCTTGGTAGGTGGGTTATTTGCATCAAAACCACCCTTGTATATGTATTATTCTTTGTATCTAGAAATTCCATCAACCAAAACTTGTATATTGTTCCAGACTCAGACACTAGTGATGTATTATTTCGACCTTAGAGTAGCGCTTAGTAGTGTTAAGGTTTTCATGTTATTGTGAGTTTCTTTTGAGTTTGATCCTCGCCCTTCGGCGTTGTATATTATATTGCTTGTGTGGGTTGTGCTCTTTGTTTATGCGTAGTAAGTGTTAGATAAAATGCCTCAAGAGAAAATAATTTACAAGATATGTTTCTTTACTCTTAAAATGGTTTTAGATTTCTGGGCTTTTGGCTTACTTGGATCAGATGGAGTCCTTTAGACTTCATATGGTTCAAGGGCCAGTCACGTGCTCTTTTTGGTCGTGACAATACAAATAGTATTCTGCAGTTGCTAAAATTTTTTTTGATGACATTGAAAATTGACAGAGACTGGAATCTGCAGGTTATCATTTCGGGTGGCTGCCTCTCTGTCGATTCCAGTCTGCAGGGTATCTAGACTTGAATATGCAATTTTTTTTCCTTTCTTCACTTGATGGCTGCCTTTCTGTCGATTTTGACTTTGAAAAGAAATGAGCCAAGCAACTCAAGAAAATGGTGGCTGCCTCTCTCATGCGCACACACAAAAATATCTTCTACAATTTTCTAATAAACAATTCAATGCCCATACCTCTCTACATGTCTCACCCAAGCTCATGCCAACTCACCTTCCACCTCATTTCCAAATTGATTTTCTAAAAAGAAAATCAATTAATGAGGTGGACATTTTCTAGAAACTATTCCGTATAAATTCAGAATGCAACCCGGTACACGTATCGAAATACATATACGCGTATTCGTACAAAAATACGAATAGCCAAGAGAGAAAATGAATAGTGAACAATAATACTAGAATACATATATATAAATACATATATAAATTATTAAATCAAAATCTGATTTAATAATCCGTCTTAACAAAAAGCCGTTGGTATTATCAACCGTCCGATTAAAGTTTGTGCAGCCTGTACACATATTTAGTCGGACACCTGAATGTACCAACATACGTTATCTACACCATATCGCCTGAACCGTGAAAATCCTCTGTGTAGGACTCTAAAGACTCGTCAGTACGCTGGCAGTGGGTTTAACTACAAGCATGTCAGCGGCACTAGCTGTACGTAACGGCTACCCAGGTATTGAGCGAATGGAAGGCCGACGAGCAAACTCATCCAAACCCCTACTGTGCCTGACAGTGACAATATCCGTACAGTCCGGTCTGTTCGTCTAAGAGTATCGCATATCGAGTCTAGGAGGGTGGATAAAGTCAGACCCCTAACAATGCGACATTTAGAGTTTGCATGAAACCCATCACCACCTGAGAAACTACTGATCCTAAATCAGTAATTCTCGACTACCTTGGCCAAGGATTTCTGGTGATGGCCATCTGTGCACTGCGAGACATCAACCCCCAATACCGGGAGAGACGAATCCTCGACGATCCTCTCACTGCCTCCATGTGGCTCGGGACTGTACCCAACTAAAACCTGTTTGCTCGACTCCTTTGAGCCATGGTCGGGTAGTAATCAAAGCACAGTGGGAACTCACACAAGACAAATGATGATCTTGGGTCGACAGACTAACCTGTACACATGTCACCTTGGAACTTCTATCTGACAATAGGTATAGTACCAACTAGCAGGTTCCCGGCGAGTCCGTCCAGTGTACTCATAACCCAATGAGCACCTGTATACTATCTTACGTGAACAAACTAACAACAATGTCTTGTGAGACCTGGCCACTGCCCCTCGTCGGGGTCTCAATCAGTATACACTAGTCTACTCTGGAGTATCGATACCCAGTCTCAAAACTCCCATGACTAGGGACATTTAAGGATGTGCTTATAGACCCCAGCTCCCACGTATATGATCGCCATCATAATGCTGATAGTCAAGAAAGAGTCCTATGGGCTCTATCAACATATGATGATGATAAAGACAAAGCAGATAGCATACTATCATCTCGAGTAAGACTATTCTACTGGTATAGGTCCTCCCTCAATCATCGCAATCGCCTACATGCGGCTACGATAATTGCCTTGAGGGCACTATAGCCAACAATTTCATAGTCATGGTATGTAGCAATGGCAAGTAAGATCCTGATGGACTTAAGCATAGCTACTGGAGAAAAGGTTTCATCATAATCGATACCTGGTCGTTGACGAAATCCTTTTTCCACAAGTCCAGCTTTGAAGGTCTCAACCTTTCATCTACACCACTTTTCTTTTGAAAGATCCACTTGCTCCTAATGGGTTTTAGCCCTTTAGGAGCAACTTCCAAAGTCCATACTTTGTTGGTGTACATGGATTCCATCTCAGATTGCATAGCATATAGCCATTTCACAGAGTCCTCACTTGTGATGGACTGCTCAAAACTAGTTGGGTCATCTTCTTCCATGATGCAATTCTCGCTCCTGCCGTCTATGAGAAAACCGTAGTTTCTCTCAGGTGGATGAGGAACTCTACTAGATCTGCGGAGTGGATAAGGTTCTCCGAGGACTATTGAATGCTCCAATTCTACCAAATTGTCAGTTATAGTTTGTGTAGCTGGAACTTCTTCCAATTCTACCTCATTACCACTAATTTCTTTCACAAGAAATTCCTTTTCTAAAAAGGTGGCATATTGAGAAACAAACACTTTTTGTTTGACGGTGTGGTAGAAGATATATCTATGTGAATTCTTTGGATATCCCACAAACTTGCAAAGAACAGATCGTGTCTCGAGTTTGTTCGGATTCTATATTTTTAACATAGGCTGGACAACCCAATATCTTAACTCGTTTAAGATATGGTCTCTTTCCATTCCATATCTCATATGATGTTTTAGGCACAGATTTTGATGGAACCATATTCAATAGGTATGTTGTTTGCTCAAGTGCATAACCCCAAAAGGAAATAGGTAACTCGGAAATACTCATCACAGAGCGCATCATATCTAATAAGGTGCGATTCCTCCGCCCCGATACTCCATTGTATTTTGGTGTATACGAAGGAGTAAGCTGAGAGAGAATCCCATTCACTTGTAAGCAGTATCGAAATTCCGTGCTTAAGTATTCGCCTCCTCGATCAGATCGAAGGATTTTAATTCTTCTACCCGTCTGGTTCTCAACTTCGTACTTATATTCCTGGAATTTCCTAAAAGCTTCAGATTTGTGTTTCAACAAGAACAAATGTCCGAATCTTGAGAGATCATTGGTGAATGTAATAAAGTACGAGGAACCATTCCTGGCATATGTTGACATAAGATCACATACATCACAATGTATCAGTCCCAAGAGTTCGGTAGCTCTTTCTCCGTATCCTGTAAATGGAGTTTTGGTCATCTTGCTTTTGAGACATGACTCGCAAGTTTCATAAGATGTAAATTTGAATAGATTCAAATATCCATCTTTATGCAACTTAGCTTGTCTTGTCGCATTGATATGACCAAGTCTACAATGCCACATGAAGGCTTCGTTCATTTCTGAACTTTTCCTCTTGTGTGTGTTCTGTATGTTTAGAACTTTGTTTTGATTTAGAACGTATATATCGTTACATAACGTACCAAACCCAATCAATATTTGATTTAGGAAAATGTTCATAATATTTTTCTCCAATACAAAGTTATATCCTTCTTTATCTAATAATGAAATTGATATTATATTGCACATCATTTTTGGTACGTAATAACAGTCGTTCAGAAACAATGTATTACCATTTGGTAATACTTGGTGACATTTGCTAACTACTTTGGCTGTAACAATTGCTCTATTCCTTACTCTGAGGGACATATCACCCTTTTCCCAGTTTTCTACTTCTCATTAACCCTTGTAACAAATTACAAACGTAGAATCCTGGCCTGGTATCCAATACCCAGGACATAGAGCAAACATAGAAACAGTTCTCGGTAACGAACACACCCGAAGAAGATGGATTAGTATGCTCTTTCTTTGTTCGGGTTGCGTGGGAATCCTGATATTCACCTATTCCTTGCTCAGACTTATGACAGTCATATGATAGAGCAGAAGCAACGTTCCCCAGCTCAGTATAATAAGCGGGTTCGGTCAATACATTCATATTTTTATCTTGATTAAGATGTGTCATGGTCGCTACCAGGAGAGAGAGAGAAGTAAACACTTTAGCGTGCGCTCTTTTCAAGATTAGATTGGTTATTATCTTATCTAATCAGGATGGCTCCCACTATTTTTATCAAATTTTCCTTCAAACCCAAAAAGGTAAGATTAGCCGGAATTAATTACACCCTACAAGTTTTCCAATCGGTCAACCCGGCAGGTATTGGTACTCCGAGGGAGTCTCACCATGCTTTCGCATAGAACTAATTAAATAACCCCGTTTCTGCAGGGGCATAACCCTGTTAACACCTTTCTTAGACACCTACTGGATTAGCTAATTGTAAAGTCGAAAACTCTCGCAGGAGTAACACTTACTCGTAGTGGGTATCGGGATCCAACTATCTTATGGATGGTATGCAATCTCATTGCAAATTTCAACACTTAAAATTCCCAATATCTGTTTTTACCCCTAGTGACTTATGACCTTAACAATGTCAACAAATCATAAGTGCTAGTCAAGTTATACCCGTCATTTCATGATTGAATTAAACTAACTCTTACAACCCTTAACAAAGTCAACAAAGCCGTATGACTACCCTAATCCAATCGCATCATATGCGACAAATCAGCACTAATTAGCTACCTCACATTACGCCTTGATAAGGTTAACAAACGCAGCACGAATACTAAATAGCACTTATCTGAAATGACGGAGGGTAACGTTAGGTTTTTAAGAAAACCTTTAGCGCAATGAACTTGATATCGGTGTAGAATCTACTGATTTGAAAAGGAGTGGTTTAAGCTCCACTTTAAAAATTAAGTAGTTTTCAAAACAAACCGGGTAGGTTGTAGCATTTGCTAGTTTTGCTAAAGAGGTCACTCTCGGAGAAGGGATCTCAGCTCTTTCCTCATTGAATGAGGTGTTGGATATTCATCAAGGAATACCACTATGCAAAGCAAGAACTGGAGCTACCTTTTTTAAAAATTTGATTCAACAACAACTTTAGGTTTCTTATGTTCTCATTAATTTCATTAATGACGTCCTATCGTTTATGTTTCTTAAACATTACAAAATAAACGAAAATAGAACATACTCTTATGCCTTCCGCATTCGCCACGGGACTCCGTCATGCACCATTAGTTAACTTAACTAACGGCAGAGTGGGGGCTACACTAGCTGTTGGATTATGCCAACGCCCTGGCCATCCAATCGTGGTCGATTGCGGAAATATTTTTTTCTAAACTGGAGCTAGAACAACCCGATAAATCCGGATCTACCGTAAGCCCTAGATAACAATACTTGCAAAGGTACAAATCTACTATGAAGTGATTATACCTATACGAACCAAGTCCTTTGGGTTTTCAACCATCATCTTTAGCTCCTTGTGGTGTCATGGAACAAGCTTGATCACCGGTCTCCCCCATCTGCGATGATCCACCCGATAGTGCCAACTTTGAGCTTCTACCTCTAACTTGAGGTAACTAGGTTACCCAGTCTGCTAAACTAGATAGCCAAGATAATGTAGAGAGTAATGGTAGATTAATATGTCTCAATAGATCCTAGGATTCTCAACACATGAGACATTTAAGGTGGAGGTAGAAGAAAAAATGAGGATGAGAGTGTAAAAAAATCAAGTGAAGAAAAATGGCCAAGTGTTGTGAGAAGAATAATGAAGCCATCAACTAAAGAAAAATCTAACAACAAAACTAAATATCAAGCATAATTCAATAGTGTCACATGAGTCACCAAGTGAGTCATAGCATAAGTGTAACGTTTTAGAAATCGTTATGTGAATTTTTCCATTTGAGGTTAAAATAGTCGGTGTTTCCCGTAATAACCCGGTAATGATAAAATTTCAGTATATACTTGACTGCACCTAGTTTAACTAGAATAATGCTAGTTTGCGGGTATTTTGGTCGATTGAAAATTTTGGTTCACATAGATTTTTTCCCCTAATTAAAATATTCTTTTAAGTGGTTAATTATGCACTTAATTAGTTGTAATTACATTTTTGTCTTGGGTTAATTACTTCTAATATGAATCTATACTAATCTAATCACTAGATTAAGCTTAATCTATCCATAGAAAAATATCTAGATATTTGTGATTAAAAATTATTTTTTAAATGAAAAGAAAGAGGTGGCATAAGACTTTATTGCATTTATGAGCATTTATTGTTATTTTTCACTAGAAATTTCCATTCATTTCACAAAACCCCCTCATTCCTTACCCTTGGCCAAGCCTCCCCCAAGTCCTGCCCTCTCTTTTTCTTCCCCATTTTCATCATCTCCAAGCTCACAAAAATCATCATAAATCCTTAAATAATCCCACAAACTCACAAACTAATCACTATCCATCATTCTTCATCTCTAAACTAGCTTAGATCTTCAAGAAAAACTTCATTTTAGCTCGTTTGTGTTCTTGAGGAGGTATAATTTCTAACCCTAATCTTTAATTATTGTGTTAAAATCATTAAGCTAGCTATTTGATTGTTTAGTATAGCTTTAATTTCATGTTTAGATGATACATGATAATTTGGTGAAAAATCAAGTTAGGGTTTAAGTGGTTGATATGGTTAATTGATAAGTAAAGTCTTGAAAAACTTAACCTAGTGGGAGAATGATATTTGTTAAATTCCTAATTTTGTCTAATTGAGATTATTAGCAAACTAGGTTTTACTAAAGCATATTTGAGTGATATTAAAAATTGTGGTAATGTTTTGGATGACTTAGTTAGGCTACTTTGTGGTGATGGAGATCGTTAGAATTGTTTTAAATTCTAGACTTGTGCCAAAATGAGAAAAGTTGCTTACTAGGTTTTCGAATTTATTTTGACGTGGGTTCTAATAGACATTGCGATATCATATATATTATCTTCCTCGCGTTGTATTATGTTGTGAATGCGCGATCGGTACGATCAAGTCTAGGCTTGGTGGTTGCGTAGTTTAGCGATCCGAGCTTGGGTTGTGCCGATGTCGTGCGCGTTTTGTGCACCAGGTGCACAGTGTAATTTTCTGGGCGTTATCCTTGAGTTTTGATATCTTTGTGTCGGCGTAGGATATTTAGCCCTATATGATGTGTTTGTGAAATTATAGGATCGCAAGCGTGGACTTTGGATGCTGCGAAGAAAGGGAAGCAGGTGGTCAGATTTTCGTAGCTCGAGATCATCGGTGAGTAGATTTAACATCTACTAGGAAATCGCCTGTATGGCGTTAAGCGTCAGGGATAGATATGATATGATATTAGCCGCATGCTTATATGCACATATAGGGATGGTGCATGAATTTCATTGCATATAGTTACTTGTTGTGCCTGAACCAGTATCCAATGTACACTACAATATTATTGACAGTCCATGTTGCATGGGCACCAATATTATGCTACACACACACTTTTAGTAATTGCCATGATACACACAACACATGTATTCATATGATATACCTTGATTTTGTTTAGCGACATAGATGCATTTTTCTTGTGCGATGGCGCATATGAAATATAGTATACCTGTACACCTACATGCTTACACATATACCTTGCTATACCTACATGCTCACACATATACCTTGCTATAGTTATATGTTCAGCTTTATATATATATATATGTATGTATGTATGTATGTATATATGTATGTTTGTATGTATGTATGTATGTATATATATCGGTGGTATGGGACGCTGTTATATATGTATACGGGATTCGGATACTTGGGAACCGCATGATATATTTAATGACTTGATGCATTTAAATATCGGACTTTTCCCGTGATATGCTCATATTGTTGTTCTAGGTGCATATGTTATATTAGGTGGATTTCCGCATTTGAGATATGTTTTCATGCGATTTGGGGGATTTCAAGTGTCGATGTTGGGCACTTATTCCGAGGGATATATGGATATTAGAAACCGATACGTGGAACACAAGTGTCGTGCTTGGGCACATGGGTTTCGAGGAACGTATGGATATCAGAGAACCGATACGTAGATCACAAGTGTCGATATTGGGCACTTAGGATTCGAGGAATGTATGGATACGAGTATTTTATGTGTCGATGATGGGCACTAGTTTTCATGATATTTTCGAGTGTCGATGTTTGACACTCAGGTTCCATGAGATTTACAGGGCCGCTCTGATGGCCGATCTGAGGATTTTGGGATTTGGGGTGTTGTTGATTTACACCGGGTCTTTTCATGCTGATGATTTATGCATGAGATTATAAATTTTTCCGCACTCAGTATTTAGTTGATATGCATTTGATTCATGTAGATATAGTACCCTGGTGGGGTACCTTGATCATGATAGTTGCATACTCATATTGTCATACTTATGCTACCAGCTTACATGTGATTGATTATTGCTGTTAATGCATACTTGCGATTACAGTATGATATTATTTACTATTCACGAGTTGGCAACTCACCCCCCTTGTGCCACAGTGTTTTGCAGGACTTACCCTCAGAGTAGTCACGGCAGGGTGCCTTATTATCTCCACTTTTGCGGATACCGCTACGGTTGGCTGTGAGGCCTTTGCTATTAGGTGGGTTCGCGGTTATCTGTTTATGTTCATCGTATATCTTTTTGTTGGACCTAGTACTCTCCATCTACCACTTCATGTATTTGACTTAGAGACGAGTTGTGAGGATTCAGTGTTGTATATATTTTTGTGACTTTTGGGTGCCGTGCTCGTGGGAGCCGGTCTTGTTGTAAAGTTTTACCTCCTTGTACTGTTTTCATTTATATTTCTTCGCTTCGGTGTCGTATATATGCTTGTGGTTGTTGTCTCGGCCGTTGGGCGTGATTTTCTCCCCTTTGGGATGCTTAATTTATATTCTATGTTGCACCCGTTTTCGGGGCTAGTTTTTACAAAGGAGGTGCTGCCGATTTTTTCAAGAAAGAAAATTAAAGTTAAAAGATTTTCCTTAAGATTTTCCCAATGTTTTAAACTATGTTTTTCTCCACTTATCCATTTTTGGGTGGTTTAGATTTCTGGGTTTCGGCTTACTTAAATTACGTACACCTGTTGACGTTACGTGGTTTAAGTGCCGGCCACGTGCCTAAATCTGGGTCGTGACATAGTTGGTATTAGAGCGCTAGGTTTTACCTTTCTGAGTGTAGGATGACCTTGGTATGATGGAGTAAGCTGCTTAAGCATAGTAACGTAGCGTGTGTATGTTCCGCGGTATACTTACGACACGGTACTCCGCCTAAGTGACCTTTGGACTTATTGACTGAAATTCCTTCCGTGATTATATACATCCATGTGATTCGATTTCCGTTTCCTTATTGAATCCAGCCTTTATGCCGCCGAAGACTACGAGGTCACAGCAAGCGGCCGCGAGGGCCGAGGTCAGAGTTGACTCGTCTGAGACGAGGACTGACCAGGGCGGTACGCCTGTTGTACCGAAGCAGATTGCTATACTAGGGGTCAGTATGCAGGACTTACGCCAGATGATGGGGTCGTTAGTTGAGGCCATTCGAGCAAAGAGGCAGGAGGTCGTTCTACCTGTTGTGGGGACCGCGATGGTACCTACTGCTCCGGCCGTCGCAGCTACAGCTACGGAGGTTATCACCGTGTCACTGTCAGAGTTCATGAGACCGAGGCCTCCGGTTTTACTGGCACCGATGCAGCTGAGGATCCGCAGTCGTTTATCGACCGGATGGCCAGGATATGTCGTTCGCTCTGATGCACCGACGCTAGATGGGTAGAGTTCACGAGCTTTCGTCTGGAGGGTCTAGCCCAGAAGTGGTGTGAGTCCTTAGAGAGGGGCAGAGCCGCAGGTCTTGCTCCTATGACCTGGGCTGAGTTCGTCATGTTGTTTCTCGCCCGTTTTCTTCCACCGAGCGTCAAGGATGCTCGAGCGTGCATATTTGAGTCGTTACGCCAGACTTCGAGGATGACGGTGGCTGAGTACGATGTATTGTTTACCGAGCTGTCTGTATATGCTCCGTATTTGGTAGCTACTGAGGAGATGCAGGTGAAGAGGTTCGTTCGAGGCCTGCTTATCCAGTTGTTCCTCGCTATCAGCATTCAGCATTGCGACACCTATGCAGCAGCGGTGGACACAGCCCTGTTGGTTGAGGAGCGTCTTTCTAAGACATTAGTTGCTCAAGAACCGAAGAGGGTTCGTACTGGGGATTCAGCAGGGAGGCGGGCATTTAGACGTTGTGACAGTCCCTGTTCAGAAACCGAGGGTAGTGGAGGTTCGGGACGATGTCGGCTTTTTAGATCTTATCCTCAGGAGAGTCAGCAGTTTGCATTTGGATGTTACTAGTGCGGGAATTTGGGTCATCAGTTTCGAGATTGTACTGAGCCACATGAGAGCGAGGCAGCTGTACTGCAGGTTACCATACCACCTTCTCCACCTCAGAGGGCGTTTCCCCTTATGCTTGTTGTTGCTTCGCGTCAGACTCATGTGGAGAGAGGTCGGGGTTACGGTGGTTTTGTACCGAGAGGGCGGGGTGGTAGAGGCGGAGGTCAGCCAGTCGCTGGTAGAGGGAAGGTGTCACGTCCCGAAAGTACGGAATATGACCGGCACTTAAACTACGAACGTCTCAAGGCGTACGTATTCTAAGTAAGCCGAAAACCCAGAAATCCAAACCAAGAAAAGTAGTAGAGTGTAGGAAAACCAATTTAAATCAAGAAGTTTTAACAGCATAAGCCGAATTATGCGTTTTAAAAAAACATCAAATATTTCCTGGAAATTTCGGCAGAGTCTCCGTTGTAAATACAGGCCCCCAAACAGAATACAGCATGAATAGTATACGAAATCAAATAAAGGCATCCCCAAGCGGGAGCTAGCTCTTCGTCAAACGACGGCCACAACCACACAACAATATAATATACAACGCCGAAAGGCGAGGATCACAACAGAAAAGGAAACTCAAAACAGCATGAAATTCGTATAAATACAACGCGCGACTCTAAGGTCGATAGAATAAACAACACTGGTCTCTATCTCTGAAATAATTACATGTTTGGTTGATGGAACTTCTAGATACAACAGAATAATAATATACAAGATCTATAATGGGGGTACGATACAAGTAAACCCACCTACTAGCAAATCACCCGAAGGAAACTATGCCCGCAAGCCGTAAAGAAACCTGTACGGCAAACCTGCAAGAAACTGGGGCACAACGGGGGTGAGTTGCCAACTCGTGAATAGAAAAACATCTACGAATAGAAATCGCATGTATGACGCATTCCTAGGTCATACGATCAATATACATCCTCAAATATATATAACCAGCAGCCTATAACAAGGCTAGGGTAAATATCTAACCCGAGTGTAATCTCATGTGCCCGTGTCAGTGCCCAAAGGTAGCAATATATCATATGAATGAGGTATGAATGCATGAAAACAGAATACATGTAAATGAAGAACCGTTTTCATAATTTAGTGAGATTTCCTTTGTATTTTTAAAATGAGGTATCATAATGAAATCAGCATAAAACAGTGCCTAGCATCGGCACAAAACGTAATCCCAATATCTCGATATCTCTGTATCACAGTCTCTGTACCTCAAAATCTCGAAATCTCAATGTCTCAATAATAATATCTAGGGCGCCGTCAGTCCAGACCGGCCCCAACCATCCATCTCAAGACCACGACGGTATCCTCCGGATATCCGACGCGTCGGGTAAAATCACCGGTAGGTAGTGCTCCCCTGCCAGGCTCACATCGTCATCATCACGCGCTTCTTGCCCCGGGGTACCTTACCGGGTCCACCATGTACCCGAAACGGTTCATCCGCCTCCTCGAATCGGGTCTCGAAATCCATCAGCAAACTCATGGTGGACGACCCATACATCATGGGAAAACCGCACTTTTTATTTTAAAGAGAGAAAGAAGTTTATATAAGTTTTGCGGTTTTCCCCCAAATCCAGAAAATCTCATGGAAATCCGAATCCAATCCTCAATAGCATGTAAACATTGCATATCGGCATAAAAATCCATGAATGCGGCATAACAATGAATATTAACATGCATGAAGTAACAAGTAATATCTACAATGTCTAATCTAGCATATAAGGCGAGTACACTAATATCATGTCTAAATTATTAGCTAACCACCTATGTCAATGCAATAGTATTTCTAAAGTGTACGTGGCATGGCAATTACCGATGAAGATGTGTGTGAGCCGGCAAGTAAGTGTACGTGGTATATACGCATCATCGGTAATAGTGCGGGTGTCCTAACAGCATGATATCAATAATATAGTACGAAACATAATATAAGCATGCGATGCGAAGCGAACCACAATAATGAGCGGAAGCTGAATACTAGACGCAACTATAACTAATCTGCATTAATCTAATGTAAGTTCTACAAATGGTGCCTTTTGAAATAACACGAATCATGGGGTTTTGAAAATAGGGGCTACGGTGTTTTTATGAAAAGATACGTCTTTTGAAATATCCGTAGGAATCCCTTGGGCTGTCTTTTAAAATACCCACAATTCGTTAGTTTTTTTGAAATAGGTAAGAATCGAATCTAATCTAACAACTAAACTAAACTAAAGGACTAAGCTAACAAGCTGGACTACAGGTGAGGAAACCGCCTAACATCTGAGTCGATCCATATACATACCTGTATGTATATTAGTCGGTGATCCCACCTCAATAATATCATATCCGATACCATATCTACAATCAGACATCCCAAATCAAGAGTGCGGATCAATCATCAAGATATAGCTCGTACGTAAATCCGTCGTACGGCATCCCCAAATCTGGGTACGGGTCAAAGTCACATCAATCACACTATTCATTTGGTATCTTCTTTATCAAATATCATGATCCGGAATAATGTCCTACGTCTAGTACAATATTGATACCATCTATGTATGCATGCAGGTGTAAGAATCACTGCGTCAAAAGACCCGCTAAAACATCGTGTCGTATCTCAATACGAACCAAATCACATCACCGATCTCCTGGCCTCAAGCCCAATCTCATCGACTCATCTCAAACCCAAATACTATCCTCAATCCAGTATATGAACCTATAGTCCCATACCTATGCAAACACATAAAAATACAATCCCATATACGCACTTATGAAAGAAGAATGTATGCAAGTATGGGTGTGTGTGTGTATGTGTGGTGTTACCACTACTCTAGGGTTTCACATCACTAACCAATCCAATCACACCTAGAATCCATCTTTTAACATCAATAATCTCAAACAATATACAATCAATATCTGTGTGTATACGTATTCGTATACATCACCACGAACTGCGGGGGTGCTATACGCCATCCACCCGACTTCTCCCCGTAGATATAAATCTACTCACCTGCACTCAGTGTGTCGGTGTCGATGTCTCCATCATCTTCTGCATCGTCTCGGAATCCACGTGAAGGTGCCTACAATGATCAACCATAGCAATGCGTATGAAAATCAAGACAGAAAACCGATACAGCGCACAGTGTGCTCATAGGTTTGAACCTATGGCCCAAACATGCAAATCCAACAAACAACCCCTGTTGTCGATGTACGAACACCCGACAACCAAATACAAATCCAAATATCAAGAAAGTGCATTTAAAAATACGGAAAACACTGCCTAAAACACACCAAAATGCTCCCAGATTTTCCCCAGATGACAATTAGCCAAAACTGCATATAGGGGGGGTCTAATTTAGTGCAAAATGAGCCCTGGAACAAAAATTGACCGATTCACTTCTACTCTGGCCGCAAATTGCGGCCAGAATGATTAAATTTGCGGCCGTAGGTTTGAGTTAGGCGCTCGGGTCTTGGTGGTAGCTTCCTAGGTGCCTGCACGACTCACTGTCAGCTCAATTTTATTTTTGGTGCCCCCGGGTTGCTCCAGATTCCAGAACACCTTCACAGATCACACAAACCGACATGAAAGTCCCGTAATTCCGTATCTTTTTTGGGTTTCAGGTTGTGCTAGGTCAGGGTTCTAGTCAATATAGGGTCTAAGGTCACCATTTAAGTCCAATTACAAAGCCACATCTCAACTTTACCCTAACCCTCTCTAAGTTGGTCCAAAATACACTAAATTACACGATATCGATATGAAACTTGAATTGAAGCTTAAGCACAAGCAATAACACTCTAATTGTGAAGAAATTACCTCATAATACCCTCATGAATCCTCAACAGCGGCAAAATGACTACTTTCTTGGTCCAAAGGCATGCTTGTGAGCTTGTGTACAATTTTCGTGAAAGCGATATGGGGTTTTGGGGTGAATTTCATGGAGAAATGGGGGTTTGAAGATGGAGGAAGAGGAGGGCGGCAGCAGCAGCAGCAGCAGCTCATGGAAGAGGAGGGGAGAAATGAGAGGAGAAAACAAGTGGGAATGGCCAAGTCAACACTCTCACCTACCCTCTCTCTCTCACCATACCTATTTCTTTAATCCCTTTTTCTTTTCTTTTCCTTTTCTTCTCACTCAAATAGTAACCAAAAAAGTAACATGATAGAAAATGCACAAGTGTAGAAAAACAAGATATGTGCATGTTTTGCACAAACTTGCAAAAAACCCGATTAGCGATTTTTAATCGCGATTAGTACTAAATTAGCAAATAAATGCTCAAAAAAACTTTAAAATGGCATAATTCCATAAAATACCCTATTTTAGAATTTTCCATAATTTTTCCAAATTTTTCCCATTTATCGATATTTAATTATAAATTTAATATTAAAATAATCAATAAAATAATATTAAATTATAATAATTCCTAAAAATAATATTTTATTATTTTGGAATGTTACAGAAGGCTCGGGAGTTTGCCTTGACTCATCAGGACGCACAGGCGTCCAATGCTGTAATTGCAGGTACCCTTTCTGTATGTTCTTTTGATGCACTTTTTTTTTTTATCCGGGATCTACGCATTCATATGTTTCTATGCACTTCGTGCCGAGGTTAGGCTGAGAGTCGTGTTTGCTAGATCAGATGCTTTTCGTGACTACTCCTGTTGGCGAGTCATTTGTTGTGCGACATGAGTTCTGGTCGTGTGCTGTTCGTTTAGGAGATAGAGATTTGACCGTCGACTTGATCCTTCTTGAGATGCTGGACTTCGACGTTCTTCTGGGCATGGACTGGTTTGCTACTTGCTACGCATCTGTGGACTGCCGCGAGAAGACAGTTAGGTTCTGTTTTCCTGGCGAGTCAGTGTTTGTTGTGCAGGGGGACCGTGGTGCCACCCCTCACAGTTTGATTTCTGTCCTTTGCGCTAGTCAGCTTTTGAGAAGAGTATGTCTGGGATTCTTGGCTTTCATTCATGATACTGGAGCCACAGTGGAGTCATTGGACCGGGTTCCTACCGTGTGAGAGTTTCCCGACGTTATTCCCGATAAGTTACCTGGATTGCCACCAGAGCACGATATTGAGTTTTGCATTGATCTGATTCCTGGCACGGGGCCTATTTCTATACCGCCTTATCGGATGGCTCCGGAGGAGCTTAGAGAGCTTAAAGATCAATTGCAAGAGTTGCTTGATAGGGGACTTGTGCGTCCGAGTGTTTCGTCGTGGGTAGTTCCTATTCTGTTCGTCAAGAATAAGGATGGCAGTTTGAGGTTGTGTATGGATTTTCGTCAATTGAACCGAGTTACGTTGCGGAATAGGTATCCTTTACCTCGCAATGACGATTTATTTGATCAGCTCCAGGGTGCGAAAATTTTTCTAAGATTGATTTGCATTCGGGTTATCATCAGTTGCGGGTTTGAAAGGATGGCATTCCGAAGACTGCTTTTCGTACGCACTATGGGTATTATGAGTTTTGGTAATGTCGTTCGGACTCACCAATGCTCTAGCAGCGTTCATGGATCTGATGAACCAGATTTTCAGGCCGTTCCTCGACCAGTTCATTATTGTGTTTATTAAGGACATTCTGGTCTACTCTAGGAGTCGTGAGGAGCATGGGCAACACTTGATGATTGCTTTGCAGACATTGAGAGAGCACCAGTTGTATGCTAAATACTCAAAGTGCGCGTTTTAGCTTGATAGAGTTGATTTTCTGGGTCATGTGGCGACTGGAGATGGTATTCTTGTGGACCCGAGGAAGATCGAGGCTGTGCAGCTTTGGCCCAGATCTGTATCTGTGACTGAGGTTCGCAGCTTTTTGGGCTTAGCTGGTTATTATCTCCGTTTCATACAGAATTTTTCGAGTATCGCTGCACCGCTGACCGGACTGATCCGGAAGGGGGTTCCTTTTCTCTGGACTGATGCGTGCGAGCAGAGTTTTCAGTAGTTGAAAACTCGGTTGACGACTGCAGTTGTTCTATCTTTGCCTTCTGGATCGGGCGGCTATATTGTTTACTGTGATGCTTCTCGAGTGGGGCTCGGTTGTGTATTGATGCAGCATGATAGAGTGATTGCTTATACTTCTAGGAAGCTGAAGAAGCACGGATGGCCGCGGTGGTCTTTGCGTTGAAGATTTAGAGACACTACTTGTACGGGGAGTCGTGTCAGATCTTCACGGATCACAAGAGCTTGAAGAACATCTTCTAGCAGCGGGATCTGAATCTGAGACAGCGCCGTTGGATGGAGCTTGTGAAAGATTATGATTGTAAGATCCTTTATCACCCGGGCAAGGCGAATATGGTAGCCGATGCTTTGATTCATAGGCCCGGGGGTAGCTTGTCCCAGTTGAGCACAGTTCAGCGACAGTCTTCTGCAGATTGGCAGATCTTGTGCGATGGTAGAGTACAGTTTGAGTTCATTTCCACTGGGGGACAGCTTGGTCATGTCCATACCCGTCCACTATTTCTTGATTGTATTCGTGAGGCGCAGCCTAGTGATGCCCGTTTGTCTGAGATTTTTGAGCTTGTTCGGCAGGCTACAGTTTTGGAGTTCATGATTGATGACCAGGGTGTGCTACGATGCGAGACTCGCTTGTGTGTACCAGATGCTGATGGGTTGAGACGTGAGATCCTAGAGCAGGCATATCAGTCAGCCTTTAGCGTTCATCCAGGTTCCACCAGAATGTACCGTGACTTGAGAGACTTTTACTGGTAGGAAGGGATGAAGCGCGATATTTCGGACTTCGTTTTGAGGTGCCTGACTTGTCACCAAGTCAAGGGTGAGCATCAGAGGCCGGCAGGTGAGCTGCAGCCTTTACCCGTTCCGGAGTGGAAATGGGAGCAGATTTCCATGGACTTCATTGTGGGTCTACCCAGGACCAGTCGAAGGTATGACTCTATTTGGGTGATTGTTGACCGGTTAACGAAAGCCGCTCACTTCCTTCCAGTGAAGACCACTTTCGGTTATGCTCAGTATGCTCAGTTGTACATAGATGAGATTGATCGTTTGCACGGCGTTCCTACATGCATCGTATCCAACAGAGGCACCCAGTTTACTAGTCGTCTTTGGAAGAAGCTTCTGGAAGCTTTGGGTACCCGGTTGAGTTTTAGCACCGCTTTTCATCCACAGACCGATGGTCAGTCAGAGCGTACTATACAGACTCTGCAGGATATGCTTCGTGCGTGTGTGCTTGATTTTGGTGGGAGTTGGGATCGTCACTTACCGTTGATTGAATTCTCCTACAAAAACAGTTATCAGGAGACGATTCAGATAGCGCCTTTTGAGGCTTTGTATGGTAGGAAGTGTCGATCGCCAGTCTATTAGACCGAACTCAGCGAGAGTAGGGTTTTGGGACCCCAGCAAGTTCAGGAGACTACAGAGAAGATCCAGCTGTTTCAGGAAAGGTTGAGAGCAGTCCAGTGCAGGCAGAAGTCTTATGCTGACCATCGTCATCGCATACTTGAGTTCGCAGTGGGGGATCATGTATTCCTGCGGATTTCTCTAATGAAGGGCATTATACGATTTGGGGAAAAGGGGAAGCTCTGTCCCAGATTCGTAGGTCCTTTCGAGATCCTTGAGCGAGTTGGAGCCGTTGCCTATCGTTTGGCACTTTCGCCCAGTTTTCCGGATGTTCAACCCGTTTTCCATGTGTTGATGCTTCGTAGATACCTTCATCATCCTTCTCACATGATTCGGCACCAGACCGTTCAGCTTGAGCGTGATCTTTCGTTCACCGAGCAGCCGGTGGTTATATTGGATTGCCAGGTGAAGAAACTTCGGTCAAAGGTCTTGCCATCTGTGAAGGTTCTTTGGCATGGTTCTACTAGTGAGGAGATCACTTGGGAGGCCAAGAGCGAGATGCGGAAGAAATTCCCTCATCTCTTCGAAGGTACGCGTAGTTAAATTTTAATTCGGGGACCGAATTTCTTTAATGGGGGAGATTGTAACGTTCTAGAAATCGTTATGCGAATTTTTCAGTTTTAGGGTAAAATAGTCGGTGTTTCCCATAATAACCCGGTAGTGATCAAATTTCAGTATAGACTTGACTGCACCTACTTTAACTAGAATAGTGCTAGTTTCCGGGTTTTTGTGGTCGATTGAAAATTTTGGTTCACATAGATTTTTTTCCCTAATTAAAATATTATTTTAAGTGGTTAATTATGCACTTAATTAGTGGTAATTGCATTCTTGGTTTGGTTTAATTACTTCTAATGTGAATCTATGCTAATCTAATCACTAGATTTAGGTTAATCCAACCATAGAAAAATATCAAGATATTTAGATTAAAATTAATTTTTAAAAGAAAAGAAAGAGGTGGCATAAGACTTTATTGCATTTATAAGCATTTATTGTTATTTTTCACTAGAAATTTCCATTCATTTCACAAAAACCCCTCATTCCTTGCCCTTGACCGAGCCTCCCCCAAGTTCTGCCCTCTCTTTTCCTTTCCCAATTTTCATCATCTCCAAGCTCACAAAAATCATCACAAATCCTTAAATAATCCTAAAAACTCACAAACTAATCACTACTCATCATTCTTCATCTCTAAACAAGTTTAGATCTTCAAGAAAAACTTCACTTTGGAGGGAAAAACTTGGAGTTTCTTACTAGTTTGTGTTTATGAGAAGGTATAATTTCTAACCCTAATCTTTAATTGTTGTGTTAAATTCATTAAGCTAGCTATTTGATTGTTCATAATAGCTTTAATTTCATGTTTAGATGATACATGATAATTTTGTGAAAAATTAAGTTAGGGTTTAAGTGGTTGATATGGTTAATTGATAAGTAAAGTCTTGAAAAACTTAACCTAGTGGGAGAATGATATTTGTTAAATTCGTAATTTTGTCTAAGTGAGATTATTAGCAAACTAGGTTTTACTAAAGAATATTTGGGTGAGATTAAAAATAATGGTAATGTTTTGGATAACTTAGTTAGGCTACTTTGTGGTGATGAAGATCGCTAGAATTATGTTAAATTCTAGACTTGTGCCAAAATGAGAAAAGGTGCTTACTAGGTTTTCAGATTTATTTGGACATGGGTTCTAATGGACGTTGCGATATCAAATATATTATCTTCCTCGCGTTATATTGTGTTGTGAATGCGCGATCGGTACGATCGGGTCAAGGCTTAGTGGTTGAGTAGTTTACGATCCTAGCTAGGGTTGTGCCGATGTCATGCGCGTTTTGTGCACCAAGTGCACAATGTAATTTTCTGGACGTTATCCTTGCGTTTCGTTATCTTTGTGTCGGCGTAAGGTATTTAGCCTTATGTGATGTGTTTGTGAAATTTTAGGATCGCAAGTGGGGACTTCGGACACTGCGAAGAAAGAAAAGTAGGTGGTTGGATTTTCGTAGCCCAAGATCATCAGTGAGTAGATTTAACATCTATGCGGAAATCGCCCGTATGGCGTTAAGCGTCAGGGCTAGATATGATATGATATTAGCCGCATGCTTATATGCACATATAGGGATGGTGCATGAATTTCATTGCATATAGTTACTTGTTGTGCCTGAACCAGTATCCATTGTACACTGCACTATTATTGACAGTCCATGTTGCATGAGCACCAATATTATGCTACACACACACACTATCGGTAACTGCCATGATACGCACAACACATGTATTCATATGATATACCTTGCTTTTGTTTAGCGAAATAGAGGCATTTATTCTTGTGCGATGGTGCATATGAAATAAAGCATACCTGTACACCTACATGCTTACACATATGCCTTGCTATGCCTACATGCTCACACATATACCTTACTATAGTTATATGTCCAGCTTTATATATATATATAGGTGGTATTGTACGCTGTTATATATGTATATGGGATTCGGATACTAGGGAACCGCGTGATATATTTAATGACTTGATGCATTTAAATAGCGAACTTTTCCCGTGATATGCTCATATTGTTGTTCTAGGTGCATATGTTATATTACATGGATTTCCGCATTTGAGATTTGTTTTCATGCAATTTGGGGGATTTCAAGTGTCGATGTTGGGAACTTATATTCAGAGGGATATATGGATATTGGAAACCGATATGTGGAACACAACTGTCGAGATTGGTCACTTGGGTTTCGAGGAACGTATGGATATCAGAGAACCGATACGTGGATCACAAGTGTTGATATTAGGCACTTAGGATTCGAGGAACGTATGGATACGAGTATTTTATGTATCGATGATGGGCACTAGTTTTCATGATATTTTCGGGTGTCGATGTTTGCCACTCTGGTTCCATGAGATTTACAGGGCCGCTTTGAGGGCCGATCTGAGGATTTTGGGATTTGGGGTGTTGTTGATTTACACCGGGTTTTTTTTATGCTGTTGATTTATGCATGAGATTATAAATTTTCCTGCACTCAGTATTTAGTTGATATGCATTTGATTCATGTAGATATAGTACCCTGGTTGTGTACCTTGATCATGATAGTTGCATATTCATATTGTCATACTTATGATACCAGCTTACATGTGATTGATTATTGCTGTTAGTGCATACTTATGATTACAGTATCATATTATTTACTATTCACGAGTTGGCAACTCACCCCCCATTGTGCCACAGTGTTTTGCAGGACTTACCTTCAGTGTAGTCGCGGCAGGGCGCCTTATTATCTCCACTTTTGCGGATACCACTACGGTTGGCTGTGAGGCCTTTGCTATTAGGTGGGTTCGCGGTTATCCGTTTATGCTCATCGTATATCTTTTTGTTGGATCTAATACTCTCTATCTACCACTTCATGTATTTGACTTAGAGACGAGTTGTGAGGATTCGGTGTTATATATATTTTGGTGACTTTTGGGTGCCGTGCTCGTGGGAGTCGATCTTGTTGTAAAGTTTTACCTTCTTATGCTGTTTTCATTTATATTTCTTCGCTTCAGCGTCGTATATATGCTTGTGGTGGTTGTCTCCGCCGTTGGGCGTGATTTGCTTCCTTTTGGGATGCTTTATTTATATTCTATGTTGCACCCGTTTTCCGGGCAAGTTTTTACAAAGGAGGTGCTGCCGAAATTTTGAAGAAAGAAAACTAAAGTTAAAAGATTTTACTTGAGATATTCTGAATGTTTTAAACTATGTTTTTCTCCATTTATCCATTCTTGGGTGTTTTAGATTTCTGGGTTTCGGCTTACTTAAATTACGTACGCCTATTGACGTTACGTTGTTTAAGTGCCGGTCACGTGCCTAAATTTGGTCATGACAATAAGTCACCACAAAGCCATCCTTGACATTTAAAGCCAAACACACCTTATCCTCCACCTCATTTAATCATTTAAGAAAAATGATTAAAACTAAAATGAGGTGTTATTTTCTAGAAGTAACTTGTAATGAATTACAAGAATACCCCTCATCCGTATATACATACCCGTATCCGTATTCCGACAAAATACGAATACATAGAGACGAAAATAATCCAACAATATAATACTAGAATCCGGCTTAAACCAAAGACCACTAGTATTATCCGTCTGAATCATAATACGTGCACAAGTGCACGTACATGATCGAACCCTACCGTAAAACCATATGGCCTCTACATCGTTTCACTCGAAGCAGGGAAACCCTCTGTGTGGGACCCTAAAGACTCATCAATACACTGGCAGTGGGTTTAACCACAAGCACATCAGCGGCATTAGCTGTACGTAACGACTACCCAGATATTGAGCAAAAGGGAGACCGGCGAGCAAACTCATCTTGACCCCTCCTGAGCTTGTCAGTGATAATATCCGTATAGTCTGGCCGTTCGTCTATGAGTATCGCATATCGAGTCTAGGGGGTGGATAAAGTCAGACCCCTAATAAAGCGACATTTAGTGTCGGTATGAAACCCATCACCAACTGAGAAACTACCGATCCTAGATCAGTAATTCTCGACTACCTTGACCAAGGATTTCTGGTGATGGACACCCTGTTGGAGATAGTGCCCTCAGAGTCAATTATTAGGTCACAGGTACGTGATTGTAATGATTGAGGGAGGACCTATCCCGGTAGGACAGTCTTACTCGAGATGATAGTATGCTATCTGGTTTACCTTTATCATCGTGTACTGTTTTAGGTGACCTGACACGTCGCTATTACACGTTGATAGAGCCCCTAGGATTCTTGCTTGACCACCAGCAGTATGAGGGCGATCATATAAGTGGGAGCTGGGGGTCTACAAGCATATCCTTAAAAGGTCCCTAGTCGTGGGAGTTTCGAGACCGGGCATCGATACTCCATTAGTAGACTAGTGTATACAGTCGAGACCCCGACGAGGGGCGGTGGCCGGTCTCACAAGCCACTGGTGTCAGTTGGATCACCTAAGATGTATACAGGTGCTCATTGGGTTATGAGTACACCGGACAGGACTCGCCGGGAACATGCTAGTTGGTCATATACCAGACGTCAGATGGCAGTTCCCTGGTGACATGTGTGCAGGTTAGTTTATCGACCTGGGGATCGTCATTTGTCTCGTGTGAGTTCCCACTGTACTTTGATTACTACCCTACCACGGCTCAAAGGAGTCGTGCAAACAGGTTTTAGTTGGGTACAGTCCCGAGCCACATGGAGGCAGTGAGCGTATCTTCAGGGGTTCGTCTCTCCCGGTATTGGGGGTGAGGTCGTGCTGTGTCTAGGAGAGCCATTATACAAAGTCCTTGGCCAAGGCAAGGAGATTTACTGGTAGGTATTCCAGTAGTATCTCAGGGTGTTCTGGGCTACACTCCGACACGACTTGTACCGCTTTTGGGGGTCTGACTTTTACCAACCCCCTAGGCCCGCCATGCGATGCTCATAGACGAACGGACCGGACTGCATGGATATTGTCACTGACAGGCTCAGTTGGGTGTCGGGGTGAGCTTCCTCATCGACGTCCCATTTGGTCAATAGATGGTGGCCCGTTACGTATTGGCTTATACCTCTGACGGGCTAGTGGTTAAATCCACAGCCATAGTATTGACGAGTCTTTAGAGTCCACCACACTTTCAGTTACTCAGCTTTCGGGCGAAACGCTGTAGAGGCCGTATGGAGATATGGCAGGGTCCGATCAGATACGTGCGGTATTGCACGGATCAGGATCGGACGGTTTGTACTAGTAGCCGTATAGGTATATGGCAGGGTTCGATCAGATACGTGCGGTATTGCACGGATCAGGATCGAACGGATTTTACTAGCCGGCTTTGGTTTAAGCCGGTCCTAGTTTAGTACAGTGTAGTTTTTGTCTCTTTGCATTTGTATCCGGACCGAATACAGATGCGGGTGTGTATGCACAGTATCGGGATTTTCCTGTAATTTATTACGGGACCAGTTTTCTGGAGTTGCCAGTTTGCATTCCGTTCCGGCCGGTTTTCCTTTGTTCTTTCCCGGCCGGACTTTTCCGATGGAGGGGGTTATTTGCAATTGTGCAAATAACATTTTTGGAGGGAGTTTCTTGTAAAAGTTTGATTATGATAGCTATCATTATCTTTTCCACCATGCTTTTGTTTTTATTTGTGACATGAAAGGGTATGGTTTGAAAAAGGTAAAGCATGGTTGTATGTTTTCTTGTCTTGGGTTGTGGTCACCTCCTTCTTCTCCTACACTCACCTCCCTCATATGATATATGTTTTTTTTTTTTCCTCCACCATTTCAAGGAAGCATTGGCCGGCCACACATTGTGAGAAGAGAAAAATGAGAGGTTCATTTTTGTGCTTCATTTGTTCATCTCATTTCCTTGCAAAATTGATAGCATCATTTTGCCTCCAAAGTTTCATTCTTCCCTCCATCTAAAGGCAACTCCAAGACCCCAAAAAGAGACTACGGTTCTACAATATTCTACAGCAAATCTTGGGCGCGTCGGCTAGCCAACTTCGCGCCCGAGTTGCCTCGGTATAGAGGTGGGAGCCCGTAAAAGAATCCGGCTACGTGGTGCCCTTTCCGACGAGGAGGAGATGGACGGAGATCCCGCGAGGAGATCGGAGTGGAGATGAAGACCGGAGGACTTGGATCGTCGGTATATCTCTATTCCCTTTCTTGTTAGATGGCTTAGACTAGTTAATGGTTCGATCCGGAGTTTAGTGCGCGGTGGTGCCGTTTTGCAAAGTCCGCAAAATTTAAAGTTTTTCACCGCTTCCGCATTCCGGCGTCGGATTGACGGCCGGGGCGCCGCCGTGCACTTACAGTGGTATCAGAGCCTCGCCATTAACTTAGTCTAGCTTTGTGTAATGTGTTTGCATTTCCGATCGATCAAAAAGTTCCAAAACTGCATTTTAGTTCGCATCAGTTTCTGTTGAAAATTTTTGGTCTCGAAAATTTTTTCAGGTTATAAAATATTGATGTACTGGAAAATCTAAGAGTTCTGTAAAAATTTGAGGAAGTAACTCCACAGTTGGAGCGCGGAACCGCCGCGAAAACCCCATTTGTGCGGCCCTTCCGCCACGCACTATTCACATCACTTCACCAATTTTTTACAGAGGCCTTCTGGGATTAAAATATGGGTTTTGGAATATTAAAGTTGGGCCAATTGTTTCTGTGAGTGCTACAGTTTTCTTTGGGGCCCACTTGTTAATTGTTTGATCAATCGGAAATTTTTTAAACACATTTTTCACAGTATTTACATTATATCTGCGACCGTGAATGTCACTCGATCGGTAAATCCGGTCTAACTGCTATAGCCCGGTTAGACGGATTTGCGAACGTGATTTTCACGTTGATGTTCTATGTATTTGCTGTGATATTGCGGATCGGTCGTGGGGGATAGCCTGGATGCAATGCTAGTACTGTGCTGTTGTATTATGTACATTTGATATTGCGGGGCGAGCGTCCGACATGTGGACTGCCGTCACTGCCTGTTTGTATTATTCTTTTGGGGCACGACCTGGTTGCGGTCGATGTACCCGTTGTATGTATATTTTACTTTCTGTACTAGGATTGCCCCGCGGTGGGGTGCACGGATAGCCGGGTTCTAGAAGACAACAAGCCCGCATCTCATGGCATTGGGACGTAGGGGGCTTCACTCCAGGATTGGCTGGCTATCCGCCGCACTCGTAGGGGGTACAGGTTGACCCAGGAGGGGTGCCCAAGTTACCGGATTCCGTGAAGTGCTGGGTGGTCCATTCACGGTGCTGAAGGGGGCTGCCTCGCTTCAGGTTTTGGCGGGTGACTTGCCGCGCCCGTAGGGGTCTAGGATTCTCATTGCACAGGCTATCCACACGACCAGGGGAACGTCGGGTTTCAGTAGTGGCTCTGTGAAACCCGGGGTTCCCAGATATCTGTATTGTTTCTGTGATGCTATTCGTATCTGTGATGTTGCATTTCTTTCACGCCTTGAGCGAATATAATATATTGGTATATATATTAGTAGATGTTGTATATGTTTTACATCCGCGCTAGTCCAGTCCCCGCTCTGTCGTTAGTTAGCTAACCTAACGGGTAATGACGGGACCCAGTGGCGAATGCGGATGGCATATACGTACATCAGTATATTTTCTTTCTTTTTGGTGTGATCAATTGATGGGACTGCATTGATTCGGATCAATGCAAAGTTAAAAACAAACCTAATCTGATGTTGTTGGAACACTTTTCAAAAAGCTGTTATTGCAAGGACGTTTACTTTTGTTTTGCATCGTGGTATTCATATGGAATATCCTGCTCCTCAGTCGACGAGGCAAGGGCCGAGATCCCTTCACCGGGAGTGACCCCTTGGACAAAAAGTTTGCGTCAGGGCATTAACTTCACTATAGCCGATTACTTTTGCTTTGCACCGTGGTATTCATTTGGAATATCCTGCACCTCATTCTACGGGGAAAGAGCCGAGATCCCTTCACAGGGAGTGACCTCTTTAGCAACGGTTTTCGTCACTATATTTTTTAAAAGCTATCCGTTCCTTCGACGATATCAAGTTCATTACGTTAAAGGTTTTCGCCAGAAACCATTCGTAGCCCTCCGTCGTTTCATATGGGTGGTCAATAGTATTCAAGCTGTGTATGTTGGCCAAAGTCAAGGCACAGTGATTGGTAGCTATTGGGGTATTCATATGCAGCATAGATAGATGCGTTGGTTTGGGACAGTCGTGCTGCCATTTTGGCCAAAGTCAAGGGTATGTACGGGTGGATTCAAATTAACCTGGAGAATGACGGGTAGAACTTGACATGTGACTTATGATATGTTGGCCAAAGTCAAGGTCATAAGAGCATGGGGCAGAAATCACATCGGGAGTTTCAAAAGAACTGAAACTTGCCAGATATGCATACCTTCTGGAGTGTGATACCGTGAGCGGATTCCGTCACGTTATCATGCGGTGATAGTTGGATCCCGATTCCCACTGATGAGTTAGTTTACTCCTCGGGTGACCCCGACTAATTCTTCTTTCAGGTTTGGAGGAGAATTTGAGATACAGTGGGAGGTTTCCAGATTAGATAAATTGGTAACCATTCTGATCTAGGTTAGAGTGCACGCTGAGTGTTTTCTTTTCTCTCTCTCTTTGGCAGCGACCATTAACCCGACCCTAAGACTTTGACTCAGTGACCAAGTTGACCGAACCTTCTTAAACACCGGCTTTTGGATTGTCAAGAGTTGCAGACCTCATTGCCACTCCTACTTTTACCCTTTTCTCCAGGACACCCCGTATTACTACGAACGTCCACTTCCATTGGACAAAACCATCGTATGGTTAGATACGAACTCGAAAGAATTTATTCGAGGATGGTTTCAGGTTCTGGAGAAAACGGATAGGATTATTCAGTTGTCTTTTCCTTTTACCCTCTCTCAGGTTACGAGTACTCCTTGGTTTAGGGGTAGTACACCTATTATGCAAATTGGATTGTCTTCTTCCAAACCTTAGGCTGGTGCCGACCGGTAGGGAATGAAGAAAACCAATTAGCATAACGATGGTGTGCAGAAGGTATTAAGTTCAGACAAAGCAAGGGATTAGTAAGAGGGCAAAGTAAATTGCAACAGATATTCACGACCAAACCAAATATTTCGTTACCACTCCCACATCACCTTTGTATTTCTCCAGGACACTCCGTATCACTACGAAGATCCACAGTTTATTTGGATACTCCATCGTATGGTTATATACGAACTCGAATGGAACTTGTTCCAGTTCGGGGATGGATCTTGGTTCAGGAGAAATAGGAATAAAGTACATTCAGGTGTCTTTTATCTTCACCCTCTCTCATTGCGAGTGTTCCTAGGATTGGGACAGTACACCCATTATGCTTATTGGATAGTCTTCTTCCAAACCATAGGCTGGTGCCGAACGGTAGGGAAGGAAGAAAACCATTTGGCCTAAAAGGGTGTGCAGAAGGTAAAGACTAAAGACATATGAAGGGATTTGGAGAGGTGGCAAAGAACTATACGGTTATAGTTGTGAATCTGGATAATGGTAGAGGCATTACTAGGAATACCAGGATACCCCATCGAAACATTTCAATGTTTCAGTTTCACTGTGTAATGTTAAAAGAAAACTGATTTCCCGATTAGATACTTACTCCAGGGTATGTATTTACCAGGTATGATTCTCACATCTGTATGGTTTTACAGATGATGAGTGGGAGTAGGTTATTGGGAATTGGGTGATCATCCTCATTATATCGGGATTCGTTGTAATCGGTGATATTTGAGGAAATCACCTGGGCTGTTTGCCGGTCGGCAAATATTTGGTTTTGAATATCCGCTGTTATGCACCAATTTCAAATTGATATATCTGTACGTCTATTTTCATAGAGTGAGATATACCTTTCTGAAATTATGTCTACGACATTTACCTATATCAGTGGATGGTTAGGTAAGGAGCATTAAACAGCGGTGTAATTCTTCTTAACCATAAGTACAGTTTTCAACCTACGACATACAGTGAAAGAGTTGTTAGACTCAGCGGACTTATACAGAGTATTGTATGTTGTCCAGTGTCCATTAGGACAGAGGGGTTGGTCCTCATACTATATTCTGTTTACTTTTAACTTCTCTAGTTCTTAGACATGTGTTTCGTAGAAACACAGGGTCTAAGTTTTGAGGAGTTATAGGTATTTGAATAGAGTAGAGAACCAGGTGTAGCAAGTATCGGGATTCTTCAAGGTGATCGAAGATGTAGATACTTGTGTATGGTATTCAGTTGATAGTAATGATAAAGAGAAATTGCTTCTCTTTCATGTTACTCATAATTGGAAATGCTTCCTAAGTTGAGTAACGCTGATCGGCCTCCTTCCATTTAGTTGACATGCGCTGGGGACAGCTGCATGATTTGAATCTGGTTCAATTATATCAGTGCCTCTGTTTCTATATTGGATATAGAACAGTTCATATCTTAACGATGTTAAGGTACGGGGAGTTGTCCGGCTTATGCTTAAGACCAGACACTGGACAACTCAATGCACGTTTCTGTAATGGCTGTTTGTGGGTTGACCCAGGCTATGACGAGGGTTGACTTTCTACCATCTGGATGAACAATAGCGATATTGTTCTAGACTCGCCACAGTTTTATTAAAAATGGATTTTTTTTCAGAAAACAGTAGTGGGAGTATGGTAGAACTGGAAGTGATTCCAGAACCACAAACGATTACTGAAGATTTGATAAGGAACCTAAAGATTCAATCTGGATTGACATTCCATTGGCCACTCCGCAGATAAAATGGGTAACTTCAGCCACCCGAGAAGTACTACGGTAGCCTCAAGGACGGTGACAGGGAAGTTCTTGTTTACCCACAATTACCATTGCTGTTGTTCCAGGCTGCGAGACCCGGCGGGAGGATGAGTATAGCGTCATTCTAAACCAGTTTTAGAAGTGTACGTCTATATGACTCTGCCAGAGGGTTGTCGTAGTCAGTGGGAGCAGCGGAAGGATTGGTGGACAGGTAGCTTATGTCTATTTATAGACTAAAGCAGAAGTAGCGGAGATAGATCATCTATTTCTGACGTGACAGTCATGGGTTTGACTTCATCAGAATAGGGGATGAATCTGTTGAGAAGGTAGTAGGATGTGATATCCTGGTATTTGGATGATGTACACAGAGTAGGAAAAGAAACTCCTACACTACGATCGGTTATACTTTGGTCGTCACACAGTGGTTTCTCCGCACAGGAATTGGACATTATATCAGACATACTGGTTACTGGATCTATGGTATTAGATCTAGATTTGGGTGGTTTCCCAATTAGGGTACTTGACAGCATTCTAAGAGTATTTAGGATGGACGACTCCTGGCACGGTAGCGTACCTGCAGCTAATGGAGTCACCCTCTCCAAAGGTGTCTTACAGACTAAAGGGGAGAGGGATGTGCATGATTGGCAGATCACTTGCTCAGGCAATTGAGTCAATCATGAGATGTCAAGTACCACACCAGATGTTGTTCTTGCACCAGATGCAATAAGCTGACATTGATCCAATCCTGGAGAAACAGTCGGAAGCAGTTTTAGAACATAAGCAAATGTTCTAGGGAGATGATAACGACAGCCTCATTTAGGAGACAGTTATCATTCCAGGCTTCCAAGGTGACATGGACGGCAAGGAGGTTGTCAGAGTTATAGTTTTCCTTCTGATGAGGGGCAGTATTTTGGACAGGTGGTCCAAGGCAATACTGAGGGAGGCATGGCGCGCAGGATACTGATTAAGTTCAGTTGACGATACAGTCTAAGAAGTTTGGATTTGGAGTTCATTTATGAGCTAGGACCCATCAGACATCCAGACATATTCTGAGACAGGTATTGCTCTTTTCGGGAGATGGCTTTCTCCGCGAACTTGAGATATAGAGAGACATAGAAAGAAACTACTAAGCGGATCCACTCACTGAGGCTATTCCTCGAACGCAATAGTTCCGCAAACGAGCTTTGTGAGACTGACTAGTAGAGGAGTTGGATGTTCGGTATCACACGGGCTGTGAGTATGCGACATCGCAATAATTAGCCTTGAGTGCAAGTGGGAGATTGTTGGAGATAGTGCCCTCAGAGTCAATTATTAGGTCACAGGTACGTGATTGTAATGATTGAGGGAGGACCTATCCCGGTAGGACAGTCTTACTCGAGATGATAGTATGCTATCTGGTTTACCTTTATCGTCGTGTACTGTTTTAGGTGACCTGACACGTCGCTATTACACGTTGATAGAGCCCCTAGGATTCTTGCTTGACCACCAGCAGTATGAGGGCGATCATATAAGTGGGAGCTGGGGGTCTACAAGCATATCCTTAAAAGGTCCCTAGTCGTGGGAGTTTCGAGACCGGGCATCGATACTCCATTAGTAGACTAGTGTATACAGTCGAGACCCCGACGAGGGGCGGTGGCCGGTCTCACAAGCCACTGGTGTCAGTTGGATCACCTAAGATGTATACAGGTGATCATTGGGTTATGAGTACACCGGACAGGACTCGCCGGGAACATGCTAGTTGGTCATATACCAGACGTCAGATGGCAGTTCCCTGGTGACATGTGTGCAGGTTAGTTTATCGACCTGGGGATCGTCATTTGTCTCGTATGAGTTCCCACTGTACTTTGATTACTACCCTACCACGGCTCAAAGGAGTCGTGCAAACAGGTTTTAGTTGGGTACAGTCCCGAGCCACATGGAGGCAGTGAGCGTATCTTCAGGGGTTCGTCTCTCCCGGTATTGGGGGTGAGGTCGTGCTGTGTCTAGGAGAGCCATTACACAAAGTCCTTGGCCAAGGCAAGGAGATTTACTGGTAGGTATTCCAGTAGTATCTCAGGGTGTTCTGGGCTACACTCCGACACGACTTGTACCGCTTTTGGGGGTCTGACTTTTACCAACCCCCTAGGCCCGCCATGCGATGCTCATAGACGAACGGACCGGACTGCATGGATATTGTCACTGACAGGCTCAGTTGGGTGTCGGGGTGAGCTTCCTCATCGACGTCCCATTTGGTCAATAGATGGTGGCCCGTTACGTATTGGCTTATACCTCTGACGGGCTAGTGGTTAAATCCACAGCCATAGTATTGACGAGTCTTTAGAGTCCACCACACTTTCAGTTACTCAGCTTTCGGGCGAAACGCTGTAGAGGCCGTATGGAGATATGGCAGGGTCCGATCAGATACGTGCGGTATTGCACGGATCAGGATCGGACGGTTTGTACTAGTAGCCGTATAGGTATATGGCAGGGTTCGATCAGATACGTGCGGTATTGCACGGATCAGGATCGAACGGATTTTACTAGCCGTCTTTGGTTTAAGCCGGTCCTAGTTTAGTACAGTGTAGATTTTGTCTCTTTGCATTTGTATCCGGACCGAATACAGATGCGGGTGTGTATGCACAGTATCGGGATTTTCCTGTAATTTATTACGGGACCAGTTTTCTGGAGTTGCCAGTTTGCATTCCGTTCCGGCCGGTTTTCCTTTGTTCTTTCCCGGCCGGACTTTTCCGATGGAGGGGGTTATTTGCAATTGTGCAAATAACATTTGTGGAGGGAGTTTCTTGTAAAAGTTTGATTATGATAGCTATCATTATCTTTTCCACCATGCTTTTGTTTTTATTTGTGACATGAAAGGGTATGGTTTGAAAAAGGTAAAGCATGGTTGTATGTTTTCTTGTCTTGGGTTGTGGTCACCTCCTTCTTCTCCTACACTCACCTCCCTCATATGATATATGTTTTTTTTTTTCCTCCACCATTTCAAGGAAGCATTGGCCGGCCACACATTGTGAGAAGAGAAAAATGAGAGGTTCATTTTTGTGCTTCATTTGTTCATCTCATTTCCTTGCAAAATTGATAGCATCATTTTGCCTCCAAAGTTTCATTCTTCCCTCCATCTAAAGGCAACTCCAAGACCCCAAAAAGAGACTACGGTTCTACAATATTCTACAGCAAATCTTGGGCGCGTCGGCTAGCCAACTTCGCGCCCGAGTTGCCTCGGTATAGAGGTGGGAGCCCGTAAAAGAATCCGGCTACGTGGTGCCCTTTCCGACGAGGAGGAGATGGACGGAGATCCCGCGAGGAGATCGGAGTGGAGATGAAGACCGGAGGACTTGGATCGTCGGTATATCTCTATTCCCTTTCTTGTTAGATGGCTTAGACTAGTTAATGGTTCGATCCGGAGTTTAGTGCGCGGTGGTGCCGTTTTGCAAAGTCCGCAAAATTTAAAGTTTTTCACCGCTTCCGCATTCCGGCGTCGGATTGACGGCCGGGGCGCCGCCGTGCACTTACACACCCATGCACAACGCGATATCAACCCCCAATACCTGGAGAGAAGAATCCTCGACGATCCGCACACTGCCTCCATGTAGCTTGCGACTGTACCCACCTAAAACCTGTTTGCACGACTCCTTCGAGCCGTGGTACGGTAGTAATCAAAGCACACTAGGAACTTACACGAGACAAATGACAATCTCAGGTCAACAGACTAACCTGTACACATGTCCCCTGGGAACTGCTATCTAACAATAAGCATAATACCAACTAGCATATTCACAGCGAGTCCGTCTAGTGTACTCATAACCCAATGAGCATCTACATACTATCTTAGGTGACTGGTAGACACCATTGGCTTGTGAGACCGGCCACCGCCGCTCATCGGGGTCTCGATCAGTATACACTAGTTTACTCTAGAGTATTAATACCCAGTCTTGAAACTCCCATGACTAGGGATATTTAAGGACGTGCTTATAGACCACCCAGATCTCACGTATATGATCGACATCATAATGTTTGTAGTCAAGAAAGAATCCTATGGGCTCTATCAATATGTAATAGTGATCTGTAATACCACATAAAGCATGTACATGATGATAAAGACAAACCGCATATCATACTATCATCTAGAGTAAGAATGTTCTATCCGTATAGGTTCTCCCTCAATCATCATAATCACCTGCCCGCGATTACGATAATTGCCTTGAGGACACTATAGCCAACAATCTCCCACTTGCACTTAAGGCTAATTATTGCGGTGTCTCATACTCACAGCCTCCGTAACACCAAACACCCAACTTCTCTACTAATCAGTTTTCCAAAGATCATTTGTGAAACTATTGCGTTCGAGAAATAGTCTCAGTGAGTGGATCAGCTCCAATGTTTCTTTCTATATCTCTATTTATCTCAACTTCGCAGAGAAAGCTATCTCCCGAAATGAGCAATACTTGTCTTAGAATTTGTCTGGATATTTGATGGACCCAGTTCACAAATGAACTCCAAATCCAGCAAACTTCTTAGACTGTATCGTTTATTGAATTTAATCAGTATCCTTCACCATGCCTTCCTCAGTATCCGCTTAGACCATCTGTCTAAATTACTGCCACTCAAAAGAGGGAAAACTATAATTCTGACAGCCGCTCTGTCATCCAGGTCACCTTAGAAGCCTGGAATGATAACCGTCTCCCGGTGGAGGCTGCTGTTATCATATCCCTAAGAACATCCACTTTTGTTCATTAAACTGCTTCCCAACGTTTCTCCAGGATTGGATCAATATATAATCTTACTGCAGCTAGTGCAAAAGCTATATCTGGTGTTGTACTTGACATCTCATGATTGACTCAATTGCCTAACCAAGTGATATTCCAATCATGCAAATCTCTCTCCTCATCAGTCTGTAAGACATCCTTTAGAGTGGTTGACTCCATCACCTGCAGGTACACCACCATGCCAGGAGTCGTCCATTCTAAAATACTTTAGAATATTGTCAAGTACCCGAATTGGAACAATTCTTAAATCTAGATCTAAAACCATAGATCCAGTCACCAGAATCCCTGATATTTTATCCAGATCGTATGTGGAGAAACACCTTGTGACAACCATAGTATAACCGATCGTAGTATAGGAATATCACTTCCTATTAAGAGCATGTCATCCAAATACCAGGACATCTCTCCCTACTACCTTCTTAAATCTAGATCCATCTGTTGTTCTGATGAAGTCAAACTCTATGACCGTCACATCAAAACAGGACGATCTATTTCCGCTATACCTGCTTTATTCTATAAATATACATAATCTACTTGCCTACCATGCTTCCGCTGCTCCCACTGACTATAACAACCCTCTGGCAGAGTCATATATACGTGCACTTCTAAAGTTAGTTTAGAACAACGTTATACTCATCCTTCTGCCAGGTCTCATAGTCTAACACAACAGTAGTGTCAAGTTTGGGTAAACAAGAACCTCCTTGTCACCGTCTATGAGAATACCGAAGTACCTCTCGGGCGCATGAAGTTACCCACCAAATCTGCGGAATAGCTAATGGAATGTCGAAACCAACTGAAGCCCCAGGTTCTATTAAATTTTCCGTAATCGTTTGTGGTTCTGGAATCACTCCAGTTCTACCATACTCCTCCTATGTTTTCTGAAAAGAATCCATTTTACTAAAACTGTGGTGAGTCAAGAACAATAAAACTATCGATCTTTCTGATGGTAGAAAGTTAACCCTCGTCAAAGCCCTGGATAACCTATAAACTGCCATTACTGAAACGTGCCTTGAATTTTTCCGGATTCTGGTTTTAAGCATCATCCGGACTACTTCATATACCTTAACATCGTTAAGATATAAATCCATTCTATATACTATATAGAAATAAAGACACTAATTTAATTGGAACCAGATTCAAAAACCATGCAGCTATCTCCAGTGCATATCAACCAAATGGAAGGAGGCCGATCAGCATTACTCAACTAGGAGTGCATACAAATATGAGTAACGTGAAATAGAAGTAAGTTCTCAAAACCATTACTATCAACGGAATACCAAACACAAGTATCTACATTTTCGATCACCTTGAAGAATCCTGATACTTGCAATATATGGTTCTCTACTTTATTCATATACCTATAACTTCTCAAAATTTGGAACTTGTATTTCAACGAAATATTTGTCTAAAAAGTAGAGAAGTCATAAGTAAACAGAATATAGTACGAGCACCAACCCCTTTTTCCTAATGGACACTGGACAACATACAATACTTTGTATAAGTCCCCTGAGTTTAATAACACATATCCTGTGCGTCGTAGTTTGATATAATGTACTATGGTTAAGAAGAATTACACCGTTATTGAATGCACCTTACCTAACTATTATCTGGTATAGGTAAATGTCACAGACATAATTTCAAAAAGTTATATCTCACTTTTTAAAATAAACATACAGTTATATCAGTTTGAAATTGGTGCATAACGACGGATATCTAAAACCAAATATTTGTGGTCAGGCAAAACCTAAGTGATTTCCTGAAATATCAAAAATTAAAATGAATTCTGATATATATTGAGGATATAATCACCAAATTCCCAATATCTTACTCCCACTCATCATCTGTAACGCCATACATGAAAGGTTCCTAGGCACCCTATAGAGTTCTCACAAGGCATCGAACATGCCAATTTAAAAAAATTGGTGCCGAGAAACCCTAGACTACGGATCTTAGACTAGATGTTTAAGCGAAAGAAGAAACTAGTTAACTATTTAACTAGAAGTTAGATGCTACAACCTTTGTAGATCCGGATTTCCACTTCCTTAGCTCCACGTGGGTGTGCTCTCGCTGTCCATCACGAATCCTAGACTCATTCGTCGGCTTCATCGGGAAAACGGGCGAGCAAGGTCGTCGGCTTCGTGTGAAAGACGATCTACGTCGAGGTTGCACTAGTTCAAGCTCCGACTTCACCAAGTAGTGAAACTTGTGAAGAAAACACCCAAAACCACTTGGCAAGAGGTAGAGGACGAAGAAATAGGAGGTGGGTTCACTTTAGATTTGGATTTCTCTCACTAGATCTCAAGTTGCCATTAAAGTAGCAAGCTTGAAGAAGAAGAAGAAGATGAAGATGGTTATGATAAGTTCTATTAAAAAGAAATAGAAAATCAATACTTATCATAACTTAAACTAGGGTTAAGTGTAGAGAATAAACCATGGTGAATTAAGTGGGTTAGGGTTAAGCAAGAAGACAAGAATGGTTAAAGAAGTCAAAGCTTCATGAAGCTTCAACTAATGACAAAAGAAAGCCACCATTCTCTTTAAACTTATCCAAATAAATGAATAAACAAATAAATGAATAAATAAATATGCAAAACCCTAATTATCATAATTACCATGGTTTAATTCTATTCACTTAACCATATGATCAAGTATCATCAAACATGATACAAAAAAGTGCACAAAAGTATATCATATATACAATGTGCAATCCAAGTGAGAAAAATCCGTTTAAAGTGAACCAATACTAGTTAATGCAAAGTAATATATCAAATATATAATTATACATTAAATCATTAAATCAACACTTGATTCAATGATCCGGTCATGTCGCACATGACCGACTAGTATTCAATGTATCGGCTTATCGAATCGATCTTCGATTCGATAACTAGGTTATATCGAATATAACCATTCGATACATATATCGCGAGAATGGAATACGGTATCACATACACGCATTATTCTCGGTCCTGCACATATCTCATATGCGCTCCTATTTCGTTTCGCTTGAACTAGGAAACCTCTGTGTAGGACTCTAAAGACTCGTCAATACGCCGGTAGCGGATGATGATCATATCAAACACCCACAAGCCGCAAGCGGTCTGCTAAACGTAACAGCCACCCGGGTATTGAGCGATCAAAAGATCGATGAGCTAGCCCGCTCACACTCCTGCGAATCCAACAAGTAACACTTACCGTACAGTCCGGTCTGTTCGTCTGATACGTCGCATATCAAGTCTAGGGGTGGTATACGTCAGACCCCAATAACCGATAAGTCGTGCCGATGTGAGGCTCATAACGGGTCGAGAAACTACTGGTAACACTTACCAGCAAATCTCTGATCAGCCCTGGCCAGGGACTACCCTGTTACGGCCAATCGAGCACAGCGCAACATCAACTCCCAATACCGGGAGAGACGAAACCCCTCCTATCGCTAATCGCCTCCATGTTGTTAGTTGTATGTATGCCCTAGAGGCCAGTATTGTACAGATGATGTATATTATATTGGATGCTTGGACATATATAGAGATGACTTTCTTGCTCGACATGATAGTATGCTATCTGGTTGCTCTTTATCTTAACATGTACACTAGTCTCTTTATACTGTCTTATAGTTACATGTTGGTAAAGCCCTTAGGATTTGTACTTGACTACCTGGACTATGATGCAGATCATACTAGTGGGGACATGGTAGTCCATAAGTACATCCTTCAAGGTCCCTAGTCGTGGGTGTATCGAGACGGGGCATCGATATACCAGTGTAGACTAGCGTATACGCTTCTCGACCCATGTGATGGGCGATGGATGATCCCTTATCCATTGGTGTTTGACATCAGAGATGGTACACGGGTGCTCAGTGGAGACTGAGTACACTGGACGGACTCGCCGAGAACTCCCAGATGGTATTATACCTTACGTCAGATGGCAGTTCTCAGGTGACACTTGTACAGGTTAGTCTGTAGACCCGAGATCGTCATAGAGTCTTGTGTGATTCCCACTGTGCTTTGATCTCCACCTATCAGACGTTTACCACCCCTAGACTTGATATGCGACATATCAGACGAAGAGAACGGACTGTACGGCAAGTGTTACTGGTCGGATTCGCAGGAGTGTGAGCGGGCTAGCTCGTCGATCTTCTGATCGCTCAATACCTCGGTGGCCGTTACGTTTAGCAGACCGCTTGCGGCTTGTGGGTGCATGATATGATCATCATCTGCTACCGGCGTATTGACGAGTCTTTAGAGTCCTACACAGAGGTTTCCTGGTTCAAGCGAAACGAAATAGGAGCGCATATGAGATATGTGCGGGACCGAGAATAATGCGTGTATGTGATACCGTATTTGATTCTCGCGATTAATGTTTCGAATGGTTGTATGCGATATAACCTAGTTATCGAATCGAAGATCGATTCGATAAGCCGATACATTGAATACTAGTCGGTCGTGTGCGACATGACCGGATCATTGAATCAAGTGTTGATTTAATGATTTAATGTATATTATATATTTGATATATTACTTTGCATCAACTAGTATTGGTTCACTTTAAACGGATTTTTCTCACTTGATTTACACATTGTATATGTGATATACTTTTGTGCACATATTTGTATCATGTTTGATGATGCATGTTGTCTTGGCTTTGTGTAAAAGAATTGAACTATGGTTATGAGAGTGGTTAGGGTTTATGATTTATTCACTTATTTATTTAATACATTCTTTATTTATTTAAGTGGATAAATCAAAACAAAAATAAAAAGGGTTTCATTTTTCATGAAGCATGTTGAAGCTTCATGAAGCTTTGACTTTTGATACCTTTTGTCTTCATTCTAAACCCTAACCATTCCCACTAACCATGGTCCATTCTCTACACTTGACCATGGTTAGATTATGATAAGTATTGTGATTATTATTCATTTTACACAACTTATCATAATTCTATCATCATCTCCTTCTTCTTCTTTAAGTGAGAAATCTTGATGCCATCAATGGCAACTTGATATCTAGTGATAGAAATCCAAATCTAAAGTGAACCCACCTCCTATTTCTTCATCCTCTACCTCTTGCCAAGTGGTTTTGGGTGTTTTCTTCACAAGTTTCACTACTTGTTGAAGTCGGAGCTTGAACTAGTGCAACCTCGACGTAGATCGTCTTTGACACGAAGCCGACGACCTAGCTCGCCCGTTTCTCCGATGAAGCCGACGAATGAGTCGAGGATTCATGATGGACAGCGAGGGCATGACCACATGGAGCTAAGGAGGTGGAAATCCGGATCTACAAAGGTTGTAGAATCTAACCTTTAGTTAAAATGTTTACTAGTTTACCGTTTCGCCTAAACTTCTAGTACACGATCCGTGTTAGGGTTTCTCGGCACCCATTATTTTTAAAATTGGCATGGTTGATGCCTTGTGAGACTTCATTAGGATGCCTAGGAACCCTACAGTGGTATCAGAGCCTAGCTAGAGCCTTAGGCGAAGTCTAAACGCAATTTGAAGCCCGAACGAACCCGAAACCCTAAACCAAATGAGCTCTCTGGACATTTTCCAAAAATGTGGTTTTTTTTATATTAAAAATATGCAGAGAAATCAGCAGGAGAATGTAAGACTTACTGTGAAATTCGATGGCATAATTCGATTAAACTGCCGCGGTTCCGCGGCACGAGCATGGCTCGTGCGGCGGTTCCGCGGCCGTACGGCTCCACTGTTCAAAAATATTCACACAGTAATTCTTACCTTGCAGTGCTGGAGTTTCTGGGAATTTTTAATAATTATTCCAGAGTTGGATTTTCTGGGGTGTTTTAGAGCTTCGGTGTTTCGATCGGGGTATCAAATTTCGTCTTTGTGTTTTTCCGGATAATTTATAGAATATGTTAAAAAGTTCGACCGGATATAAATACCCAACTTTTCCCCTGTCGGAAAATTTCCAAGTGTTGGATTTTTCCGTAGTTCAACGACGTTCTAAGTAGTGCAAGTAACGCGATGGACCCTCTAGAAGACAACAAACCTTAACTCGATTATGTGACCGTCTTGATCTGCCCTTTGAACCTTCGGGTTTGGGGCAGTACGGCGTGCCACATGTGAGGCGTTGGCTTGACCCTTCTATGGCTGGACCGTTGGTACTGAGGCACGAACTGAATGTTGTTAGACTTATTTCATGTGTTGATCAGTATCGGGAAAACTTGGGTATTCGACTGTTCGATCGGAAAGTTTAACATTTTCTGTTTATCTGGAATGTGATACAATAATTGGAATTCACAAACAGTTATGAGATAACTGAATGAATGTTATAAATTTAGCAGTTTAGTCCCATATGATATTGAAAAGAGTTTTCGATAATGAGACTAAAATGCGGGATTTATATCTGTTAGGCATGTGATGTCTAAGTATTTCATTTGATTAGGCATGCGATGTCTAAAGTAGTTGCGGATTCCAGTTGTTGTAGTTTTACACTTTCTTTTCTGTGACCGTAAGTGTAGTATGTTCATATCGCCGGTTTCGTTGCTATACGTCAACGACAATTGGGGTATGCATACTTACTTACGTTGATGACATGTGATGTTATGTGTTGCTGGATATGTTATATTGGATCGTCGTGTTCGAATAGCCGGGGGGTTTTTATGTGAGATGAGTGTTTTTCATTTTCATTCATGTAAAAACTTGTATGTAATATTCTTTTATTTGGGGCACTTCCAGGTAGCGGAAGTTGTCACCCTTTGTATATTATTTACTTTTCCGCATTAGGATAGACCCAAGGAGGGGAGCACAAGTAACCGGGTTCTGGGGTCCAGTGGGAGACCAACTCGAGGAGTCGAGTCCGGGTCTCCTAACCCTAGAATTGGCAGGGTTGCTTGCCGCTCTCGTAGGGGTCTAGGGGTGTGGGATTGGCTATTCATCACGACCGTGGAATCCGTGTTTTATACTGGCTCGTATTGAAAACACGGACGTCCTAGTATATCCAATATTTCATATGTTTATTCTTCTGCGATATCTGTGTTGTGACTCTGTGATGGATATAGTATATAGTATATATGATATATTATATAGACGTTACTTATGTTTTACACCCGTGCTAGCCCTGCCATGCTCTGTCGTTAGTTACCTAACCTAACGGTGCACGAGGGGACATCGAGGCGAATGCGGATGGCATAAGTATACGTCATATCTATCTGTGATGTTTAGGTATTTAAATGATGGGACTTCATTAATGTGATTAATGAAAGAAAAGAAACCTAAGATGTTGTAGAATCAGATTTTAAACAAAACAGGTAGCTACAGTTCTTGCTTTGCATAGCGGTATATATGATATACCCTGCACCTTATTCGATGAGGAAAGGACCGAGATCCCTTCACCGGGAGTGACTCCTTTAGAAATAACTGGCAGATGCTACACACTCGGTTTGCTTTTGATTGCTTTTGAGTTTTTTGCTTTGCACAGTGATATATATGATATATCCCGCACCTCATTCGACGAGGAAAGGGCCGACGATCCCTTCACCGGGAGTGACCCCTTTAGCAAAACTAGAAAAGCCTCAAAATCACTCCATTTCAAAACTCCATTTGATTCTACAACGATATCAAGTTCATTACGCAATAGGTTTTTCAGAAAAACCTGTCGTAGCCCTCCGTCATTTCAGATAAGTACCATTTAGTATTCGTGCTGCGGTTGTTTGGCATGCGTCAAGGCGTAGTGTACGGTAGCTAACTAGTATTTATCTGCTTATGCATATGATGCAGATTGGATTAGGGTATTCGCACGGCGTTGTTTGGCATGCGTCAAAGGTCGTGCGGGTGGGTTTAATTCAATCATGAAATGACGGGTTGAACTTGACTAGCGGACTATGGGTTGTTTGGCATGCGTCAAGGTCATAGCACGCTAGGGGCAAAAACATTATCGGGAATTTCAAGTGTTGAAATTTGCAATGAGATTGCATACCTTCTATGAGATAGTTGGATCCCGATACCCACTGCGAGTAAGAGTTACTCCTGGGAGAGTTTTACACATTGCAATTAGCCGATCAAGTAGGTGTCTAGAAAGGTGTTAACGAGGTTACGCCTCTGGGAAAACGAGGTTTACATTAATTAGGTTCGTGCGAAAGCATGGGGGACCTCCCTCAAAGTACCGACACTGGCCTGGCTGAAAGATTGGCGAACTTGTAGTGTGTAATTAATCCCGGCTAGTCTTTCCTTTTAGGGTTTGGAGGAAGATTTGATAAAAAGCAGTGGGAGCCATCCTGATTAGATAAGATAATAACCAATCTGATCTTGCACGAGCATACGCTAAAGTGTTTTCTTCTCTCTCTCTCTCCAGGTAGCGACCATTTCATGCCCTAATGAAGATAATAATATGGATGTATTGACCGAACCCGCATGTTATACAGTGCTGGGGAACGTTGGTTCCGTTCTTTCCTATAAGAGTTATAGGAATGAACAGGATATAGGGGAATACCAGGATTCCCATGCCACCCGAATGAAGAAAGTACATGTTGATGCATTTTCTTCGGGTGTGTTCGTTACTGAGAACTGTTTCTCTATTTCCTCTACGTCCTGGGTATTGGATACCGGGTCGGGATCCCATATATGTAATCAGTTACATGGGCTAAAGAAAGGTAGAGAACTTGGAGAAGGTGATAAAGACATTATAGTTGGAAATGGTGCAATTGTTGCAGCTAAGACTGTCGGGGAATATCACCTTGCATTACCAACTGGTAATACATTGGTTCTGAACGAATGCTATTACATGCCGAACCTGATATGCAACATTATATCGGTTTCTTTACTGAGTAAAGAGGGATATAATTTTGTATTACAGGATAATGTTATGAACATTTTCCGTAACCAAAAGTTGGTTGGATTAGGCACGTTGTGCAATGGCATTTATGTTCTAAACCAATCAACAGTTCTGAGCATAACAAACACACACAAGAGGAAGAGTTCTGAACTGAATGAATCCTTCTTGTGGCATTGTAGACTGGGTCACATCAATGCGACACGACTGGCTAAGTTGCATAAGGATGGATATTTAAATCCGTTTGAATTTTCATCCTATGACACTTGCCAGTCATGTCTCAAAGGCAAGATGACCAAAGCTCCGTTTACGGGACATGGAGAAAGAGTTACCGAACTCTTGGGACTGATACATAGTGATGTATGCGGTCCCATGTCTACACATGCCAGGGATGGTTCTTCGTACTTCATTACATTCACTGACGATCTCTCTAGATTCGGATATGTGTTCCTGATGAAACACAAATCAGAAGCTTTTGAGAAATTTAGAGAATATAAACAAGAAGTCGAGAACCAAACCGGAAAAAGTATTAAAATCCTACGATCTGATCGAGGAGGAGAATACTTAAGCAATGAATTCCTGGAATTCCTAAAAGAGAATGGGATTCTCTCTCAGCTTACTCCTCCTTATACACCACAGCACAACGGTGTATCTGAACGGAGAAACCGCACCCTATTAGATATGGTGCGCTCAATGATGAGTACAGCTGAGTTACCTATTTCCTTCTGGGGATATGCGCTTGAAACAGCCATGGACCTATTGAATAGAGTTCCTACCAAATCAGTGCCTACCACTCCATATGAGATATGGAAAGGGAAGAGACCACATCTTAATTATATTAAGATATGGGGTTGTCCAGCCTATGTCAAAAGACAAAATCCGGACAAACTCGAGGCAAGATCTGTCTTATGTAAGTTTGTAGGATATCCTAAAAATTCACAAGGGTATATCTTCTACCACCCCAAGGAACAAAAGGTGTTTGTTTCTCGACATGCCACTTTCTTAGAAAAAAGTTTTCTAATGAAACAGATAAGTGGCATTGAGGTAGAACTGGAAGAGGTTCCAGCGACACAGACTACAACAGAAGATTTGGTTGAACTAGAGGATTCCGTAGTTCCCGATGAACCCCAACCACTCCGCTGATCTAGTAGGGTTCCTCGCCAACCTGAGAGATACTACGGTTTTCTCATGGATGGAGGAAGCGAGGATTGCATCATGGAGGATGATGACCCAACTAACTTCGAGCAGGCCATCACGAGTAGGGACTCAGTGAAATGGCTGGATGCTATGCTGTCCGAGATGGAATCCATGTACACCAACAAAGTATGGACTTTTGACGTTGCTCCTGAAGGGGTAAAACCCATTGGGAGCAAGTGGATCTTCAAGAAGAAACTTGGTGTAGATGGGAAAGTGGAGACTTTCAAAGCTAGACTTGTAGCAAAGGGTTTTCGTCAAAGACCAGGTGTGGACTATGACGAAACCTTTTCTCCAGTGGCTATGCTTAAATCCATCCGAATCATGCTTGCCATTGCTGCCTTTCATGACTACGAAATCTGGCAAATGGATGTTAAGACCGCCTTTCTAAATGGTGATTTAGAAGAGTGCGTGTACATGACTCAGCCAGAGGGCTTCGTAGACAGTGGGAGCAGCGGGAAGGTGTGCAAGCTGCTTAAATCCATTTATGGATTAAAGCAAGCATCGCGGAGCTGGAACATCTGCTTTGACGTCGTTATCAAAGAGTTTGATTTCGTCAAAAACCCAGATGAACCTTGTATCTACAAGAAGGTGGCAGAGAGTAAGGTTGTCTTCCTCGTATTGTACGTGGACGACATACTCTTGATAGGAAATGATATTCCTATGCTGCAATCGGTCAAGCTCTTCTTATCACAAAGATTCTCAATGAAAGATCTTGGTGATGCCTCCTGCATATTGGGAATTAGGATCTATAGAGATAGATCCAAACGGATTTTGGGATTGTCCCAATCCAGGAACATTGACACCATACTAAAGAGGTTTAGTATGGAAGAGTCCAAGCGTGGGAACTTGCCCACGATCTCTGGAGTCACTCTCTCCAAAGAGATGTCTCCCAAGACTGATTTGGAGAGAGCTCGCATGCAAGGGATACCCTATGCTTCGGCAGTAGGCTCTATCATGTATGCGATGCTATGTACCAGACCCGATGTAGCATACTCACTAAGTGTAGTGAGCAGGTATCAAGCTGATCCTGGAGAGAGTCACTGGAAAGCTGTGAAGAGCATTCTCAAGTACTTACGAAGGACTAGAGATATGTTCTTGGTGTATGGTAACGGAGAGCTCCAAGTGGAGTCCTTTACCGATTCGAGCTTCCAGAGTGATAAGGACGACTCTAAGTCGCAGTCGGGCTTTGTCTTTACCCTTTACGGAGGGGCGGTTAGCTGGAAGAGTTCCAAGCAGGAAACCGTGGCAGACTCGACGATGGAGGCTGAATACATCGCTGCCAACGATGCTGCTAAAGAGGCTGTCTGGATCAAGAAGTTCATTACTGAACTGGTGTGGTTCCATCCATTGAGCATCCAATACCTTTGTATTGCGATAACAATGGAGCAGTGGCTTTGGCCAAGGAACCCAGGTCCCATCAGCGATCCAGGCATATTCTGAGGCGGTATCACCTGATCCGGGAGATAGTTGATCGCCGGGAGATCGAGGTCAGGAGGGTTGTCACGAAGGACAACACTGCGGATCCACTCACGAAGGCCATTCCCCAGATACAGTTTGAGAGACTCTTCGGGATGCTCGGTATGCGATACTACAGCAGCTGGCCCTAGTGCAAGTGGGAGATTGTTAGTTGTATGTATGCCCTAGAGGCCAGTATTGTACAGATGATGTATATTATATTGGATGCTTGGACATATATAGAGATGACTTTCTTGCTCGACATGATAGTATGCTATCTGTTTGCTCTTTATCTTAACATGTATACTAGTCTCTTTATACTGTCTTATAGTTACATGTTGGTAAAGCCCTTAGGATGTGTACTTGACTACCTGGACTATGATGCGGATCATACTAGTGGGGACATGGTATTCCATAAGTACATCCTTCAAGGTCCCTAGTCGTGGGTGTATCGAGACGGGGCATCGATATACCAGTGTAGACTAGCGTATACGCTTCTCGACCCATGTGATGGGCGATGGATGATCCCTTATCCATTGGTGTTTGACATCAGAGATGGTACACGGGTGCTCAGTGGAGACTGAGTACACTGGACGGACTCGCCGAGAACTCCCAGATGGAATTATACCTCACGTCAGATGGCAGTTCTCAGGTGACACTTGTACAGGTTAGTCTGTAGACCCGAGATCGTCATAGAGTCTTGTGTGATTCCCACTGTGCTTTGATATCCACCTTACCACGTCCATGAGGGCGTGCAAAACGGTGGTCTTTGGGCACAGTCCCGAGTCACATGGAGGCAATGAGCGATAGGAGGGGTTTCGTCTCTCCCGGTATTGGGGGTTGATGTTGCGCAGTGCTCGATTAGCCGTAGCAGGGAAGTCCCTGGCCAGGGCTGATCTGAGATATGCTGGTAAGTGTTACCAGTTGTTTCTCGACCCGTTATGAGCCTCATATCGGCACGACTTATCGGGTTATTGGGGTCTGACGTTTACCACCCCTAGACTTGATATGCGACATATCAGACGAAGAGACCGGACTGTACGGCAAGTGTTACTGGTCGGATTCGCAGGAGTGTGAGCGGGCTAGCTCGTCGATCTTCTGATCGCTCAATACCCGGGTGGCCGTTACGTTTAGCAGACCGCTTGCGGCTTGTGGGTGCATGATATGATCATCATCTGCTACCGGCGTATTGACAAGTCTTTAGAGTCCTACACAGAGGTTTCCTGGTTCAAGCGAAACGAAATAGGAGCGCATATGAGATATGTACGGGACCGAGAATAATGCGTGTATGTGATACCGTATTTGATTCTCGCGATTAATGTTTCGAATGGTTGTATGCGATATAACCTAGTTATCGAATCGAAGATCGATTCGATAAGCCGATACATTGAATACTAGTCGGTCGTGTGCGACATGACCGGATCATTGAATCAAGTGTTGATTTAATGATTTAATGTATAATTATATATTTGATATATTACTTTGCATCAACTAGTATTGGTTCACTTTAAACGGATTTTTCTCACTTGATTTACACATTGTATATGTGATATACTTTTGTGCACATATTTGTATCATGTTTGATGATGCATGTTGTCTTGGCTTTGTGTAAAAGACTTGAACCATGGTTATGAGAGTGGTTAGGGTTTATGATTTATTCACTTATTTATTTAATACATTCTTTATTTATTTAAGTGGATAAATCAAAACAAAAATAAAAAGGGTTTCATTCTTCATGAAGCATGTTGAAGCTTCATGAAGCTTTGACTTTTGATACCTTTTGTCTTCATTCTAAACCCTAACCATTCCCACTAACCATGGTCCATTCTCTACACTTGACCATGGTTAGATTATGATAAGTATTGTGATTATTATTCATTTTACACAACTTATCATAATTCTATCATCATCTCCTTCTTCTTCTTCAAGTGAGAAACCTTGATGCCATCAATGGCAACTTGAAATCTAGTGATAGAAATCCAAATCTAAAGTGAACCCACCTCATATTTCTTCATCCTCTACCTCTTGCCAAGTGGTTTTGGGTGTTTTCTTCACAAGTTTCACTACTTGTTGAAGTCGGAGCTTGAACTAGTGCAACCTCGACGTAGATCGTCTTTGACACGAAGCCGACGACCTAGCTCGCCCGTTTCTCCGATGAAGCCGACGAATGAGTCGAGGATTCATGATGGACAGCGAGGGCATGACTACGTGGAGCTAAGGAGGTGGAAATCCGGATCTACAAAGGTTGTAGAATCTAACCTTTAGTTAAAATGTTAACTAGTTTACCGTTTCGCCTAAACTTCTAGTACACGATCCATGTTAGGGTTTCTCGGCACCCATTATTTTTAAAATTGGCATGGTTGATGCCTTGTGAGACTTCATTAGGATGCCTAGGAACCCTACACATGTGACTCGGGACTGTACCCAAAGACCACCGTTTTGCACACCCTCATGGACGTGGTAAGGTGGAGATCAAAGCACAGTGGGAATCACACAAGACTCTATGACGATCTCGGGTCTACAGACTAACCTGTACAAGTATCACCAGAGAACTGCCATCTGACGTGAGGTATAATACCATCTGGGAGTTCTCGGGGAGTCCGTCCAGTGTACTCAGTCTCCACTGAGCACCCGTATACCATCTCTGATGTCAAACACCAATGGATATGGGATCATCTATCGCCCATCACATGGGTCGAGAAGTGTATACGCTAGTCTACTCTGGTATATCGATGCCCCGTCTCGATACACCCACGACTAGGGACCTTGAAGGATGTACTTATGGACTACCATGTCCCCACTAGTATGATCCGCATCATAGTCCAGGTAGTCAAGTACACATCCTAAGGGCTTTACCAACATGTAACTATAAGACAGTATAAAGAGACTAGTGTACATGTTAAGATAAAGAGTAACCAGATAGCATACTATCATATCGAGCAAGAAAGTCATCTCTATATATGTCCAAGCATCCAATATAATATACATCATCTGTACAATACTGGCCTCTAGGGCATACATACAACTAACAATCTCCCACTTGCACTAGGGCCAGCTGCTGTAGTATCGCATACCGAGCATCCCGAAGAGTCTCTCAAACTGTATCTGGGGAATGGCCTTCGTGAGTGGATCCGCCGTGTTGTTCTTCGTGTCAACCCTCCTGACCTCGATCTCCCGGCGATCAACTATCTCCCGGATCAGGTGATACCGCCTCAGAATATGCCTGGATCGCTGATGGGACCTGGGTTCCTTGGGTAAAGCCACCGCTCCATTGTTATCGCAATACAAAGGTATTGGATGCTCAATGGATGGAACCACTCCATGTTCAGTAATGAACTTCTTGACCCAGACAGCCTCTTTGGCAGCATCGTTGGCAGCGATGTATTCAGCCTCCATCGTCGAGTCTGCCACGGTTTCCTGCCTGGAACTCTTCCAGCTAACCGCCCCTCCGTAAAGGGTAAAGACAAAGCCCGACTGCGACTTAGAGTCGTCCTTATCACTCTGGAAGCTCGAAACGGTAAAGGACTCCACTTGGAGCTCTCCGTTACCATACACGAAGAACATATCTCTAGTCCTTCGCAAGTACTTGAGAATGCTCTTCACAGCTATCCAGTGACTCTCTCCAGGATCAGCTTGATACCTGCTCACTACACTTAGTGAGTATGCTACATCGGGTCTGGTACATAGCATCGCATACATGATAGAGCCTACTGCCGAAGCATAGGGTATCCCTTGCATGCGAGCTCTCTCCAAATCAGTCTTGGGAGACATCTCTTTGGAGAGAGTGACTCCAGAGATCGTGGGCAAGTTCCCACGCTTGGATTCTTCCATACTAAACCTCTTTAGTATGGTGTCAATGTACCTGGATTGGGACAATCCCAAAATCCGTTTGGATCTATCTCTATAGATCCTAATTCCCAATATGCAGGAGGCATCACCAAGATCTTTCATCGAGAATCTTTGTGATAAGAAGAGCTTGACCGATTGCAGCATAGGAATATCATTTCCTATCAAGAGTATGTCGTCCACGTACAATACGAGGAAGACAACCTTACTCTCTGCCACCTTCTTGTAGATACAAGGTTCATCTGGATTTTTGACGAAATCAAACTCTTTGATAACGACGTCAAAGCAGATGTTCCAACTCCGCGATGCTTGCTTTAATCCATAAATGGATTTAAGCAACTTGCACACCTTCCCGCTGCTCCCATTGTCTACGAAGCCCTCTGGCTGAGTCATGTACACGCACTCTTCTAAATCACCATTTAGAAAGGCGGTCTTAACATCCATTTGCCTGATTTCGTACTCATAAAAGGCAGCAATGGCAAGCATGATTCGGATGGATTTAAGCATAGCCACTGGAGAAAAAGTTTCGTCATAGTCCACACCTGGTCTTTGATGAAAACCCTTTGCTACAAGTCTAGCTTTGAAAGTCTCCACTTTCCCATCTACACTAAGTTTCTTCTTGAAGATCCACTTGCTCCCAATGGGTTTTACCCCTTCAGGAGCAACTTCCAAAGTCCATACATTGTTGGTGTACATGGATTCCATCTCGGACCGCATTGCATCCAGCCATTTCACTGAGTCCCTACTCGTGATGGCCTGCTCGAAGCTAGTTGGGTCATCATCCTCCATGATGCAATCCTCGCTCCCACCATCTATGAGAAAACCGTAGTATCTCTCAGCTTGGCGAGGAACCCTACTAGATCGACGGAGAGGCTGGGGTTCATTGGGAGCTACTGAATCCTCTTGTTCCACTAAATCTTCAGTTACTGTTTGTGTATCTGGAACCTCTTCCAGCTCTATCACTTTGCCACTAATTTCTTTTTCAAGAAATTCCTTTTCTAAAAAGGTGGCATATTGAGAAACAAACACTTTTTGTTCCTCAGCATGGTAGAAAAAATATCCTTGGGAATTCTTAGGATATCCCACAAACTTGCAAAGAACTGACTGTGCCTCGAGTTTGTCTGGATTTTGCCTTTTGACATAGGCCGGACAACCCCATATTTTAACTCGTTTAAAATATGGTCTCTTCCCACTCCATATCTCATATGGTGTGGTAGGTACAGATTTAGATGGAACTTGATTCAATAGGTATGCTGCTGTCTCCAGCGCATATCCCTAGAAGAAAATAGGTAACTCAGCTGTGCTCATCATAGAGCGCACCATATCTAATAGGGTGCGGTTCCTCCGTTCTGATACACCGTTGTGCTGTGGTGTATATGGAGGAGTAAGCTGAGAGAGAATCCCATTCTCTTTTAGGAATTCCAGGAATTCATTGCTTAAGTATTCTCCTCCTCGATCAGATCGTAGGATTTTAATACTTTTTCCGGTTTGGTTCTCGACTTCTAGTTTATATTCCCTAAATTTCTCAAAAGCTTCTGATTTGTGTTTCATCAGGAACACATACCCGAACCTAGAGAGATCGTCAGTGAATGTAATGAAGTATGAAGAACCATCCCTGGCATGTGTAGACATGGGACCGCATACATCACTATGTATAAGTCCCAAGAGTTCGGTAACTCTTTCTCCGTGTCCCGTAAACGGAGTTTTGGTCATCTTGCCTTTGAGACATGACTGGCAAGTGTCATAAGATGAAAATTCGAAAGGTTTCAAATATCCATCCTTATGCAACTTAGCCAGTCGTGTCACATTGATGTGACCCAGTCTACAATGCCACAAGAAGGATTCGTTGAGTTCAGAACTCTTCCTCTTGTGTGTGTTTGTTATGCTCAGAACTGTTGATTGATTTAGAACATAAATGCCATTGCATAACGTGCCTGATCCAACCAACTTTTGGTTACGGAAAATGTTCATAACATTGTCCTGTAATACAAAATTATATCCTTCTTTGCTTAATAAAGAAACCGATATAATGTTGCATATCAGGTTCGGCATGTAATAGCATTCGTTCAGAACCAATGTATTACTAGTTGGTAATACAAGGTGATATTCCCCGACAGTCTTAGCTGCAACAATTGCACCATTTCCAACTCTAATGTCTTTATCACCTTCTCCAAGTTCTCTACCTTTCCTAAGCCCATGTAACTGATTACATATATGGGATCCTAACCCGGTATCTAATACCCAGGACGTAGAGCAAATGGAGAAACAGTTCTCAGTAACGAACATACCCGAAGAAAATGCATCAACATGTACTTTCTTCATTCGGGTGGCATGGGAATCCTGGTATTCCCCTATATCCTGTTCATTCCTATAACTCTTATAAGAAAGAACGGAACCAACGTTCCCCAGCAAAGTATAACATGCGGGTTCGGTCAATACATCCATATTATTATCTTGATTAAGGCATGAACTGGTCGCTACCTGGAGAGAGAGAGAAGAAAACACTTTAGCGTATACTCATGCAAGATCAGATTGGTTATTATCTTATCTAATCAGGATGGCTCCCACTGCTTTTTATCAAATCTTCCTCCAAACCCTAAAAGGAAAGATTAGCCGGGATTAATTACACCCTACAACTTCGTCGATCTTTCAGCCAGGCCAGTGTCGGTACTTTGAGGGAGGTCCCCCGTGCTTTCGCACGAACCTAATTAATGTAAACCTCGTTTTCCCAGAGGCGTAACCCCGTTGACACCTTTCTAGACACCTACTTGATCGGCTAATTGTAGTGTGCAAAACTCTCCCAGGAGTAACTCTTACTCGCAGTGGGTATCGGGATCCAACTATCTCATAGAAGGTATGCAATCTCATTGCAAATTTCAACACTTGAAATTCCCGATAATCTTTCGCCCCTAGCAGCTATATGACCTTAACATAGTCAACAAATCATAAGTGCTAGTCAAGTTCAACCCGTCATTTCCCGATTGAATTAAACCCACCCGCACGACCCTTAACATAGTCAACAAAGTCGCACGACTACCCTAATCCAATCGCATCATATGCTAATACAGATAAGCACTAATTAGCTACCGCACACTACGCCTTAACATAGTCAACAAACGTAGCACGAATACTAACTAGTACTTATCTGAAATGACGGAGGGCTACGCAGGTTTTTCATAAAAACCATGAGCGTAATGAACTTGATATCGTTGTAGAATCAAATGGAGTTTTGAAATGGAGTGATTTTGAGGCTTTTCTAGTTTTCCTAAAGGGGTCACTCCCGGTAAAGGGATCGTCGGCTCTTTCCTCGTCGAATGAGGTGCGGGATATATCATATATATCACTGTGCAAAGCAAAAACTCTTAAAAGCAATCAAAGCCAAACCGAGTGTGTAGCATCTGCCAGTTATTGCTAAAGGAGTCACTCCCGGTGAAGGGATCTCGGTCATTTCCTCATCGAATAAGGTGCAGGGCATATCACATATACCGCTATGCAAAGCAAGAACTGTAGCTACCTGTTTTATTTTAAAATTTGATTCCACAACATCTTAGGTTTCTTATCTTTCATTAATCACATTAATGAAGTCCCATCATTTAAATACCTAAACATCACAGATAGATATGACGTACACTTATGCCATCCGCATTCGCCTTGATGTCCCCTCGTGCACCGTTAGGTTAGGTAACTAACGACAGAGCAGGGCAGGGCTAGCGCGGGTGTAAAACATAAGTAACGTCTATATAATATATCATATATACTATATACAATATCCATCACAGAGTCACAACACAGATATCGCAGCAGAAGAAACATATGAAATATTGGATATACTAGGACGTCCGTGTTTTCAATACGAGCCAGTATAAAACACGGATTCCACGGTCGTGATGAATAGCCAATCCCACACCCTTAGACCCCTACGAGAGCGGCAAGCAACCCTGCCAATTCTAGGGTTAGGAGACCCGGACTCGACTCCTCGAGATGGTCTCCCACTGGACCCCAGAACCCGGTTACTTGTGCTCCCCTCCTTGGGTCTATCCTAATACGGAAAAGTAAATAATATACAAGAGGTAACATATTCCGCTACCTGGAAGTGCCCCAAATAAAAGAATATTACATACAAGTTTTTACATGAATGAAAATGAAAGACACTCATCTCACATAAAAACCCCCGGCTATTCGAACACGACGATCCAATATAACATATCCAGCAACACATAACATCACATGCCATCAACGTAAGTAAGTATGCATACCCCAATTGTCGTTGACGTATAGCAACGAAACCGGCGATATGAACATACTACACTTACGGTCACAGAAAAGAAAGTGTAAATCTACAACAATTGGAATCCGCAACTTCTTTAGACATCGCATGCCTAACAGATATAAATCCCGCATTTTAGTCTCATTATTGAAAACTCTTTTCAATATCATATGGGACTAAATTGCTAGATTTATAACATTCATTCAGTTATCTCATAACTACTTGTGAATTCCAATTATTGTATCACATTCCAGATAAACAGAAAATGTTAAACTTTCCGATCGAGCAGTCGAATACCCAAGTTTTCCCGATACAACTCAACACATGAAATAAGTCTAACAACATTCAGTTCGTGCCTCAGTACCAACGGTCCAGCCGTAGAAGGGTCAAGCCAACGCCTCACATGTGGTACGCCGTACTGCCCCAAACCCGAAGGTTCAAAGGGCAGTTCAAGACGGTCACATAATCGAGTTAAGGTTTGTTGTCTTCTAGAGGGTCCATCGCGTTACTTGCACTACTTAGAACGTCGTTAAACTATGGAAAAATCCAACACTTGGAAATTTCCCGACAGGGGAAAAGTTGGGTATTTATATCCGGTCGAACTTTTTAACATATTCTATAAATTATCCGGAAGTACACAAAGACGAAATTTGATACCCCGATCGAAACACCGAATCCCCAAAGCAACCCCAGAAAATTCAACTCTTGAATAATTATTAAAAATTCCTAGAAAATCCAGCACTGCAAGGTAAGAATTACTGTGTGAAAATTTTTGAACAGTGGGGCCGTACGGCCGCGGATCCGCCGCATGAGCCTTGCTCATGCCGCGGAACCGCGGTGGTAAAGTTGAGTTAGGTCCACGAAATTTACAGTAATTCTTAGAAAACCCTGCTTGATTTTCTGCATATTTTTAATGTTGAAAAATCCCAGATTTTAGAAAAAGGACAGAGAGCATGTATTGGTTTGGGTTTACGGGTCGTTCGGACTTCAAATTCCGTCTAGACTTCGCCTAAGGCTCTAGCTAGGCTCTGATACCAGTGAAAGGTTCCTAGGCACCCTATAGAGTTCTCATAAGGCATCAAACATGCCAATTTAAAAAAATTGGTGCCGAGAAACCCTAGACTACGGATCTTAGACTAGATGTTTAGGCGAAACAAGAAACTAGTTAACTATTTAACTAGAAGTTAGATGCTACAACCTTTGTAGATCCGGATTTCCACTTCCTTAGCTCCACGTGGGTGTGCTCTCGCTGTCCATCACGAATCCTAGACTCATTCGTCGGCTTCATCGAGAAAACGGGCGAGCAAGGTCGTCGGCTTCGTGTCAAAGACGATCTACGTCGAGGTTGCACTAGTTCAAGCTCCGACTTCACCAAGTAGTGAAACTTGTGAAGAAAACACCCAAAACCACTTGGCAAGAGGTAGAGGACGAAGAAATAGGAGGTGGGTTCACTTTAGATTTGGATTTCTCTCACTAGATCTCAAGTTGCCATTAAAGTAGCAAGCTTGAAAAAGAAGAAGAAGATGAAGATGGTTATGATAAGTTCTATTAAAAAGAAATAGAAAATCAATACTTATCATAATTTAAACTAGGGTTAAGTGTAGAGAATAAACCATGGTGAATTAAGTGGGTTAGGGTTAAGCAAGAAGACAAGAATGGTTAAAGAAGTCAAAGCTTCATGAAGCTTCAACTAATGACAAAAGAAAGCCACCATTCTCTTTAAACTTATCCAAATAAATGAATAAACAAATAAATGAATAAATAAATATGCAAAACCCTAATTATCATAATTACCATGGTTTAATTCTATTCACTTAACCATATGATCAAGTATCATCAAACATGATACAAAAAAGTGCACAAAAGTATATCACATATACAATGTGCAATCCAAGTGAGAAAAATCCGTTTAAAGTGAACCAGTACTAGTTAATGCAAAGTAATATATCAAATATATAATTATACATTAAATCATTAAATCAACACTTGATTCAATGATCCGGTCATGTCGCACATGACCGACTAGTATTCAATATATCGGCTTATCGAATCGATCTTCGATTCGATAACTAGGTTATATCGAATATAACCATTCGATACATATATCGCGAGAATGGAATACGGTATCACATACACGCATTATTCTCGGTCCTGCACATATCTCATATGCGCTCCTATTTCGTTTCGCTTGAACTAGGAAACCTCTGTGTAGGACTCTAAAGACTCGTCAATACGCCGGTAGCGGATGATGATCATATCAAACACCCACAAGCCGCAAGCGGTCTGCTAAACGTAACGGCCACCCGGGTATTGTGCGATCAGAAGATCGACGAGCTAGCCCGCTCACACTCCTGCGAATCCAACAAGTAACACTTACCGTATAGTCCGGTCTGTTCGTCTGATACGTCGCATATCAAGTCTAGGGGTGGTATACGTCAGACCCCAATAACCGATAAGTCGTGCCGATATGAGGCTCATAACGGGTCGAGAAACTACTGGTAACACTTACCAGCAAGTCTCTGATCAGCCCTGCCCAGGGACTTCCCTGTTACGGCCAATCGAGCACAGCGCAACATCAACTCCCAATACCGGGAGAGACGAAACCCCTCCTATCGCTCATCTCCTCCATGTGATTCGGGACTGTACCCAAAGACCACCGTTTTGCACGCCCTCATGGACGTGGTAAGGTGGAGATCAAAGCACAGTGGGAATCACACAAGACTCTATGACGATCTCGGGTCTACAGACTAACCTGTACAAGTGTCACCTGAGAACTGCCATCTGACGTGAGGTATAATACCATCTGGGAGTTCTCGGTGAGTCCGTCCAGTGTACTCAGTCTCCACTGAGCACCCGTATACCATCTCTGATGTCAAACACCAATGGATATGGGATCATCCATCGTGTTGGAGATAGTGCCCTCAGAGTCAATTATTAGGTCACAGGTACGTGATTGTAATGATTGAGGGAGGACCTATCCCGGTAGGACAGTCTTACTCGAGATGATAGTATGCTATCTGGTTTACCTTTATCATCGTGTACTGCTTTAGGTGACATGACACGTCGCTATTACACGTTGATAGAGCCCCTAGGATTCTTGCTTGACCACCAGCAGTATGAGGGCGATCATATAAGTGGGAGCTGGGGTCTATAAGCTTATCCTTAAAAGGTCCCTAGTCGTGGGAGTTTCGAGACTGGGCATCGATACTCCATTAGTAGACTAGTGTATACAGTCGAGACCCCGACGAGGGGCGGTGGCCGGTCTCACAAGCCACTGGTGTCAGTTGGATCACCTAAGATGTATACAGGTGCTCATTGGGTTATGAGTACACCGGACAGGACTCGCCGGGAACATGCTAGTTGGTCATATACCAGACATCAGATGGCAGTTCCCTGGTGACATGTGTGCAGGTTAGTTCATCGACCTGGGGATCGTCATTTGTCTCGTGTGAGTTCCCACTGTACTTTGATTACTACCCTACCACGGCTCAAAGGAGTCGTGCAAACAGGTTTTAGTTGGGTACAGTCCCGAGCCACATGGAGGCAGTGAGCGTATCTTCAGGGGTTCGTCTCTCCCGGTATTGGGGGTGAGGTCGTGCTGTGTCTAGGAGAGCCATTACACAAAGTCCTTGGCCAAGGCAAGGAGATTTACTGGTAGGTATTCCAGTAGTATCTCAGGGTGTTCTGGGCTACACTCCGACACGACTTGTACCGCTTTTGGGGGTCTGACTTTTACCAACCCCCTAGGCCCGCCATGCGATACTCATAGACGAACGGACCGGACTGCACGGATATTGTCACTGACAGGCTCAGTAGGGTGTCAGGATGAGTTCGCTCATCGACGTCCCTTTTAGTCAATAGCTGGTGGCCCGTCACGTATTGGCTTATACCTCTGACGTGCTAGTGGTTAAATCCACAGCCATAGTATTGACGAGTCTTTAGAGTCCACCACACTTTCAGTTACTCAGCTTTCGGGCGAAACGCTGTAGAGGCCGTATGGAGATATGGCAGGGTCCGATCAGATACATGCGGTATTGCACGGATCAGGATCGGACGGTTTGTACTAGTAGCCGTATAGGTATATGGCAGAGTTCGATCAGATACGTGCGGTATTGCACGGATCAGGATCGAACGGATGTTACTAGCCGGCTTTGGTTTAAGCCGGTCCTAGTTTAGTACATTGTAGATTTTGTCTCTTTGCATTTGTATCCGGACGGAATACAGATGCGGGTGTGTATGCACAGTATCGGGGTTTTCCTGTAATTTATTACGGGACCAGTTTTCTGGAGTTGCCAGTTTGTATTCCGTTCCGGCCGGTTTTCCTTTGTTCTTTCCCGGCCGGACTTTTCAGATGGAGGGGGTAATTTGCAGTTTTGCAAATTACTTTTGTGGAGGGGTTTTTTTGCATAATGGTTTGATTATGATAGGATTTGATATCTTTCATCCATGCTTGCATTTACTTGTGATTGGAAAGGGTATGGTTTGATTAAAGTTGAAGCATGGTGTATGTTTGTTTAGAGTCACCACTTTCATTCTCCTACACTCACCTCCCTCTTGTTTTTGTTTCACTCTCCACCACATTTCCATTCTAGACTTGGCCGGCCACAAAAATTGAGGAGAGAAGAAAAATGAGAGATTCATTTTTGTGCTTCATTTGTTCATCTCATTTCCTTGCAAAAATGGTAGCTTCATTTCCCTCCAAAGTTCAATCTTCATTCCTCCATCCAAAGGCAACAAACCCCAAAGAGACAAGTAGCCTCTACACTACACTTCCTACAGCTAATCTTGGGCACGTCGAGTAGCCGGCTTCGTGCCCGAGTTGCCTCGGCATTGAGGTGGGAGCCCGTAAACGAAGAAGGCGATGTGGTGCACTTCCGGCGACGAGGAGGAGACGGGACTTTTCCGCAGGAGATCCGGACGATGATGAGAAGACCGGAGGACTTGGATCGTCGGTATATCTCTATTCCCTTTCTTTTTAGTAGCGTAGACTAGTTAATGTTTCGATCCGGGTTATAGTGCGCGGTGGTGCCGGTTTGCAAAGTCCGCAAAATTTTAGTTTTTCACCGCTTCCGCATTCCGGCGTCGGATCGACGGCCGGGGCGCCGCAGTACACTTACAGTGGTATCAGAGCCTCGCCATTAACTTAGTCTAGCTTTGTGTAATGTGTTTTTCAGTTCCGATCGATCGAAATGTCCAAAAACCCGTATTTGCCCACGACAGTTTCTGTTGAAATTTTTTGGTCTCGAAAAATTTTTCAGGTTGTAAAATATTGATGTACTGGAAAATCTAAGAGTTATGTAAAAATTTGACGAAGTAACTCCACAGTTGGAGCGCGGAACCGCCGCGAAAACCCCCTTTGTGCGGCCCTTCCGCCGCGCACTATTCACATCACTTCACCATTTTTTTACAGAGGCCTTCTGGGCTTAAAATATGGGCTTTGGAATATTAAAGTTGGGCCAATTGTTTCTGTGAGTGCTACAGTTTTCTTTGGGGCCCACTTGTTAATTGTTTGATCAATCGGAAATTTTTTAAACACATTTTTCACAGTATTTACATTATATCTGCGACCGTGAATGTCACTCGATCGGTAAATCCGGTCTAACTGCTATAGCCCGGTTAGACGGATTTGCGAACGTGACTTTCACGTTGATGTTCTATGTATTTGCTGTGATGTTGCGGATCGGTCGTGGGGGATAGCCTGGATGCAATGCTAGTACAGTTTTGTTGTATTATGTACATTTGATATTGCGGGGCGAGCGTCCGACATGTGGACTGCCGTCACTGCCCGTTTGTCTTATTCTTTTGGGGCACGACCTGGTTGCGGTCGATGTACCCGTTGTATGTATATTTTACTTTCTGTACTAGGATTGCCCCGCGGAGGGGTGCACGGATAGCCGGGTTCTGGAGGGCAACAAGCCCGCATCTCATGGCATTGAGACGGAAGGGGCTTCACTCTAGGATTGGCGGGCTATTCGCCGCACTCGTAGGGGGTACAGGTTGACCCAGGAGGGGTGCCCAAGTTACCGGATTCCGTGAAGTGCTGGGTGGTCCATTCACGGCGCTGTAGGGGGCTGCCTCGCTTCAGGTTTTGGCGGGTGACTTGCCGCGCCCGTAGGGGTCTAGGATTTCATTGCACAGGCTATCCACACGACCAGGGGAACGTCGGGTTTCAGCGGCTCTGTGAAACCCGGGGATCCCAGATATCTGTATTGTTTCCGAGATGCTGTTCATTCTCTGTGATGTTGCATTTCTTTCACGCCTTGAGCGAAATATAATATATTGGTATATATATTAGTAGATGTTGTATATGTTTTGCATCCGCGCTAGTCCAGTCCCCGCTCTGTCGTTAGTAAGCTAACCTAACGGGTAATGACGGGACCCAGTGGCGAATGCGGATGGCATATACGTACATCAATATATTTTCGTTCTTTGTGGTGTGATCAATTGATGGGACTGCATTGATTCGGATCAATGCAAAGTTAAAAACAAACCTAATCTGATGTTGTTGGAACACTTTTCAAAAAGCTGTTATTGCAAGGACGTTCACTTTTGTTTTGCATCGCGGTATTCATTTGGAATATCCTGCTCCTCAGTCGACGAGGCAAGGGCCGAGATCCCTTCACCGGGAGTGACCCCTTGGACAAAAAGTTTGCGTCAGGGCATTAACTTCACTATAGCCGATTACTTTTGCTTTGCACCGTGGTATTCATTTGGAATATCCTGCACCCCATTCTACGGGGAAAGAGCCGAGATCCCTTCACCGGGAGTGACCTCTTTAGCGGAAGTTGTCGTCACTATATTTTCAAAAAGCTATCCGTTCCTTCGACGATATCAAGTTCATTACGTTAAAGGTTTTCGCCAGAAACCATTCGTAGCCCTCCGTCATTTCAGTTAAATATTCGGTAGTATTCAAGCTATGTATTTTGACCTCACGCCAAGGCATAGTGATTGGTAGCTGCCGGGTATTTATCTGTTGCATAGATAGATGCGTTGGTTTGGGACAGTCGTACTACTATTTTGGCCTACGTCAAGGGTATGTACGGGTGGGTTCAGATTAACCTGGATAATGACGGGCAGAACTTGACATGTGACTTATGATATTTTGACCTCACGCCAAGGTCATAAGAGCATGGGGCAGAAATTACATCGGGAGTTTCAAAAGAACTGAAACTTGCCAGATATGCGCATACCTTCTGGAGTGTGATAGCGTGAGCGGATTCCGTCACGTTATCATGCGATGATAGTTGGATCCCGATTCCCACTGATGAGTTAGTTTACTCCTCGGGTGACCCCGACTAATTCTTCTTTCAGGTTTGGAGGAGAATTTGAGGTACAGTGGGAGGATTCCAGATTAGATAAATTGGTGACCATTCTGATCTAGGTTAGAGTGCACGCTGAGTGTTTCTTTTCTCTCTCTCTTTGGCAGCGACCATTGACCCGACCCTTAGACTATGACTCAGTGACCAAATTAACCGAACCTTCTTAACACTGGCTTTTGGATTGTCAGAGTTGAAAAACTCATTGCCACTCCTACTTTTACCCTTTTCTCCAGGACACCCCGTTTTACTACGAACGTCCACTTCCATTGGACAAAACCATCGTATGGTTAGATACGAACTCGAAAGAATTTATTCGAGGATGGTTTCCGGTTCTGGAGAAAACGGATAGGATTATTCAGTTGTCTTTTCCTTTTACCCTCTCTCAGGTTACGAGTACTCCTTGGTTTAGGGGTAGTACACCTATTACGCAAATTGGATTGTCTTCTTCCAAACCTTAGGCTGGTGCCGACCGGTAGGGAATGAAGAAAACCAATTAGCATAACGATGGTGTGCAGAAGGTATTAAGTTCAGACAAAACAAGGGATTAGTAAGAGGGCAAAGTAAATTGCGACTGCTATTCACGACCGAACCAAGTATTTCTTCGCCAATCCTAAATCACCTTTGTATTTCTCCAGGACACTCCGTATCACTACGAAGATCCCATTTTATTGGATACTCCATCGTATGGTTATATACGAACTCGATTGGAACTGGTTCCAGTTCGGGGATGGATTCTGGATCAGGAGAAATAGGAATAAGGTTTATTCGGTTGTCTTTTATCTTCACCCTCTCTCATTGCGAGTGTTCCTAGGATTGGGACAGTACACCCATTATGCTTATTGGATAGTCTTCTTCCAAACCATAGGCTGGTGCCGAACGGTAGGGAAGGAAGAAAACCATTTGGCCTAAAGGGGTGTGCAGAAGGTAAAGACTAAAGACATATGAAGGGATTTGGAGAGGTGGCAAAGAATTATACGGTTACAGTCGTGAATCTGGAAGAGGCATTACTAAGAATACCAGGATACCCCATTGAAACATTTCAGGGTTTCAGTTTCACTGTGTAATGTTAAAAGAAAACTGATTTCCCGATTAGACTCTTACTCCAGGGTATGTATTTGCCAGGTATGATTCTCACATCTGTATGGTTTTACAGATGATGAGTGGGAGTAAGCTATTGGGAATTAGGTGATTGTCCTCATTATATCGGGATTCGTTGTAATCGGTGATATTTGAGGAAGTCACCTGGGTTATTTGCCGGACGGCAAGTATTTGGTTTTGAATATCCGCCGTTATGCACCAATTTCAAATCGATGTATCTGTACGTCTATTTTCATAGAGTGAGATATACCTTTCTGAAATTATGTCTACGACATTTACCTATATCAGTGGATGGTTAGGTAAGGAGCATTAAACAGCGGTGTAATTCTTCTTAACCATAAGTACAGTTTTCAACCTACGACACACAGTGAATGAGTTATCAGACTCAAGGGACTTATACAGAGTATTGTATATTGTCCAGGGTCCATCAGGACAGAGGGGTTGGTCCTCATACTATATTCTGTTTGCTTTTAACTTCTCTAGTTCTTAGACATGTGTTTCGTAGAAACACAGGGTCTAAGTTTTGAGGAGTTATAGGTATTTGAATAGAGTAGAGAACCAGATGTAGCAAGTATCGGGATTCTTCAAAGTGATCGAAGATGTAGATACTTGTGTATGGTATTCAGTTGATAGTAATGATAAAGAGATCTTGCTTCTCTTTCAGGTTACTCATAATTGGAAGCAATCCTAAGTTGAGTAACGCTGATCGGCCTCCTTCCATTTAGTTGACATGCACTGGAGACAGTTGTATGATTTGGATCTGGTTCAAATTAAATCAGTGCCTCTGTTTCTCTATTGGATATAGAACAGTTCATATCTTAACATTGTTAAGGTACGGGGAGTTGTCCGGTTTATGCTTAAAACCAGACACTGGACAACTCAAGGCACGTTTCTGTAATGGCTGTTTGTGGGTTGACCCAGGCTATGACGCGGGTTGACTTTCTACCATCTGGATGAACAATAGCGATATTGTTCTAGACTCGCCACAGTTTTATTAAAAATGGATTTTTTCAGAAAACAGAAGTGGGAGTATGGTAGAACTGGAAGTGATTCCAGAACCACAAACGATTACTGAAAATTTGATAAGGAACCTAAAGATTCAATCTGGATTGACATTCCATTGGCCACTCCGCAGATAAGGTGGGTAACTTCAGGCACCCGAGAGGTACTACGGTGGCCTCAAGGACGGTGACAGGGAAGTTCTTGTTTACCCACAATTACCATTGCTGTTGTACCAGGCTGCGAGACCCGGCGGGAGGATGAGTATAGCGTCATTCTAAACTAGTTTTAGAAGTGTACGTATATATGACTCTGCCAGAGGGTTGTCGTAGTCAGTGGGAGCAGCGGAAGCATTGGTGGCAGGTTGTTTATGTCTATTTATAGACTAAAGCAGATGTAGCGGAGATAGATCATCTATTTCTGACGTGACAGTCATGGGTTTGACTTCATCAGAATAGGAGATGGATCTGTTGAGAAGGTAGTAGGGTGTGATATCCTGGTATTTGGATGATATACACAGAGTAGGAAAAGAAACTCCTACACTACGATCGGTTATACTTTGGTCGTCACACAGTGGTTTCTCCACACAGGACTTGGATATTATATCAGACATACTGGTTACTGGATCTATGGTATTAGATCTAGATTTGGGTGGTTTCCAATCAGGGTACTTAGACAGCATTCTAAGGGTATTTAGAATGGACGACTCCATGCACGGTAGTGTACCTGCAGAAGATGGAGTCACCCTCTCTAAAGGTGTCTTACAGACTAAAGGGGAGAGGGATGTCCATGATTGGCAGATCACTTGCTCAGGCAATTGAGTTAATCATGAGATGTCAAGTACCACACCAGATATTGTTCTTGCACTAGATGCAATAAGTTGATATTGATCCAATCCTGGAGAAACAGTCGGAAGCAGTTTTAGAACATAACAGAATGTTCTAGGGATATGATAACGACAGCCTCGTTGAGGAGACAGTTATCATTCCAGGCTTCCAAGGTGACAAGGACGACAAGGAGGTTGTCAGAGTTATAGTTTTCCCTCTGACGAGGGGCAGTATGTTGGACAGGTGGTCCAAGGCAATACTGAGGGAGGCATGGCGCAGGATACTGATTAAGTTCAGTTGTCGATACAGTCTAAGAAGTTTGGATTTGGAGTTCATTTATGAGCTAGGTCCCATCAGACATCCAGACACATTCTAAGACAGGTATTGCTCTTTTCGGGAGATGGGTTTCTCCGCGAACTTGAGATATAGAGAGACATAGAAAGAAACAACTAAGCGGATCCACTCACTGAGGCTATTCCTCGAACGCAATAGTTCCGCAAACGAGCTTTGTGAGACTGACTAGTAGAGGAGTTGGATGTTCGGTATCACACGAGCTGTGAGTATGCGACATCGCAATAATTAGCCTTGAGTGCAAGTGGGAGATTGTTGGAGATAGTGCCCTCAGAGTCAATTATTAGGTCACAGGTACGTGATTGTAATGATTGAGGGAGGACCTATCCCGGTAGGACAGTCTTACTCGAGATGATAGTATGCTATCTGGTTTACCTTTATCATCGTGTACTGCTTTAGGTGACATGACACGTCGCTATTACACGTTGATAGAGCCCCTAGGATTCTTGCTTGACCACCAGCAGTATGAGGGCGATCATATAAGTGGGAGCTGGGGTCTATAAGCTTATCCTTAAAAGGTCCCTAGTCGTGGGAGTTTCGAGACTGGGCATCGATACTCCATTAGTAGACTAGTGTATACAGTCGAGACCCCGACGAGGGGCGGTGGCCGGTCTCACAAGCCACTGGTGTCAGTTGGATCACCTAAGATGTATACAGGTGCTCATTGGGTTATGAGTACACCGGACAGGACTCGCCGGGAACATGCTAGTTGGTCATATACCAGACGTCAGATGGCAGTTCCCTGGTGACATGTGTGCAGGTTAGTTCATCGACCTGGGGATCGTCATTTGTCTCGTGTGAGTTCCCACTGTACTTTGATTACTACCCTACCACGGCTCAAAGGAGTCGTGCAAACAGGTTTTAGTTGGGTACAGTCCCGAGCCACATGGAGGCAGTGAGCGTATCTTCAGGGGTTCGTCTCTCCCGGTATTGGGGGTGAGGTCGTGCTGTGTCTAGGAGAGCCATTACACAAAGTCCTTGGCCAAGGCAAGGAGATTTACTGGTAGGTATTCCAGTAGTATCTCAGGGTGTTCTGGGCTACACTCCGACACGACTTGTACCGCTTTTGGGGGTCTGACTTTTACCAACCCCCTAGGCCCGCCATGCGATACTCATAGACGAACGGACCGGACTGCACGGATATTGTCACTGACAGGCTCAGTAGGGTGTCAGGATGAGTTCGCTCATCGACGTCCCTTTTAGTCAATAGCTGGTGGCCCGTCACGTATTGGCTTATACCTCTGACGTGCTAGTGGTTAAATCCACAGCCATAGTATTGACGAGTCTTTAGAGTCCACCACACTTTCAGTTACTCAGCTTTCGGGCGAAACGCTGTAGAGGCCGTATGGAGATATGGCAGGGTCCGATCAGATACATGCGGTATTGCACGGATCAGGATCGGACGGTTTGTACTAGTAGCCGTATAGGTATATGGCAGAGTTCGATCAGATACGTGCGGTATTGCACGGATCAGGATCGAACGGATGTTACTAGCCGGCTTTGGTTTAAGCCGGTCCTAGTTTAGTACATTGTAGATTTTGTCTCTTTGCATTTGTATCCGGACGGAATACAGATGCGGGTGTGTATGCACAGTATCGGGGTTTTCCTGTAATTTATTACGGGACCAGTTTTCTGGAGTTGCCAGTTTGTATTCCGTTCCGGCCGGTTTTCCTTTGTTCTTTCCCGGCCGGACTTTTCAGATGGAGGGGGTAATTTGCAGTTTTGCAAATTACTTTTGTGGAGGGGTTTTTTTGCATAATGGTTTGATTATGATAGGATTTGATATCTTTCATCCATGCTTGCATTTACTTGTGATTGGAAAGGGTATGGTTTGATTAAAGTTGAAGCATGGTGTATGTTTGTTTAGAGTCACCACTTTCATTCTCCTACACTCACCTCCCTCTTGTTTTTGTTTCACTCTCCACCACATTTCCATTCTAGACTTGGCCGGCCACAAAAATTGAGGAGAGAAGAAAAATGAGAGATTCATTTTTGTGCTTCATTTGTTCATCTCATTTCCTTGCAAAAATGGTAGCTTCATTTCCCTCCAAAGTTCAATCTTCATTCCTCCATCCAAAGGCAACAAACCCCAAAGAGACAAGTAGCCTCTACACTACACTTCCTACAGCTAATCTTGGGCACGTCGAGTAGCCGGCTTCGTGCCCGAGTTGCCTCGGCATTGAGGTGGGAGCCCGTAAACGAAGAAGGCGATGTGGTGCACTTCCGGCGACGAGGAGGAGACGGGACTTTTCCGCAGGAGATCCGGACGATGATAAGAAGACCGGAGGACTTGGATCGTCGGTATATCTCTATTCCCTTTCTTTTTAGTAGCGTAGACTAGTTAATGTTTCGATCCGGGTTATAGTGCGCGGTGGTGCCGGTTTGCAAAGTCCGCAAAATTTTAGTTTTTCACCGCTTCCGCATTCCGGCGTCGGATCGACGGCCGGGGCGCCGCAGTACACTTACACATCGCCCATCACATGGGTCGAGAAGCGTATACGCTAGTCTACTCTGGTATATCGATGCCCCGTCTCGATACACCCACGACTAGGGACCTTGAAGGATGTACTTATGGACTACCATGTCCCCACTAGTATGATCCGCATCATAGTCCAGGTAGTCAAGTACACATCCTAAGGGCTTTACCAACATGTAACTATAAGACAGTATAAAGAGACTAGTGTACATGTTAAGATAAAGAGTAACCAGATAGCATACTATCATATCGAGCAAGAAAGTCATCTCTATATATGTCCAAGCATCCAATATAATATACATCATCTGTACAATACTGGCCTCTAGGGCATACATACAACTAACAATACAGATGTGAGAATCAAATCTGGTAAATACATACCCTAGAGTTAGAATCTAATTGGAAAAACAATTTTCAATTAACACCGCATAGTAAACTAAAACACGAAAATGTTTCAAAAGGGTAGCCGGGTATTCCTAGTAATGCCTCTTCCACTATCCTGATTCATGACAGTAACCGTATACTTCCATGCCCCCACTCCAATCCCTTTTATATGTCTTTACTTATTACCTTCTGTAAACCACCTTTAGGCTAATTGGTTTTCTCCTTCCCTACCCTTTGGCACCAGCCTAAGATTTGGAAAAAGACTATCCAATAAGCGTAATAGGTGTACTCTCCTAACCAGGAGCCCTCGCAACCTGAGAGAAGGTAATGGAAAAAGAAAACTGAATAATCCTATTCTATTTCTCCCAAACCGGAAACCATCCTCGAACTGAAATAAGTTCCTTCGAGTTCGTATGTAACTATACGATGGCATAACCAAGCATTATGGATCTTTGTAGTAATACGAAGTGTTCTGGAGAAATGCAAAGTGGATGTAGGAGTTGCAGGGGTATACATGGTTTTGTCGTGAATGATAGCAGTCGCAATTTTCTGTTGCCCTCAATCCAATCCCTTCATATGTCTTTACTTATTACCTTCTGTACACCACACTCAGGCTAATTGGTTTTCTTCCTTCCCTACCTTTTTGCACCTATCTATGGTTTGGAAGAAGACTATCCAATAAGCGCAATCGGTTTACCCACTCCTAATCCTAGGAGCTCTCGCAACCTGAGAGAAGGTAAAAAGAAAAGACAGCCGAATAATCCTATTCAATTTCTCTAGAACCAGAATCCGTCCTCGAACTGGAAAAAGTTCCTTCGAGTTTGTATGTAACTATACGACGGAATATCAAAACAATATGGATCTACGTACTGATACAGAGTGTTCTAGAGAAATGCAAAAAGGAAAAGGAGCAGCAATGATATATGCGACTAATTGACAATCCAAAAGCCAAAGTGTTTTGAGAAGGTTTGGTTAACTTGGTTCATGAGTTTTAGTTTAGTTCGGGTGGTGGTCACTGCCAAAGATAGAGAGAAAAGAAATACTCAGCGTGCACTCTAATCTAGATCAGAATGGTTAATCACTTTATCTAATCAGGATGATTCATACCATTTCCTCGAATTCTCCTCCAAACCCAAAGGAGAATTAGTCGGGATCATCTAAATCACCTGAGGAGTATCACCTACTCATCATTGGGAATCAGGATCCAACTATCATCGGATGATAACTTGATGGAAGCCACTCAAGTCACCACACTCCAGAAGGTATGCGCAAGCCTGACAAGTTTCCTGTATGTTTGAAACTCCCGATGTGATTTTTACCCCAAGAGGTTATGACCTTGACTTTGGCCAACAAATCATAACACGCAAGTCACGTTCTACCCGTCATTATCCAGATTGATTTAGACCCATCCACCTACACCCTTGACTTTGGCCAAAAAAGTGATACGACTGTCCTAAACCAATGCATTTATCCATGCAACAGAAAAGTAACACATAGCCACCATACACTATGCTTAGACGTAGGCCAAAAAACATAGCATGAATACTAGGTGCTACCCGTCTGAAATGACGGAGGGCTATGGCTGGTTTTTGGCGAAAAACCTTTAACATAATGAACTTGATACCGTTGAAGGAATACAAGTGGTTTTACAAATATATAGTGGCGCAAACTTTTGCTAAAGAGGTCACTCCCGGTGAAGGGATCTCGTCTCTTTCCTCGTTGAATGAGGTGCAGGATATTCCAAACTGAATATCACAATGCAAAGCCAAAGAATTGACTATAGTGAAGTTATTACCCTGACGTAAACTTTTGCTCAAGGGGTCACTCCCGATGAAGGGATCTCGGCCCTTGCCTCATCGAATGAGGTGCAGAATATTCCTAACTGAATACCACTGTGCAAAGCAAAAGAAAACATCTGTAATGTCAGTTTTCTAAAAACTTGGTTCCAACAACATCATATAGGTATGTTTTATCCTTGCATTGATCAGAATCAACACAGTCCCATCAATTAATCCATATCACACCAGAAAAGAACGAACATATAATGTGCGTATACGCCATCCGCATTAGCCACTGGGTCCCGTCATCACCCGTTTGGTTACTTAACTAAAGACAGAGCAGGGGCTGGACTAGCACGGGTGCAAAAAAATAAAACATCTACTTGTATATATATAAATATTGCAGGGTTCCTAGGCACTCTAGTGAGGTCTCCCAAGCCATCAACCATGGCAATTTCAAAAATTATGGTGCCTACAAACCCTAAACAACGGATCGTATACTAGATTTCTAGGCGAACAAGAACTAGTTAACAGTTAACTAAGGGAATACGGAAATACAACCTTTGTAGATCCGGTGCTCCACCTCCACGGCTCCGCAACGAGGTCCTCTCCGCTGTCCAAATCAAATCTGGGCTCTAAGATCGGCTTCGTCGGAGAATGGGCAAGCTAGGTCGTCGATGTCCATGCCGAAGATGATCTACGTCGAGGCATCGATGAATCAAGCTCCACCTTCACCAAACCCTAAAATCTTGTGAAGGAAACACACTCTACTACTTGGCAAGAGGTAGAGGATGAAGAAATAGGAAGTGGGTTAACTTTAGAATTGGATTTCTCACTCTTTCCATCAATCCACCATTGATGGAGCTTGCTTTTCATGAAGAAGAAGAAGAGCAAGAAGAAGATCATTGTTATGATAAGTTAAAAGAATAATGAAAAGAAAAACAATTCTTATCATAACTTGAACCCTAGTTAAGTGTAGAGAAAAGACCATGGTTAATGGAATGGTTAGGGTTAAGGATAAGAACAAAATGGTCACTAGGTCAAAGTCTTCAAGAAGCTTCAATATGAAACAAAAATAGCCACCATTTTCTTCTTATTCCTTTTCTAATTATTTCCAAAATAAATAAATAGATAAATAAATAATAAAAGGAAATAAAACCCTAATCATATTAATAACCATGGTTTATTCTTAACTTACACTTAAACAATCATGTATCATCAAACATGATACAAGCAAATGCACAAAAGTATATCGCATATACAATGCGCCCATCCGAGTGAGAAAATCCATCTTAAGTAAACCGATACTAGTTGATGCAAAGTAATATATCAAATATATAAATATGCATTAAATCATTAAATCAACACTTGATTCAATGACCCAGTTATGTCGCACACAACCGACTAGTATACAATATATCGGCTTATCGAATCAACGCTTGAATCGATAACTAGGTTATATCGCATACAACCATTCGATATATTTATCGCGAGAATAGAATACGGTATCACATACACGCATTATTCTCGGTGCCGCACATATCTCATATGCGCTCCTATTTCGTTTCGCTTGAGCCAGGAAACCTCTGTGTAGGACTCTAAAGACTCGTCAATACGCCGGCAGCAGGTGATGATCATATCAAACACCCACAAGCCGCAAGCGGTCTGCTAAACGTAACGGCCACCCGGGTATTGAGCGATCTGAAGATCGACGAGCAAGCCCGCTCACACTCCAGTGAATCCGACCAGTAACACTACCGTACAGTCCGGTCTGATCGTCTGATATGTCGCATATCTCGCCTAGGGGTGGTATACGTCAGACCCCAATAGCTCAATAAGTCGTGTCGATATGAGGTCTATAACTGTTCGAGAAACTACTGGTAACACTTACCAGTAAATCTCAGCAACCCTGGCCAGGGATTTCCTGTTATAGCCAATCGAACACAGCGCAACATCAACCCCCATATACCGGGAGAGACGAATCCCCTCCTATCGCTCATTGCCTCCATGTGACTCGGGACTGTACCCAAAAACCACCGTTTTGCACGCCCTCTTGGACGTGGTAAGATGGAAATCAAAGCACAGTGGGAACCACACAAGACTCTATGACGATCTCGGGTCAACAGACTACTCTGTACCAGTGTCACCAGAGAACTGCCATCTGACGTGAGGTATAATACCATCTGGGAGTTCTCGGCGAGTCCGTCCAGTGTACCCAGTCTCTACTGAGCACCCGTATATCATCTCTGATGTCAAACACCGATGGATATGGGATCATCCATCGCCCATCTGTATGGGTCGAGAAGGTACACGCTAGTCTACTCTGGTATATCGATGCCCCGTCTCGATACACCCACGACTAGGGACTTTGAAGGATGTACTTATAGACTACCATGTCCCCACTAGTATGATCCGCATCATAGTCCAGGTAGTCAAGTACAGATCCTAAGGGCTTTACCAACATGTAACAGAGAGACAATCAGTATACACGTTAAGGTAAAGTTCAACCAGATAGCATACTATCATGTCGAGCAAGAAAGTCCTCCCTATATATGTCCCAGCATCCACTACATTATACATCCTATGTACAGTAATGGCCTCTAGGGCATACATACAACTAACAATCTCCCACTTGCACTAGGGCCATCTGTAGCAGTGGTTGCAGTATCTCATACTTAACCATCCCATGAAAGTCTCTCTCCGGGAACAGGCCTTTGTGAGTGGATCCGCTGTGTTGTCCTCTGAGCCTACTCTCCAAACCTCGATCACCCTGGAGATCAACTATTTCCATGATCAGGCGATGCTGCCTTAGAATATGTCTGGATCACTGATGGGACGGGCGTTCCTTGGCATAAGCCACAACTCCATTGTCACACAATGGGAGGAACATAGTTCATCTCATGAACCTATATACACCCAAACAGCCTCTTTGGTAGCATCTTAAGTAGCGATGTATCCAGCCTTTATCGTCTAGTATGTCACGGTATCTAGCTTGGAACTCTTCCAACATACCGTCCCTTTACTGAGGGTAAAGACAATGCCTGCGACTGACATTCAGTCGTCCTTATCACCCTGGAACACTTCCAGTGATTCTCCTCAGGATCGATTGACACCATCTCACTACATCTAGTGAGTATCCTAACATCCATTTAGATCTATCTCATAGATCCAAAACCCAGGATTTAGTAGGTATCATTTTGATCCTATATGGAGAATCATAGTGATAATCGGAGATTGATCGAGCGTAGCATAGGAAACTCCTTTCCTATCAACAGTATGTCATCCACGTACTCTACGAGGATCGTCACCATACTCCCTACTACCTTTTTGTTTATACAAGGTTCATCTACCATTTTGATGATGTCAAACTCTTTGACTAATTCATCAAAACAGATGTTCCAACTCCGCGATGCCTGCTTTATCCTATAAAGCATCTTGCACACGTTTCCGCTGCTCCCACTGTCTACGAAGCCCTCTGGCTGTGTACTTACAGACGCTCTCTTCTAAATCATCATTTAGAAAAGCAGTCAAGACACCCAACCACCAGAGATCGTAGTCATGGTATGCAGCCGTGGTAAGTAGGATCTGGATGGACTTAAGCATAGCTACTGGAAAAAGGTTTCATCATTATCCACGCCTGGTCGATGACGAAAACCTTTAACAATTCTAGCTTTGAAAGTCTCAACTTTTCCATGTACACCAAGTAATCTTCTCAAGATATACTTGCTCCTGATGGGGATTTAACCCTTCAGATATAGCAACTAAAGTCCATACTTTGTTGGTGTATAAGGATTCCATCTCAGATCGCTAAGCATCCAGCCATTCTTACAGAGTCCCACTCCAGATGGCCAGCTCGAAACTAGTTGGGTCATCATCTCATGATGCTATCCTCGCTCCCACTGTCATAGAGAAACCGAAGTATCTCTCAGGTGGGCAAGGAACCCTACTAGATCGGCGGAGAGGCTGAAGTTCGTTGGTATCTACTGAATCCTTTGGTTCTTTCAAATCATCAGCTGCAGTTTGTATAGCTGGAACACTTCCAGTTCTACATAACAGGTCTTGCCTCGAGCTTGTCCGGATTATGCTTTTAGACATAGGCCGTACAACCCCAAATCTTAACTGACTTAAGACATGGGCTCTTCCCATACCATATCTCATATGGAGTGGTAGGCAACTGATTTGATTTGAACCCTATTCAATAGGTATGCAGCTTCTCAAGTGCATAACCCCAAAAAGGAAATAGGTAACTCAGTAATACTCATCATAGAGCACACCATATCAAATAGGGTGTATCTGCTCCGCCCCGATATACCATCGTGCTATGGTGTATACAGAGGAGTAATGCTGAGAGAGAATCTCATTCTCCTTTAAAATAGTCCAGGATTTCCGTGCTCAAGTATTCTCCTCCTTGATCACATCAAAGGACATAATACTTATACCCGTATTTTGGTTCTCTACTTCTAACTTATATTCCGTGAATATCTCAAAAGGTTCGGACTCATGTTTCAACAGGAACATATGTCTGAATCTTGAGAGATCATCAGAGAACGTAATGAAGTATAAAGAACCATTCTTGGCATGTGTAGACAGGGGACCTACATACATCAACATGTATCATCCCAAGAGCTCACTAACTCTTTCTCTGTTTCTAATAAACAGAGCTATGGTCATCTTATCTTTGTGACATGACTGGCGAGTTTCACAAGATGTAAATTCAAACTGATTTAAATATGCATCTTTATGTAACTCTAGCTAGTCGGGTCACATTGATCTGACCTAGTCTACAATGCCTCAAGAAGAATTCGTTCATTTCTGAACTCTTCCTCTTGTGTGTGTTCCGTATACTAAGAACTGTAGTTTGATTTAGAACATTAATGTTTTTAGATAACGTGCCTGAACCGATCAACTTTTGATATAGGAAATGTTCAAAACATTATCCAACTATACAAAATTCTATCATTTCTTTACCAATAAAGAGACTGATATGATTTTGTATATCAGGTTCGGTATCTAACAACATTCGTTCAGAATCAATGTATTGTAATACAGGGTGACAGTGACCGACAGACTTGGCTGCAACACTTGCCCCGTTTTCTGCCTCATGAAACTTATCACCCGTTCTCAGTTCTCTACCTTTCTGTAGCCCTATGTAACAGATTACATATCTGGGATCCTGATCTGGTATCACATACCCAGGACGTAAAGGATACTGAGAAACAGTTCTGTATAATGAACACACCCGAAGATGATGCATCAGCATGCACTCTCTTCGTTTGGGCGGCACAGGAATTCTGGTAATCCCCAATTTCCTGCTCTGTCTTATAACAATTATAAGTTGGAGCGGGACCAACGTTCCCCAGCTCAGTATAACAAGCGGGTTCGGTCAATATTCCGTATTATTATCTTGATTAAGGCGTGATATGGTCGCTACCAGGAGAGAGAGAGAAGAAAACACTCAGCGTGCGCTCTGTCAAGAATAGATTGGTTTTTATTTTATCTAATCAGGATGGCTCCCACTGCTTTTTATCAAATCTTCCTTCAAACCCTAAAAGGAAAGACTAGCCGGGATTAATTACACACTACAAGTTCGCCAATCTTTCAGCCAGGCCAGTGTCGGTACTTTGAGGGAGGTCCCCCGTGCTTTCGCACGAACCTAATTAATGTAAACCTTGTTTTCCCAGAGGCGTAACCTCGTTAACACCTTTCTAGACACCTACTTGATCGGCTAATTGTAATGTATAAAACTCTCCCAGGAGTAACTCTTACTCGCAGCGGGTATCGGGATCCAACTATCTCATAGAAGGTATGCAATCTCATTGCAAATTTCAACACTTGAAATTCCCGATAATGTTTTGCCCCTAGCTCGCTATGACCTTGACGAATGCCAAACAACCCATAGTCCACTAGTCAAGTTCAACCCGTACATTACTTGATCGAATTAAACCCACCCGCACGACCCTTGACGAATGCCAAACAACGCCGTACGAATACCCTAATCCAATCTGCATCATATGCATAAGCAGATAAATACTAGTTAGCTACCGCACACTACGCCTTGACGAATGCCAAACTACCGCAGCACGAATACTAACTAGTACTTATCTGTAATGACGGAGGGCTACGACAGGTTTTTCTGAAAACCTATTGCGTAATGAAATTGATATCGTTGTAGGATCGAATGAATTTTGAAATGGAGTGCTTTTGAGGCTTTTCTAGTTTTGCTAAAGGAGTCACTCCCGGTGAAGGGATCGTCGGTCCTTTCCTCGTCGAATGAGGTGCGGGATATATCACATATATCACTGTGCAAAGCAAAAACACTTAAAAGCAATCAAAAGACAAACCGAATGTGTAGCATCTGCCAGTTATTGCTAAAGGAGTCACTCCCGGTGAAGGGATCTCGGTCCTTTCCTCATCGAATAAGGTGCAGGATATATCACATATACCGCTATGCAAAGCAAGAACTGTAGCTACCTGTTTTATTTTGAAATTCGATTCTACAACATCTTAGGTTTCTTTTAATTTCATTAATCACATTAATGAAGTCCCATATTTAAGTACCTAATCATCACAGATAGATATGACGTACACTTATGCCATCCGCATTCGCCTCGATGTCCCCTCTTGCACCGTTAGGTTAGGTAACTAACGGCAGAGCGGGGCAGGGCTAGCACGGGTGTAAAACATAAGTAACGTCTATATAATATATCATATATACTATATACTATATCCATCACAGAAACATCACATGATCTCATCACAGATATCGCAGCAGAAGAAACATATGAAATATTGGATATACTAGGACGTCGTTGTTTTCAATACGAGCCAGTATAAAACACGGATTCCACGGTCGTGATGAATAGCCAATCCCACACCCCTAGACCCCTACGAGAGCGGCAAGCAACCCTGCCAATTCTAGGGTTAGGAAACCCGGACTCGACTCCTCGAGTTGGTCTCCCACTGGACCCCAGAACCCGGTTACTTGTGCTCCCCTCCTTGGGTCTATCCTAGTGCGGAAAAGAAAATAATATACAACAGGTGACAACTCCCGCAACCTGGAAGCGCCCCAATAAAAGAATATTACATACAAGTTTTTACATGAATGAAAATGAAAAACACTCATCTCACATAAAAACCCCCGGCTATTCAAACACGACGATCCAATATAACATATCCAGCAACACATAACATCACATGTCATCAACGTAAGTAAATATGCGCATCCCAATTGTCGTTGACGTATAGCAACGAAACCGGCGATATCACATATTACACTTACGGTCACAGAAAAGAAAGTGTAAAACTACAACAGTTGGAATCCGCAACCACCTCAGACATCGCATGCCTGACCAAATGAATTACTTAGACATCGCATGCCTAACAATTATAAACCCCGCATTTTAGTCTCAAAATTGAAAACTCTTTTCAATATCAAGTCGGGCAATTCAACAAGATTCCAGACATCCTGATCGAATGCTCGTCGCAAACTTCAGTAGACGGCTGCACCCCCGATACCGGCGACGAAGTGCACCAAGGCGGAACACCGCTACCGCGAGCACCCGGACGGATGCTTTCGGCGACGGGGTTCTCCTACAGTCACTTGGTCGGGGCTATGGAGTGAGGCTGTCTATTAAGTTTACCCGGCGAGTATCCGCGTACGCTACGTGATTGCGACGGACTTTTGATCACATCAAAATTCCGTGGCAACCGATCAAGTGAGACTAAATTGCTACGTTTATAACATTCATTTAGTTATCATATAACTCATTGTGAATTCCAATTATTGTATCCCATTCCGGATAAATAGAAAATGTTAAACTTTTCGATTGAACAATCGAACACCCAAGTTTTCCCGAAACTGATCAACACATGAAACAAGTCTAACAACATTCCGTTCGTACCTCAGTACCAACGATCCAGCCGTAGAAGGGTCAAGCCAACGCCTCACATGTGGCACGCCGTACTGCCCCAAACCCGAAGGTTCAAAGGGCAGTTCAAGACGGTCACATAATCGAGTTAAGGTTTGTGTCTTCTAGAGGGACCATCGAGTTACTTGCACTACTTAGAACGTCGTTAAACTACGGAAAAATCCAACACTTGGAAATTTCCCGACAGGGGAAAAGTTGGGTATTTATATCCGGTCGAACTTTTTAACATATTCTAAAATTTATCCGGAAAGCCACACAGACAAAATTTGATACCTCGATCGAAATACCGAAGCCCCAAATCAACTCAGAAAAATTCAACTCTTGAAAATATATTAAAAATATCCAGGAATACCAGAAATGTTAAATAGGAGTTACTGTGCTGTTAAGACCTCACAACACGACAAAACCGCCGCGCTTGCGCGGCACAAGCCAGGCTCGTGCCGCGGAAGCGCGGCGCTTTAAGGGAATTAGGGCTTACGTCTTCACAGTAACTCTTAGATATTCCTGCATGTTTCTCTGAATATTTTTAATACTGAAAATTCCCTGTTTTTAAAAAATGTACAGAGAGCAACTTTGAATCGGGGTTTCGGGTTCGTTCGGACTTCAATTTCCGTCTGGACTTCGCCTAAGGCTCTAGCTAGGCTCTGATACCACTACAGGGTTCCTAGGCACTCTAGTGAGGTCTCCCAAGCCATCAACCATGGCAATTTCAAAAATTATGGTGCCTACAAACCCTAAACAACGGATCGTATACTAGATTTCTAGGCGAACAAGAACTAGTTAACAGTTAACTAAGGGAATACGGAAATACAACCTTTGTAGATCCGGTGCTCCACCTCCACGGCTCCGCAACGAGGTCCTCTCCACTGTCCAAATCAAATCTGGGCTCTAAGATCGGCTTCGTCGGAGAATGGGCAAGCTAGGTCGTCGATGTCCATGCCGAAGATGATCTACGTCGAGGCATCGATGAATCAAGCTCCACCTTCACCAAACCCTAAAATCTTGTGAAGGAAACACACTCTACTACTTGGCAAGAGGTAGAGGATGAAGAAATAGGAAGTGGGTTAACTTTAGAATTGGATTTCTCACTCTTTCCATCAATCCACCATTGATGGAGCTTGCTTTTCATGAAGAAGAAGAAGAGCAAGAAGAAGATCATTGTTATGATAAGTTAAAAGAATAATGAAAAGAAAAACAATTCTTATCATAACTTGAACCCTAGTTAAGTGTAGAGAAAAGACCATGGTTAATGGAATGGTTAGGGTTAAGGATAAGAACAAAATGGTCACTAGGTCAAAGTCTTCAAGAAGCTTCAATATGAAACAAAAATAGCCACCATTTTCTTCTTATTCCTTTTCTAATTATTTCCAAAATAAATAAATAGATAAATAAATAATAAAAGGAAATAAAACCCTAATCATATTAATAACCATGGTTTATTCTTAACTTACACTTAAACAATCATGTATCATCAAACATGATACAAGCAAATGCACAAAAGTATATCGCATATACAATGCGCCCATCCGAGTGAGAAAATCCATCTTAAGTAAACCGATACTAGTTGATGCAAAGTAATATATCAAATATATAAATATGCATTAAATCATTAAATCAACACTTGATTCAATGACCCGGTTATGTCGCACACAACCGACTAGTATACAATATATCGGCTTATCGAATCAACGCTTGAATCGATAACTAGGTTATATCGCATACAACCATTCGATATATTTATCGCGAGAATAGAATACGGTATCACATACACGCATTATTCTCGGTGCCGCACATATCTCATATGCGCTCCTATTTCGTTTCGCTTGAGCCAGGAAACCTCTGTGTAGGACTCTAAAGACTCGTCAATACGCCGGCAGTAGGTGATGATCATATCAAACACCCACAAGCCGCAAGCGGTCTGCTAAACGTAACGGCCACCCGGGTATTGAGCGATCTGAAGATCGACGAGCAAGCCCGCTCACACTCCAGTGAATCCGACCAGTAACACTACCGTACAGTCCGGTCTGATCGTCTGATATGTCGCATATCTCGCCTAGGGGTGGTATACGTCAGACCCCAATAGCTCAATAAGTCGTGTCGATATGAGGTCTATAACTGTTCGAGAAACTACTGGTAACACTTACCAGTAAATCTCAGCAACCCTGGCCAGGGATTTCCTGTTATAGCCAATCGAACACAGCGCAACATCAACCCCCATATACCGGTAGAGACGAATCCCCTCCTATCGCTCATTGCCTCCATGTGACTCGGGACTGTACCCAAAAACCACCGTTTTGCACGCCCTCTTGGACGTGGTAAGATGGAAATCAAAGCACAGTGGGAACCACACAAGACTCTATGACGATCTCGGGTCAACAGACTACTCTGTACCAGTGTCACCAGAGAACTGCCATCTGACGTGAGGTATAATACCATCTGGGAGTTCTCGGCGAGTCCGTCCAGTGTACCCAGTCTCTACTGAGCACCCGTATATCATCTCTGATGTCAAACACCGATGGATATGGGATCATCCATCGCCCATCTGTATGGGTCGAGAAGGTACACGCTAGTCTACTCTGGTATATCGATGCCCCGTCTCGATACACCCACGACTAGGGACTTTGAAGGATGTACTTATAGACTACCATGTCCCCACTAGTATGATCCGCATCATAGTCCAGGTAGTCAAGTACAGATCCTAAGGGCTTTACCAACATGTAACAGAGAGACAATCAGTATACACGTTAAGGTAAAGTTCAACCAGATAGCATACTATCATGTCGAGCAAGAAAGTCCTCCCTATATATGTCCCAGCATCCACTACATTATACATCCTATGTACAGTAATGGCCTCTAGGGCATACATACAACTAACAAATATATATAACACTTGTCCCAGTCATGATATAAGAAACATCACAGGATACCGATAAGCATCACAGAACAAACGGATAATCTGGGAGCCTCGGGTTTCCTTTGAGCCGCAATTGAAACCTGACGTTCCCCTGTTGTGTGGATAGCCTGTAGAACGTAAAACCTAGACCCCTATGAGCGCGGAAAGTTACCCTCCAGTCCCAGAAGCGAGGCAACTCCAATCAACAACGTGAATGGGCTACCCAGCACTCCACGGAATCCGGTAACTTGAGCACCCCTCCCTGGGCCAACCTGTACCCCTTACGAGTGCGGCGAATAGCCTACCAATTCTAGAGTGAGGCCCCCTCCGTCTCAACGCTATGAGATGCGGGTCCGTTTCCCTCTAGAATCTGGCTATTTGAGCACTCCACCGCAGGGTAATCCTAGTAAAGAAATGAAAAATATACAGTGTTGACATCGACCTCAACCCGGCTGTGCCCCAATAAATGAATATACTGTAAGTGCACGGCGGCGCCCCGGCCGTCAATCCGACGCCGGAATGCGGAAGAGATGCTTAACTTTAATTTTTCAAACTGGCACAACCGCGTACTATAAAACCGGATCGTGCCATTAACTAGTCCTAGCTAACTACAAGATGGGAAGAGAGATATACCGAGCGATCCGTGTCCTCCGGTCTTCTCGTCGTCATCCCGATCTCCCGCGGAATGTCCGGTCTCCACCTCTTCGCCGGAAGGGCACCACGTCGCCTGCTTCTTTTACGGGCTCCCACCTCTATACCGAGGCAACTCGGGCACGAAGTTGGCTAGCCGACGTGCCCAAGGTTTGCTGTAGAATATAGTGTAGAAACATGTCTCATTTGGGGTTATGGAGTTGCCTTTGGTGGAGGAAATGATATATGGAACTTTTTAGAGGAACTTGGGGATTTTAGAACATGAAGAGAGCAAAATCCCCATGCTAAAAGTTTTGGACAGCCCATCCCCAACAATGGCCGGCCATGCATAATGGGAGAGTGAGAATGAGAGAGAGGTGAATGGATGATGGAACCACAATCATAATGCAAGGGAATAAAGATAATCATGAAGGGAATTGATCACAAACAAATCCACACTCCAAAACAACCATCATCAACCACCATGATTGCTCACAAAGTCAAGCAATCATGAACCATGGAAAGTCAAGGGATGGTCCTCTATCATGATCCAACAATATGCAAAGACCCCCTTCCAAATTGCTTATTTGCACAAATGCAAATAATCCCTCCTCCACCAATCTTCGGCCAATGAAGGATACAAAGAAATATGGCCGAAATGAAAAGAAAACTGGCAACTCCAGAAAACTGGTCCCGTAATAAATTACAGGAAAACCCCGATACTGTGTATACACACCCGCATCTGTATTCCGACCGAAATACAAATGCAATGAGACAAATCTACACTGTACTATACTAGGATCCGGCTTAAACCAAAGCCGGCTAGTATTATCCGTCCGATCCTGATCCGTGCAATAGCGCACGTATCTGATCGAACCCTGCCATATCTCCATACGGCCTCTAAGCGTTTCGCCCGAAAACTTGAGCAACTGAATATGAGGGGCTTTAAAGACTCGTCAATACTATGGCTGTGGATTTAACCACTAGCACGTCAGAGGTATTGGCCATACATGACGGGCCACCAACTATTGACCGAAAGGGACGTCGATGAGCGAACTCATCCTGACACCCTACTGAGTCTGTCAGTGACAATATCCGTACAGTCCGGTCCGTTAGTCTAGGAGCATCGCATGGCGGGCCTAGGAGGTTGGTAAAAGTAAGACCCCCAAAAGCGGTACAAGTCGTGTCGGAGTGTAGCCCAGAACACCCTGAGATACTACTGCAATACCTACCAGTAAATCTCCTGTCTCGGCCAAGGGCTTTGTGTAATGGCTCTCCTAGACACAGCGCGACCTCACCCCCAATACCGGGAGAGACGAACCCCTGAAGATCCGCTCACTGCCTCCATGTGGCTCGGGACTGTACCCAACTAAAACCTGTTTGCACATCTCCTTTGAGCATGGTAGGGTAGTAATCAAAGTACAGTGGGAACTCACATGAGACAAATGACGATCCTCAGGTCGATGAACTAACCTGTACACATGTCACCAGGGAATTGCCATCTGACGTCAGGTATAAGACCAACTAGCATGTTCCCGGCGAGTCCTGTCCGGTGTACTCATAACCCAATAAGCACCTGTATACATCTTAGATGATCCAACTGACACCAGTGGCTTGTGAGACCGGCCACCACCCCTCGTCGGGGTCTCGACTGTATACACTAGTCTACTCTGGAGTATCGATGCCCTGTCTCGAAACTCCCACGACTAGGGACCTTTTAAGGATGTGCTTATAGACAACCAGCTCCCACGTATATGATCGCCTTCATACTGCTGGCAGTCAAGCAAGAATCCTACGGGCTCTATCAACGTGTAATAGCGACATGTCAGGTCACCTAAAGCAGTACACGATGATAAAGATAAACCAGATAGCATACTATCATCTTGAGTAAGACTGTCCTACGGGATAGGTCCTCCCTCAATCATTGCAATCACATGCTTGTGATCCAATAATTGACTCTGAGGGCACTATCTCCAACAATCTCCCACTTGCACTCAAGGCTAATTATTGCGATGTCGCATACTCACAGCCCGTGTGATACCGAACACCCAACTCCTCTACTAGTCAGTCTCACAAAACCCGTTTGCGAAACTATTGCGTTCGAGGAATAGCCTCAGTGAGTGGATCCGCTTTGAAGTTTCTTTCTATGTCTCTCTATAATCTCAAGTTCGCGGAGAAAACCATCTCCCGAAATGAGCAACACCTGTCTTAGAATATGTCTGGATGTCTGAAGGGACCTAGCTCATAAATGAACTCCAAATCCAAACTTCTTAGACTGTATCATCAACTGAACTTAATCAGTATCCAGCGCCATGCCTCCCTCAGTATCTGCTTGGATCACCTGCCCAAAATACTGCCCCTCGTCAGAAGGAAAACTATAACTCTGACAACCTCCCTGTCGTCCAAGTCACCTTGGAAGCCTGGAATGATAACTGTCTCCCGAATGAGGCTGTCGTTATCATATCCCTAGAACATCCACTTATGTTCTAAAACTTCTTCCGACTGTTTCTCCAGGATTGGATCAATATCAACTTATTGCATCTACCGGAAAAACAACATCTGGTGTGGTACTTGACATCTCATGATTGACTCAATTGCCAAAGCAAGTGATCTGCCAATCATACACATCCCTCTCTACTTTAGTCTGTAAGACACCTTTAGAGAGGGTGACTCCATTATCTGCAGGTACACTACCGTGCCAGGAGTCGTCCATTCTAAATACTCTTAGAATGCTGTCTAAGTACCCTGATTGGGAAACCACCCAAATCTAGATCTATAGATCTAGTAACCAGAATGTCAGATATAATATCCAAGTCCTGTGTGGAGAAACCACTGTGTGACGACCAAAGTGTAACCGATCGTAGTATAGGAGTTTCTTTTCCTACTCTGTGTATGTCATCCAAATACCAGGACGTCACACTCTACTACCTTTTCAACAGATCCATCCCCTATTCTGATGAAGTTTAACCTATGACTGTCACATCAGAAATAGATGATCTATCTCTGCTATATCTGCTTTAGTCTACAAATAAACATAAGCCACTTGTCTACCAATGCTTCCGCTACTCCCACTGACTACGACAACCCTCTGGCAGAGTCATATAGACATACACTTCTAAAGCCAGTTTAGAATGACGCTATACTCATCCTCCTGCCGGGTCTCACAGTCTGGAACAACAGCAATGGCAAGTCTGGGTAAACAAGAACCTCCCTGCCACCGTCCTTGAGGCTACCGGAGTACCTCTCGGGTGCCTGAGGTTACCCACCGTATCTGCGGAGTGGCCAATGGAATGTCAAACTAGATTGAATCTTCAGGTTCTTATCAAATCTTCAGTAATCGTTTGCGGTTCTGGAATCACTTCCAGTTCTACCATACTCCCACTACTGTTTTCTGAAAAAATCCATTTTTATTAAAACTGTGGCGAGTTTAGAACAATATCACTATTGATCTTCCAGATGGTAGAAAGTCAACCCTCGTCATTGCCTGGGTCAACCCACAAACAGCCATTACAGAAACGTGCCTTGAGTTATCCAGAGTCTGGTTTTAAGCATAATCCGGACAACTCTCAGTACCTTAACAACGTTAAGATATGAACTGTTCTATATCAAATATAGAACCAGAGGCACTGATTTAATTGAACCAGATTAAAATCATGCAGCTATCTCCAGTGCATGTTAACTAAATGGAGAGAGGTCGATCAGCGTTACTCAACTTAGGAATACTTCCAATTATGAGTAACCTGAAAGAGAAGAAAGTTCTCTTAATCATTACTATCAACTGAATACCATACACAAGTATCTACATCTTCGATCAACTTAAAGAATCCCGATACTTGCAACACCTGGTTCTCTACTTTATTCAAATACCTATAACTTCTCAAAATTCGGACCCTGTGTTTCCACGAAACACCTGTCTAAAAACTAGAGAAGTCATAAGTAAACTGAATATAGTAAGAGGACCATCCCCTCTGTCCTGATGGACCCTGGACAACATACAATACTCTGTATAAGTCTCTTGAGTCTGACAACTCATTCACTGTGTGTCGTAGGTTGAAAATTGTACTTAAGGTTAAGAAGAATTACACCGCTGTTTAATGCTCCTTACCTAACCATCCACTGATATAGGTAAATGTCACAGACATAATTTCAAAAAGATATGTCTCACTCTATAAAAATAGACGTACAGATATATCAATTTGAAATTGGTGCATAACAGCGGATATTTATAACCAAAATTTGCCGACCGGCAAACAACCCAGGTGACTTCCTCAAATATCACAGATTACAACGAATCCCGATATAATGATGATGATCACCTAATTCCCAATAACTTACTCCCACTCATCATCTGTAAAACCATACAGATGTGAGAATCATACCTGGTAAATACATACCCTGGAGTAAGTATCTAATCGGGAAATCAGTTTTCATTTAACAGTACACAGTGAAACTGAAACATTGAAATGTTTCGATGGGGTATCCCGGTATTCCTAGTAACGCCTCTTCCATTATCCAGATTCACGACTGTAACCGTATAATTCTTTGCCATCTTTCCAAATCCCTTTATATGTCTTTAGTCATTACCTTCTGCACACCCCTTTAGGCCAAATGGTTTTCTTCCTTCCCTACCGTTCGGCACCAGCCTATGGATTGGAAGAAGACTATCCAATAAGCATAATGGGTGTACTGTCGTAATCCTAGGAGCACTCGCAATGCGAGAGAAGGTGAAGATAAAAGACACCTGAATAAATCTTATTCCTATTTCTCCTGAACTAGAATCCATCCCCGAACTGGAACAAGTTCCTTTCGAGTTCGTATATAACCATACGATGGAGTATCCAATAAACTGTGGATCTTCGTAGTGATACGGAGTGTCCTGGAGAAATACAAAGGTGATTTAGGATTGGCGAAGAAATACTTGGTTTGGTCGTGAATAGCAGTCGCAATTTACTTTGCCCTCTTACTAATCCCTTTATATGTCTTTACTTAAAACCTTTCGTACACCATCGTTAGGCTAATTGGTTTTCTTCATTCCCTACCGGTCGGCACCAGCCTATGGTTTGGAAGAAGACTATCCAATTTGCGTAATAGGTGTACTATCTCCTAAACCAAGGAGTACTCGCAACCTGAGAGAAGGTAAAAGGAAAAGACAACTGAATAGTCCTATTCATTTTCTCCAGAACCGGAAACCATCCTCGAATAAATTCCTTCGAGTTCGTATATAACCATACGATGGTTTTGTCCAATGGAAGTGGACGTTCGTAGTAATACGGGGTGTCCTGGAGAAAAGGGTAAAAGTAGGAGTGGCAATGAGGTTAGCGACTCTGACAATCCAAAAGCCAGTGTTAAGAAGGTTCGGTCAACTTGGTCACTGAGTCATTGTCTTAGGGTCGGGTCAATGGTCGCTGCCAGAGAGAGAAAGAAAAGAAACACTCAGCGTGCACTCTAACCTAGATAAGAATGGTTACCAATTTATCTAATCCGGAAACCTCCCACTGTCATCTCAAATTCTCCTCCAAACCTGAAAGAAGAATTAGTCGGGATCACCCGAAGAGTAAACTAACTCATCAGTGGGAATCGGGATCCAACTATCATCGCATGATAACATGACGGAATCCGCTCACGTCATCATACTCCAGAAGGTATGCGCATATATGGCAAGTTTCAGTTCTTTTGGAACTCCCGATATGATTTTTGCCCCATGCTCTTATGACCTTGGCGTGAGGTCAAAATATCATAAGTCACATGTCAAGTTCTACCCGTCATTGTCCAGGTTAATTTGAACCCACCAGTACATACCCTTGACGTAGGCCAAAATAGTAGTACGACTGTCCCAAACCAACGCATCTATCTATGCAACAGATAAATACCCGGCAGCTACCAATCACTATGCCTTGGCGTGAGGTCAAAATATATAGCTTGAATACTACCGAATATTTAACTGAAATGACGGAGGGCTACGAATGGTTTCTGGCGAAAACCTTTAACGTAATGAACTTGATATCGTTGAAGGAACGGATAGCTTTTAAAAATATAGTGACGAAAACCTTTGCTAAAGAGGTCACTCCCGGTGAAGGGATCTCGGCTCTTTCCCCGTAGAATGAGGTGCAGGATATTCCAACTGAATACCACGATGCAAAGCAAAAGTAATCGGCTATAGTGAAGTCATTGCCCTGACGCAAACTTTTTGTCCAAGGGGTCACTCCCGGTGAAGGGATCTCGGCCCTTGCCTCGTCGACTGAGGAGCAGGATATTCCAACTGAATACCACGATGCAAAACAAAAGTGAACGTCCTTGCAATAACAGCTTTTTGAAAAGTGTTCCAACAATATCAGATTAGGTTTGTTTTTAACTTGCATTGATCCGAATCAACGCAGTCCCATCAATTGATCACACCACAAAGAACGAAAATATACTGATGTACGTATATGCCATCCGCATTCGCCACTGGGTCCCGTCATTACCCGTTAGGTTAGCTAACTAACGACAGAGCGGGGACTGGACTAGCGCGGATGCAAAACATATACAACATCTACTAGTATATATATATATATATATATATATATCAATATATAATATTTCGCTCAAGGCGTGATAAAATGCAACATCACAGAAATGTACAGCATCACAGAATAATACAGATATCTGGGATCCCCGGGTTTCACAGAGTCACTACTGAAACCCGACGTTCCCCTGGTCGTGTGGATAGCCTGTGCAATGAAATCGTAGACCCTTATGGGCGCGGCATGTTAACCGCAAAAACCTGAAGCGAGGCAGCCCCCTTCAGCAACGTGAATGGACCACCCAGCACTTCACAGAATCCGGTAACTTGGGCACCCCTCCTGGGTCAACCTGTACCCCCTACGGGTGCGGCGAATAGCCCGCCAATTCTAGAGTGAAGCCCCCTCCGTCTCAATGCCATGAGATGCGGGCCCGTTGCCCTCTAGAACCCGGCTATCCGTGCACCCCTCCGCGGGGTAATCCTAGTACAAAAAGTAAAATATACATACAACGGGTACATCGACCGCAACCTGGTCGTGCCCCAAAAGAATAATACAAACAGGCAGTGACGGCAGTCCACATGTCGGAAGCTCGCCCCGCAATATCAAATGTACATAATACAACAAAACTGTACTACCACTGGAACCAGGCTATCCCCCACGACCGATCCGCAACATCACAGCAGTACACAGAACATCAACGTGAAGGTCACGTTCGCAAATCCGTCTAACCGGGCTATAGCAGTTAGACCGGATTTACCGATCAAGTGACATTCACGGTAGCAGATATAATGTAAATACTGTGAACTAATGTGTTTAAAATATCCGATCGATCAAATTTTACCAAGTGGGCCCCCAAGCACTACTGTAGCACATGAAGAAATCTGGGCCCAAAAATTAATATTCCAAAACCCCTATTTTCAGCCCAAAAGCCCACTGGAAAAAAATGGCACAATGATAACACAGAACCGCCGTGGAACCGCTGCCAGAATGTGGTTTTGGCCGCGGTTCCGCGGTCTTCTTGTTGAATCATGTTGTCGAATTTTTACAGTAGGCTTAGAAGTCCATGCACATACTTCTGCAACACACTGAAAAATTTTTGGAGCACAAAAAATTTTAACAAAGAACTGATGCATGAGAAAACGCGGATTTTAGAATATTTGTTGGATCGGAAGTGTAAACACCTTAGACCAAGCTAGACTAGGTTAATGGCGAGGCTCTGATACCACTGTAAGTGCACGGCGGCGCCCCGGCCGTCAATCCGATGCCGGAATGCGGAAGAGATGCTTAACTTTAATTTTTCAAACTGGCACCACCGCGCACTATAAAACCGGACCATGCTATTAATTAGTCCTAGCTAACTACAAGATAGGAAGAGAGATATACCGAGCGATCCGCGTCCTCCGGTCTTCTCGTCGTCATCCCGATCTCCCGCGGAATGTCCGGTCTCCACCTCTTCGCCGGAAGGGCACCACGTCGCCTGCTTCTTTTACGGGCTCCCACCTCTATACCGAGGCAACTCGGGCATGAAGTTGGCGAGCCGACGTGCCCAAGGTTTGCTCTAGAATATAGTGTAGAAACATGTCTCATTTGGGGTTATGAAGTTGCCTTTGGTGAAGGAAATGATATATGGAACTTTTTAGAGGAACTTAGGGATTTTAGAACATGAAGAGAGCAAAATCCCCATGCTAAAAGTTTTGGACAGCCCATCCCCAACAATGGCCGGCCATGCATAATAGGAGAGTGAGAATGAGAGAGAGGTGAATGGATGATGGAACCACAATCATAATGCAAAGGAATAAAGATAATCATGAAGGGAAATGATCACAAACAAATCCACACTCCAAAACAACCATCATCAACAACCATGATTGCTCACAAAGTCAGGCAATCATGAACCATGGAAAGTCAAGGGATGGTCCTCCATCATGATCCAACAATATGCAAAGACCCCCTTCCAAATTGCTTATTTGCACAAATGCAAATAAACCCTCCTCCACCAATCTTCGGCCAATGAAGGATACAAAGAAATATGGCCGAAATGAAAAGCAAACTGGCAACTCCAGAAAACTGGTCCCGTAATAAATTACAGGAAAACCCCGATACTGTGTATACACACCCGCATCTGTATTCCGACCGAAATACAAATGCAATGAGACAAATCTACACTGTACTATACTAGGATCCGGCTTAAACCAAAGACGGCTAGTATTATCCGTCCGATCCTGATCCGTGCAATACCGCACGTATCTGATCGAACCCTGCCATATCTCCATACGGCCTCTACAGCGTTTCGCCCGAAAACTTGAGCAACTGAATGTGGGGGACTCTAAAGACTCGTCAATACTATGGCTGTGGGTTTAACCACAAGCACGTCAGAGGTATTAGCCATACATGACGGGCTACCAGCTATTGACCGAAAGGGACGTCGATGAGCGAACTCATCCTGACACCCTACTGAGCCTGTCAGTGACAATATCCGTACAGTCCGGTCCGTTCGTCTATGAGCATCGCATGGTGGGCCTAGGGGGTTGGTAAAAGTCAGACCCCCAAAAGCGGTACAAGTCGTGTCGGAGTGTAGCCCAGAACACCCTGAGATAAAACTGGAATACCTACCAGTAAATCTCCTGCCTCGGCCGAGGGCTTTGTGTAATGGCTCTCCTAGACAAAGCGCGACCTCACCCCCAATACCGGGAGAGACGAACCCCTGAAGATCCGCTCACTGCCTCCATGTGGCTCGGGACTGTACCAAACTAAAACCTGTTTGCACGTCTCCTTTGAGCGTGGTAGGGTAAGTAGTAATCAAAGTACAGTGGGAACTCACAGAAGACAAATGACGATCCTCAGGTCGATGAATTAACCTGTACACATGTCACCTGGGAACTACCATCTGACGTCAGGTATAAGACCAACTAGCATGTTCCCGGCGAGTCATGTTCGGTGTACTCATAACCCAATGAGCACCTGTATACATCTTAGGTGATCCAACTGACACCAGTGGCTTGTGAGACCGGCCACCGCCCTTCGTCGGGGTCTCGACTGTATACACTAGTCTACTCTAGAGTATCGATGCCCTGTCTCGAAACTCCCACGACTAGGGACCTTTTAAGGATGTGCTTATAGACTACCAGCTCCCACGTATATGATCGCCCTCATACTGCTGGCAGTCAAGCAAGAATCCTAGGGGCTCTATCAACGTGTAATAGCGACATGTCAGGTCACCTAAAGCAGTACACGATGATAAAGATAAACCAGATAGCATACTATCATCTTGAGTAAGACTGTTCTACCGGGATAGGTCCTCCCTCAATCATTGCAATCACGTGCCTATGATCCAATAATTGACTCTGAGGGCACTATCTCCAACATATACAACAAGGCAGAAATGACAGTCCACATGTCGGATGCTCACCCCGCAATAATGAATATACAAATGAATTAAAACAGTACTACCAACATTGCACAATATGCTATCTAATATGACAATCCGACAATATCATCTCAAAGATATCACATCCAACACCACAGATAAATTAGATGCGCGCAACCCCTTCTAATCGACATATAGCGATTAGAAGATATTAAACAACACATGTACAAATCACAAAATCAAGTAAAGTAAACTACGACTTTAGAATTCCGCACACAATTAGCAAACGAAACCAATTTCCAAAACCATGAAAAAAACAGTGGGCTAAAGTTCTAAAAATCAACCGTTTTAAGCTAATTCAGAAGTTCGAATCAAAACGAAACGCGCCCGAACCTTCATAAGGAGTTAGCATGAAATTAACTTCTAGTTGTAGGGCCTAGAGGGGTACCCCACCCCTGAGGCCAGCACGAGGTGGCCACGGCGTGAGGCAAACCAGAAGCTGCCCAAAGTGGGGTAGTTTCGGGTCTCCACCGCCAAGACCAACTTGTGGTGGTCTTGGGAAGTTGGCCCAGCCATTCGGCTCACCCTCCCGGGGTCTCCTCGGGGTGCCCATGTTCTACCCCATGGCTTCTCAGTTCAAACCGTGAACCTGCGAGGTGTGCAAACTTCTCGAACCTTCAGTTTTTGGAACAGTTTTTGTCGGCAGTTATTGCGCGATAAAAACGATGGATTTGTATTGTCGCAATGAGTTATCTAAGGCTTATGGAGTGGCTCTGATACCATGTTGGGTTATTCCAGCACCCTGTCCATCTAAGTGTTGCCGATTGCGGAACAAAAATTTTCTAAACTGACGCTAGAACAACCCGATAAATCCGGATCTGCCGTAATCCCTAGATAACAATAATTGCAAAGTTATTAATCAACTATGAAGTGATTAAACATATATGAACCAAGTCCTTCGGGTCTTCAACCATCATCCTTATCTCTTTATAGTGTCATGGAACAAGCTTGATCGCTGGTCTCCCCCATCTACGATGATCCACCCGAAAGTGCCAACTTTGAGCTCCTACCCTTAACTTGAGGTAACTAAGTTACCTAGTTTGCTAAACTATATAGCCTAGATAATGTAGCGAGTGATGATGGATTAATATGTCTCAATACACCCTAATTTTCTCAACACATGAGACATTTACGGTGGAGGTAGAAGAAGAAATGAGGAGAGTGTGAAAAAATCAAGTAAAGAAAAATGGCTGAGTGTTGTGAGAAGAATAATGAAGCCATCAACTAAAGAAAAATCTTACAACAAAACTAAATATCAAGCATGCCTCTATAGTGTCACATGAGTCACCAAGTGAGAGCATGAATCACTACAAAGCCATGCTTGACATTTAAAGCCAAACACACCTCATCCTCCACCTCATTTAATCATTTAAGAAAAATGATTAAAACTAAAATGAGGTGTTATCTTCTAGAAGCAACTTGTAATGAATTACAAGAATACCCCTCATCCGTATATACATACCCGTATCGGTATTCCGATAAAATACGAATACAAAGAGACGAAAATAATTCAACAATATAATACTAGAATCCAGCTTAAAACAAAGCCCACTAGATTATCCGTCCGAATCATAATACGTGCATAAGTTCACGTATATGATCGAACCCTACCATAAAACCATACGGCATCTACATCGTTTCACCCGAAGCAAGGAAACCCGCTGTGTTGGACCTTAAAGACTCGTCAATACGCAGGCAGTGGGTTTAACCACAAGCACTTCAGCGGCACTAGCTCTACGTAACGGCTACCCAGGTATTGAGCGAAAGGGAGGCCGACGAGCAAACTCATCCTGAACCCTACTGAGCCTATCGGTGACAATATTCGTACAGTCCGGTCCGTTCATCTATGAGTATTGCATATCGAGTCTAGGGGGTGGATAAAGTCAGACCCCTAATAACCAACATTTAGTGTCGGTATGAAATCCATCACCACATGAGAAAATACTGATCCTAGATCAGTAATTCTTGACTAACATGGCTAAGGATTTCTGGTGATGGCCACCCGTGCACAACACGACATCATCCCCCAATACCGGGAGAGACGAATCCCTGACGATCCGCTCACTGCTTCCATTTAGCTCGGGACTGTACCCAACTAAAACCTGTTTGCACGACTCCTTCGAGCTATGGTAGGGTAGTAATCAAAGCAAAGTGGGAACTCACACGGTACAAATGATGATCCCAGGTCAACAGGCTAACCTGTACACATGTCACATGGGAACTGCTATCTAACAATAGGTATAATACCAACTAGCATGTTCCCGGCGAGTCCGTCCAGTGTACTCATAACCAAATGAGCACCTGCATACTATCTTAGGTGACTGGCAGACACCAATGGCTTGTGAGATCGGCCACCGCCCCTCGTCGGGGTCTCGATCAATATACACTAGTCTACTCTAGAGTGTTGATGCCCAGTCTTGAAACTCCCACGACAAGGGATATTTAAGGATGTGCTTATAGACCACCTAGATCTCACGTATATGATCGCCAACATTATGCTGGTAGTCAAGCAAGAATCATATGGGCTCTATCAACATGTAATGGTGATATGTAATACCATATAAAACATGTACCTGACGATAAAGACAAACCAGATAGCATACCATCATCTCGAGTAAGACTGTTCTATCCATATAGGCCATCCCTCAATCAGCATAATCACCTGCCCACGATTACGATAATTTCCTTGAGGGCACTATAGCCAACACTAGCGTGGGTGCAAAACATAAGCAACCTTTATTATATATCATATATATAGCATTCGTCTCACGCAGTTATATAATCACATCACAGAACTGAAGCAGCAGAAGCAAACATATAAAATATTGGATATACTAGGAGATCCGTGTTTTAAATTAAGCCAGTAATGAAAAATACGGATTCCACCGTCGTGATGAATAACCAAACCCATATCCCTAGACCCCTATGAGAGCGGCAAGCAACCTTGCCAATTCTAGAGTTAGGAGACTCGGTCTCGACTCCGCGAGATTGTCTCCCACTAGACTCTAGAACCCAGTTACTTATACTCTCTGCCTTGGGTCTATCCTAATGCGGAAATGTAAATTATATACATCAATAGTGACATCAACCTCAACCCAGAAGTGTACCAATAAAAGAATATTACATACAACTTTTTACATGAATGAAAATTAAAAACTCTCATCTCACGCAAAACCCCCCCGACTATTCAATCACGACGATCCAATATAACATATCACTGCAAGACATAACATCACATGTCATCAACGTAAGTAAATATGCGTATCCCAAATGTCGTTGACGTATAGCAACGAGATCGGGGATACACCACATATTACACTTACGGTCATAGAAAAGAAAAGAAAACTACAATAATTAGAATCCGTATATTCTTTAGACATCATAATCCAGAATTATCACATATTCCGGGTTTCATGCTTAACCCTATAAACCTTGCATTTAAGTCTCGAATTGAAAACACTTTCCAATAACCAGTCGGGTAATTCAACAAGATTCCCGATTATATGATCGAATGCTCATCGGGAAGTTTAGTAGATAGCCGCACCCCCGATGCTGTCGACAAAGTGCACTTAGGTGGAACACCATGACCGCGAGCACCCGAGTGGATGCTTTTGGCAACGGGGTTCTCCTATAGTCACTTGGTCGGGGCTTGGGGCGTGGCTATCTAGTAGTGTTTCCCAGCGAGTGTTCGCGTACTATACGAGATTACGACGGAGTTTTGAATCGAAACTCCGTGGCAATCGATAAATTGAGACTAAAATGCTAGATTCACAAAACACGAACTAGTTTTCACAAAACTAATTAATGTAGATTCCAGTTATTGTATCACATGTCATAACTTAAACCCGAAACGATGTTAAAACCGCGACTTCAAAACAATCTGAATTGCCCCAACACAAAAATAACATCACATGCAATCTGGGAAAAAACAAACAGCATCTGAAACCCAAAGTCCAAGATTACAAAACGCCAAACAAAACTCGAAACCAAAAACCTCAAGGGGGCCGGCCAGACTGGGAAATTTGACAATGTGGTCGGCCATAATTTGGAGTTTTTGGCTTGTATTTCTATGGTGTTCTAGTTAGAATAAGAAGAGCACCCTGCAACTATTAAAAAAATTTAGAGCCTCTGCAAAAATCGACAAAAACCTGGAATTTCGTTTCGATGTTTCGGTTTCGTAATTCTATTACATCGTCAAATGCTCTAGCTTAGCTCTGATACTATGAATGTGTGTCTTTGAACCACCACTAGATTAATACCAGCATAAAGTATGCAATTTTAAAAAATCTTGGGGTGCTAAGCCACACTAACCTAGAATCTAACGAGAGTATTAGGGTTTAATAAATGATAAAGCATGTTATACTCTAAGTGAAAGAGATTACAACCTTTGTAGATCAAGTCCTTCTCTTCTAAAGCTCCGAGTAGTAGTCCCTATGACTTTTCTTGGCTCCACTTGAAGAAAGGATCGAGATTGCTTTGCGATCTTCTAGGCCGAAGATAATCCACCTTGATATTTCTCTAGGTCAAGCTATCACTTCACTAACCAAGTATTGGTGAAGGAAACAACCTAATCTAAAGGGCTAGTTTAGAGTAGGTTGATGAAGTAGTGGTTTTGGCTCACTTAGAAATCTTTTCCTCTATTTTTCCAACTCAAGAAAAGAAGCTAGAGGAGGAAGAAAAAGATGAACATGGGAAGAAAAAAGAGAGTGCAAATAAGCTAGGTTTTTTTCTAGTGTGAAGAATGGCTCATCCTTCACTTATTGAAGCATGGATTATTTTCAATACAAATAATCAACTATGCTTCAATAGTGAAGCCAAACAAATAAACAAATGAATAAAGCCATGCTTCACCCATGCCTTAAATATCTCTCCAATATCCACCTCTTTGATCTATTTATCAAAATAGATTAATCCATGTTCATACAAACCATTTTATATATAAATATATACATATCATATACATATATAATTATATATAAAAAGAAGAGAAGAAAATAATTAGTGAGCATTAATATTAGTTAATATATAAATATATCAAATATAAATATATATCAAATTATTAAATCAACACTTTATTTAATAATCCGGTTATATCATATATAACTGACTAATATCATTTATCTGCATATCATATTATCAAATCAACACTTGATTCAATAATCTGGTTATATCACATATAACCTAACCGATATCAAATATCTCCAGAATAGAATACGGTATCACATACTATTATTTAATCAGGCTCCCGCACATGCTCGTATTTAATTAAGCTCCCACACATATCAGCATATGTGCCCTACTTCGTTTCGTTTGATCTAGGAAAGGTCTGTGTGGGACTCTTGTCATGACCCGAAATAGCACGTGACTGGCCCTTGAATCATATGAAGTCTATAGGACCCCATCTAATCGAAGTAAGCCAAAATCCCAGAAATCTAAAACCATTTTAAATAATAAATGAAAGAAAACTAGTTTTAAAGAAGTGAAGAAAACATGTTTTAAAAACAAGGTTTCTAGATAAGTAAGCCGAATATGCATTTTTAAAATCTCTTGTCCTTTCTGAAAATTTCGGCAGAGTTTCCTTTGTAAATTCTGGCCCTAAGTGGGGTACAACATGAATAATATATATACAATGATAAAAGGCATCCCCAAGCGGGAACTAGCTCTTCTTCAAGCGACGGTCACAACCACACAAGCAATATAATATACAACGCCGAAGGGCGAGGATCAAAACTCAAAAAGAAGCTCAAAAACATCATGAAAACCATAATACTACAACGCGCGACTCTAAGGTCGAAATAATACATAACTGCTTTTCTAAGTCTGAAACAATATACAAGTTTGGTAGATGGAATTACTAGATACAACTGATTAAAATAATTACAAGAGTGGTCACGATGAGAGTGAACCCACCTACCAGAGCAATCACCCAGAAAGGAAACAGTGTGCCAGAAAAGTCGTAATGAAACCTGTACGGCAAAACCTGCAAGAACTGTGGCACAATGGGGGTAAGTTGCCAACTCGTGAATAGAAAACATCATAGAGCAGAAATCGTATGTATGACTCAATCCTAGGTCAATACGATCAATAATAATATATCCTCAATATGAATAAATGTCAACTATATCATGAAGTCTACATGTATATGGATATCATCCGACTATGTAATCAATGTATGTATGTTTGTGGATCTCGTCCACGTGTCAACCAATGACATAAAACCTCATACATGTAAATATCATAAAAGCGTGTGCATGAAAGTATGAGGATATAAATCAACATGTGTCCCTCTCGACACATTAAAATCATGGAACCTGAGTGTCTAGCATTGACACTCGAAAACATAATGAAACCTGTGCCTAGCATCGGCACGTAAATCCTCATATATATATATATATAGGGCTGCGTCGGTCCGGATCGGCCCACGGGCTCCGTCATTCCGGATTGGCCCAAATCATCTCTCGACTCCGGTCGGTATCCTCCGGATATCCGCCGAGACTAATACTATCACCTGTAGGTAGTACTCCCATGCCAGGCTCACCGTCCAATATATACGAGTCTTCTTGCCCCGGGATACCTCACTGGGTCCACCATGTACCCGCAGATGGTGCCTACCGCTCCTCGAATTGGGTTTCACATGCCACTCTCAGAACCGAGAAAACACATGGTGGACGCACTGAAATATCATATCAAGGGTAACCGGGTTTTTAAAACAATACATACTCTCTTTTGAAATTACCACGGTTCCCAAATCCAGAAATATCATGGAAACAACATATCTCAATGCGTATAATCATAAAGCATGATGTATGCGACATATAAAAGAGATGTTAGCATATCAGTATACCATGCAACAATCCTACTGTGTAGTGACATGGCAATTATCGATGATGATGTGTGTGAGTCGACAAGCAGGTGTACGTGGAACATACACATCATTGATAATGGTGCTGGTGTCCTGACAGTATGGTTTTAATATATCAATAAACATATTCAAACATGCAATGCGATGCGAATAGCAAGAATATGCGGCAAATGAATAATAAACACAACAGTGAAGGTCAACGTATCTATGTCATACAGTTTTGCCATTTGAAAATAAGACGAATCGTGGTGTTTAGAAAAATAAGGGCTACGGTGTTTTTAAGAAAAGATGCGTCTTTTGAAAATATCCGTAGAATCCCTTTGCATGTCTTTAATATACTCACGATTCGTTAGTTTTAAAATAGGTATGACTCGGGTCTAGTCTAACATCTACAAAGTAACTACAGATCTAACTGATAAGCTAATGGAAATGGTATGGAAACCACATAAATCTGAGTCGATACATATATACATATAATAGTCGATGATCCCGCCTCAATGGTACCGCGTACGATACAATATCATATGACATCCTCGAGTCATGAGTGCGGATCTTATCATCAAATAAAGCTCGTACGGTAAATCATCGTACGACATACCAAATCTGGGTATGGGTCAATATCACATTTATCTTATCAATTAACCGGTATCTTTATCATCATATCTCATGAACTGGGGTACTGATCTAAGTCTAGTACAAACCGATACCATCTATGTAAATATAAATGCGTGTGTAAAACACACGTCCAAAGGCCCGGTAAAATCTCATGTCGTATCCCAAATACGAACCACATCATATCACCGATCTCATGGCACTATGCCCAATCTCATCGACCCATCTCTAAATATCATCCACTATCCTCATCATCCAGGTATAAGTATAACATGTAAGTATGTGTGTGCGGTGGGTGTAAACCTATTCTAGGGTTCGCAACTAGGAAACTATACTAGTTTGCTTCTAAACCCTAATCTAACCATAGTACACCTAATCACGTCTTGAATATCCATGTCACACCTAACGCTATCATATATATATATATATAGTACACTAAACATCGATCTGCGGGGGTGCTATGCGCCATCCACCCGACTTCCCCCGTAGATATAATCTACTCACCTTGCTCTCGCTTCTTGTGTGCCGATGCCGATGTCTCTATCTTCATTCTCAATGTCTCGACATCACGTGGGGTACCTACACATATAATCCAATCACAAATGCGTATTAAAATCACATCGAAAAACCAAAAACAGCACACGCTACGCTCATAGGTAAAAACCTATAGCCTCGCATGCAAACACGACCAATAACCCTAGTCGTTGACATTCGAACGCCACACAACGAAAACAAAATATCAAATACCAAAACCCATGTTAAAACAAGTCATAAAACATTGCTCCAACACAAGAAAATGATCCCAGATTTTACCCTAGGTCAAATCAGACAATTTTGCATATGCCAAGGGTCTATTTTACTGGAGATAAGGCCCTAGAACAAAAATGAACCATTTCTAACCTGCTCTGGCCGCAAATTGCGGCCAGAAGGAATTAATTTGCGGCCAAAAGGAGAGGGTAGGGGCTAGGGTTTTGGTGGTACACTCCAGGTTGGCTGCACATCACTCTGTGTTTGCAAAATAATTTTCAGAGGCTCCGGGTGTTAGCAGATTTCCTAATACGCTCACAGAATCCATAATTCTTCCGATATCGGTTTATAAACCCGTATTCTGGGGTTCTAATCTCTGGTTTAGGTCTGAATTCTAGCATTAGAGGGTTTGTGTGGCCTCTACTGAGCTCAATTACACATCACAACTTTCAATTTCCATAAACCCTAACTAGAATTTTCTAAGTCCACAAAACCACTCAATATCGACGTGAAACGTGTATGGATGCATAAGAAATTAAAACACTACATTAATGGTGCAGAAATTACCCCCTTTGGCAACTCAAAAAAATTCTTGAGTTGCCCCAAGTGTCCAAAACGCAAGCTTTCTTGGTCCAATGTGTTGCTAGTAGGCTCAAGCACAATTTTTGTGAAATGGAGATAGGGTTTTGAGGTTGTTTTGATTGTCTTTTGAGGAGGTGAAAAGGGGGAGGGAGTGAAGGAAGCAGCAGCAGCAAGGGAGTTGAGGGGAGAGATGATGAGGGTGAAGGAATGAAGGAGGAATGCCCAAAGTCAATGTTAACCCCTCACCTTTCTCTCTCTCACCCATGCCCCATTCTTTATTCTTATTACATTTTCTTTTCTTTTCTTTTCTTTTCTCATTCTAATAGAATTGAATAGGAAACCCAAATGAAACCATGGTAGAAAAATGCACAAGTGTGAAAAAGACTTTGTGCATGCTATTTGCACAAAACACGCTTAATCCACGATTAGCGATTTTTAATCGCGATTAGCATTAAAATAGTGTAAAATAAATCATAAAAACTTAAAATTTGCATAATTCACATGAAACACCCCCTTTAAGTAATTTCCAAAATTTTCAAAAATTTTCCCCAATTTATCGGTATTTAATTGTACCGCCTTATTAAAATATTCAATATAATATTATTTAATTATAAAAATTCCCAAAAATAATATATTATTATTATTTTTAAATGTTACAACTCTAAAGACTCGTCAATACGCTAGCAGTAGATAATGATCACATCAGTTACCCACAAGCCGTCAGCGGTACTAGTTGGACGTAATGGCTACCCAAGTATTGAGCGAATAGAAGATCAATAAGAAAACTTGTCCAAACTCCCATGAAGCCTATCAGTAACACTTACCGTACAGTCCAGTCTCCTCATCTAATATATCGCATATCGAGTCTGGGGATGGAAACGTCAGACCCCAGTAACTTGATAAGTCATGCCGATGTGTAGCCTATAATGGTTCGAGAAACCACTGATAACACTTACCAGTAAATCTCATCAGCCCAGACCAGGAACTTACTGTTATAGCCAATCGAGTATAGCGCAACATTAACTCCCAATACCGGGAGAGACGAAACCCCTCCTATCGCTCACTGCCTCCAAGTGACTCGCGAATGTACCCAAAATCCACCTGTTTCCACGACTCCTTTACGCCGTGGTAGGGAGGAAATCAAAGCACAGTGGGAACCACACAAGACACTATGACGATCTCGGGTCTACGGACTATCCTGTGCCAGTGTCACCAAAGAACTGCTATCTGACGATAAGTATGGTACCATTTAGGAGTTCTCGGCGAGTCCTGTTTAGTGTACCCATTCTCTAATGAGCATCTGTGTACAATCTTTGATGTCAAACACCAATGGTTATGGGATCAACCATCGCCCCATATAAGGTCAAGAAACATAAATACTAGTCTACTCTGGAATATCAATGCCCTGTCTCGATACTCCCTCCACTAGGAACTATTAAAGGATGTGCTTGTAGACTATCCAGGCCCCACTAGTATGATCTGCATCATAGTCCTGATTGTCAAGTCCACATCCTAAGGGCGTTATCAATATGTATCAGAGAGCCAGTACAATAATACAAGTGTACATGTTAAGATAAAGCGCAACCAGATAGCATACTATTATGTCGAGCAAGAAAGTCCTATATATATATATATATATGTTCAAGCATCCACTATATCATACAATAATGACCTCTAGGGCATACATATTCCTAACAATTCGCATACAGCACAAAACCATAATCATATATACATATATCATATATACCGTATACCCGTATGTGTGTGTGTGTGCATAGCTTAATACATAGAAAATAGACCCTGAATATATATAATTATCTACTAAATATATGAATGTACGCATCTAGAGTTCTAGAAAACTCTATAAGTTTTGTATACGTTTCTAATATATAGTGTTCTAATTACTACGGTTGCGGGGCTGCTATACGCCATCCAACCGACTTCCCCCGAAGATATACATCTACTGATCGATATGCGCCTCGCTCTAGTCGAAAACAACGAATGCCTTTCCCCTCTCCGTCGACTTAGAAGTCCTCACAACTGTACCTATAAACAAAATCGTAATAAAATCGCATAATGATGTGGATTTTATTAGTCTCTAAATTTAGCCGCAAGTATACAACTTATCGTAGTTGTACTTGAGGATCATTCCCACAGAGAGATGTGTTAACTACTTTTAAATTAATTTAAAGTTGAGTTGTTTTTAAAATCTAAAGATTTAAATTCAAAATAAAAGTTGGTTTTGAAGAGAGAGAGAAAGTTCTAGGGTTTTGTATTGTTTTACTTTCTAGGGTTGGTTTATAAGATACTACTTCTTTTCTAGATCTATATTTAATATGTTTTCTATCAATTGAAATAAAAGCATAGATTATATTAATTAGATTAAAAATAACCTATCAATTACGAAATATCATTTAGAAACTATATTAAACATCTATGTTTCTAGTTAATTAAAAGTACCCTATCTTCAATCTTCGATTAACAGTATTAGGTGATAAATCTATACTATTATGTTATTGATTTAACCTAGAACCCTTTAACTACTTAGGTGGAATTTATTTTGATTTAATCCTTTCTTACCGTCATTAATTAGGTTTCTAGTTTGTTAGACCGTCATTAGCCTAATGAGTTTTTATGTGTACCATCAATCTTTAGATCTAATTCAAAGCGTCAATTATCCCTATAGGATATAGTTTATATGATGAAACCATAAAAAAGAAAGGAATTAAATCAAAAGAAACTTCATAAATTAATCATACGAAAAGAAGAGTTTGAAAACGTCCAACCACTGGAAACAAAGCCTAGAATGAAATTAAGTACGCATTATAATTAAAGATAAAAGATGTTATATTGATATAATGAAATACTTACAAATATAATTTATCTTCCTCTAGAAAACCCTAGTGTAACGTTTTGGAAAATTAAGAATATTTAATTACATTTTTTTTATAAAAATAATAAAATCGATAAGTTTATGCAAAATGATATCGCTTATGAATTTGGGTATCGGAATTATATTCAAAAATGTAATTATTTTGATAAACATTAATAAAGCGGGTGATATCAAGAAAATGATATTTTAATTATATTTTATCATGACATTTATTTGTCATTAAGCTAATAATATTTAAGTAAAAGATTTATCATTTTATATCTTTTATATTATATGAAAGTGACTTATGATATGAAGGTTTTGCTTATTGATATATTTATCATGAATGACACATATCATTATATGTTAACCCTTACATAAAACACATCATTCTTCCCTTAATAATAAACTAACACCTCCTTTAAAACCCTTGTTTAAAACTGAACACCTCCTCCTTCATTACCTTTACACCTCCTTCTTCAAATCCAACACCTCACCTTTTGCATGAATCATCCATGCTTCACCAAGTGCCACAACCTCCTTCCTCCATGCCACCTCCTCTTTTCTCTACCACAAACCCTCACTCATTTCCTTATCCTACCCCCTTTGTTCAGTTCATTAGATCAGAAAATTTAAGAGAAGGAAAGGAAAAAGAAAAACTTTAGAACACATGAAAAAAAATAAGAAAAGGAAGAAGAGAAGAAGAACAGGTGCTAAGGATTTTCACCATCACCCTCTAGCTAGGAGCTAAGGACGTAGGCATCTTGAGGGAAGCATTCTTAGTAATCTTCAGAGGGTATAATCTCTAGAACTTTTTAGAATTCTAATTCTGAAAAGTTAAATATTGAAATCGGATATCGTATTTTGATTAGTTTAGCCTCTGTGTGAATCTGCTATAGTTTAGAGATAGATTAGAAAACCCAAACAGTGCATTAACCTTGTAAATTGGACCTAGAGTAAACCACAGGAAGACGGACCTCTTACCTCGGAGATGAGCCGGCGACATGAAGGAAATTTCCGACCACGCCGGATTTCTGGTGGAGTTGGACATTGTGGTTTTTAGGGTAATTCTATATAGATATATAAGTGTGTTTGAATTGTTTAATTGTTTTAGTTTAGTGGTATAAGAAATCTGGAAACAAATATCAGGTTGGGGTTAAGGTTCTTAGATAGATACGGACATATCGTACCATGAGTGTTGTTTTATATATATTTTTACTAGAAAAGGGCTAGCTCAGAGTAACTTAAGTTTTTTAACTAATGATACGTAGCATATCTAGCTGTGCTGCATCATAAACTTGGTTTGTGATACTTTAGCTACTGTAATCGAATCTAGAACTGATAGGTATAATCACTAGATATTTCAACAAGACCAAAAGTATAACAAGACTACTAGGAGACACCACTTCAAATATGAGCCACAAACACCCTAGAAAATCCGGCGACACGTAACCCAATTCCAACGACGCCGGCCCACCTTGAGAGTTTGGTGTTGGTTTCTGTCCTGTAACTTTGTTTTGGTATTTTATAAGTCTCTGTATTGTTTATGTTGCCTAATTATTCATACAAAGAAATCTGGGAATCTTTTAAAAGCGGTTTTACAAAAATTGAGATATTTACGATACGGAGTTTCCGTATTTTGATGTTAAAACTGAACCGTTGACGTTTATACGTTAACGACAGAAGTATATTGTCGTTTTTGAGTTAAGTGTGTTGTTGGTTCTTGTAAGTCCATGTCACGCACCCCACGAGCTTGCGGAGAGGCGGAATATATGAAAAACGATTATTAAAACTTCGTAACACGGACTTGAGCATATGGATCGTATCTAAACCATTACTAGCAAACTACGGAAGGTTTAACTACTCGGATTCAAAGTTATACCTCACGTTACTTGTCCTTCGGGTCTTCATCGCTGTCCTCCACTCCTCGTAGGAAGCTTGGAACGTCGGCACCTCAACGGCTTCCTCGAGTCAAAGATGATCCACCCGAGATCTTCTATTCTACGCTTCACCTATAATCTTTAGGTAACTAGGTTTCTTTAGTTGCTAATCAAAGGTACCTAGGTGATATAGAGTGAGGTTATGGATTAATTAGTCTATCTAATCCTTGATCTCAACACATGAGTGGTAGGATTAGGGTTTGAAGAGAGAGTGAGCTTGAGGAGAGAGAAGGTGAACATAATCATGATCAAAAAGCTTCTCACTTCTAATATATTATGAAGCATAAGAAAATCAAATAAATAAATCTAAAATGATTTATCATCATGCGTCATTAAATATATGTAATGAATCATCAAGTGAGTCATTAAGCAATAAATGCTTAATTAACTCACTTGAATGATTCATCTAAATGAGTCACAAATGCATCAAATGTAAATGCCACCTAAATCCTCAAGTCACCATGCTTCTAGAAGCTTCCCGTCAAATTACGAGAATGCCCCTCCTATCCGTGAAAACACGGAAAAACTTTAGACTGTATAAATCCAATAACCCGATACTAGAATCTGGCTTAAACCAAAGCCGGCTGGTAAAAACTGTCCGAACGTCGTACGTGCGTTTAAACGCGTATGAATCCGAATCCTTGTCGTAAAATCATACGACTTCTATATCGTTTCGCCTGGAGTAGGGAAACCCTTTGTGTGGGACTCTAAAGACTCGACACTACGCTGGCAGTGGGTTTAACCACAGACCGCAAGCGGCACTAGCTGTACGTAACGGTCCCCAGGTAGATGTCGACAAGAAGGCCGATGAGGAAACCCATCCGAACTCCTACTGAGCCTGTCCGTGACAATATCCGCGCAGTCCGGTCTGTTTGTCTAAGAGTATCGTATGTATGGTCTAGGGAGGTGGTAAACATCAGACCCCTAATAACCGTACAAGTCGTGCCGATATGGCTCAAAACCATGCGAGAATCTACTGATCAGTCCACCAGTAATTCTCAATCAGCCCTGGCCAGGGACTTATGGTAATGACCAACCGATCACAGTGCGATATCAACCCCCTATACCGGAAGAGACGAATCCCTAACAGTCGCTCACTGCCTCCATGTGGCTCGGGACTGTGCCCAACTAAAACCTGTTTGCATGACTCCTTTGAGCCGTGGTATGGTAGTAATCAAAGCACAGTGGGAACTCACACGAGACAAATGATGACCTTAAGTCAATAGACTATCTGCACACATGTCACCTGAGAACTGCTATCTGACGTTAAGTATAATGCCATCCAGTCAGTTCTCCTGTAAGTCCTATCCGGTGTACCCGTAACCCAACGAGCACCTGTATACTATCTCCAGTATGACGTACTGATGGCTGTGGGACAGACCATCTCCCCAATTGGGATGAGAAGCATACACACTAGTCTACTCAGGAGTATCGATGCCCTGCCTCGATAATCCTACGACTAGGGACAAGTATAGGATATTGCTTATAGACTAACCAGCCCCCACTAGTGTGACTGCCACCAAAACACTGGTAATCAAGCAAATATCCGAAGGGCTCTACTAATATGTATAAGCGATACGTTACAAGAAATATATGCACATATTAAAGTAGACAAAACCAAGTAGCATACTACCATGTTTAGCAAGACTGTTATATAACTGTGAATATCCCAAGCTTCCATTAAGTAATATACAACCTAGTATGATACAATAATGGCCCCTAGGGCATATACACTAACAATCTCCCACTTGCACTAGGGCCATGAGCTGGCATATCGTAGACCTATCATCTCGAATAGCCTCTCGAACTGCGTCTGAGGAATGACCTTTGTGAATGGATCAGCAATGTTATTCTCCTTCTCTACTCTCTTCACCTCGATCTCCCGGCGATGTACAATCTCCCTGATCAGGTGATACCGCCTTATGATGTGTCTGGACTTCTGATGGGACCTAGGTTTCTTCGCTAAAGCTATAGCGCCGTTATTGTCACAATACAGAGGTATTGGACCAACACTGGTAGGAACCACCTAAAGTTCTGTGAGGAACTTCTTCATCCAGACAGCTTCTTTTGCGGCATCACAAGCAGCTATGTACTTCGCTTCCATTGTTGAGTCAGCAACGGTCTCCTGCTTGGAACTCTTCAAACAGACCGCCCCTCCATTGAGGGTAAAGACATAACCCGACATGGACTTGGAGTCATCCTTGTCACTCTGGAAGCTGGAGTCGGCAAATGCCTCGATCTGGAGGTCTTTTCCGCCATACACCAAAAACATCTCCTTAGTCCTCCTCAGGTACTTGAGAATGTTCTTTACTGCTATCCAGTGCTTCTCCCCTAGGTTTTCCTGATACCGGCTTACTACGCTCAATGCGTATGCTATATCTGGTCTGGTACATAACATCGCATACATTATAGAGCCTACCGCAGAAGCATAGGGTATAATCGACATGCGATCCTTTTCTAAATCAGTCTTGGGAGACATCTCTTTAGAGAGGGTGATTCCGTGACAAGCCGATAGGTTACCGTGCTTAGAATCTTCCATACTGAATCTTTTCAATATGGTGTCTATGTACCTGGACTATGAAAGTCCTAACATCCTCTTTGATCTATCACGATAGATCTGGATCCCTAGAATGTAGGTGGCATCACCCAGGTCCTTCATGGAGAATTTCCGTGACAAGAATCTTTTGACTGACTGTAGCATAAGAATATCATTTCCTATTAGGAGAATGTCATCCACGTACAAGACGATGAATACTACAGCTCTCCCTACAATCTTTCTGTATATGCATGGTTCATCTGGATTTTTGATAAAGTCAAATTCTTTAACAGCATCATCAAAACAGATGTTCCAACTCCGCGATGTCTGCTTTAGTCCATAAATAGACTTAAGCAACTTGCATACTTTACCGCTGCTTCCACTCTGAATGAATCCCTCTGGCTGATCCATATAGACGCACTCTTCCAAATTACCATTTAGAAAAGCCGTCTTTACGTCCATCTGCCAGATCTCATAATTGTGGAAGGCAGCAATAGCAAGAAGGACCCGAATGGATTTGAGCATAGCCACTGGAGAAAAGGTTTCGTCATAGTCCAAACCAGGTCTTTGACGGAAACCCTTTGCAACAAGCCTAGCCTTATAGGTTTCAACCTGTCCATCTACACCAATCTTCTTTCTGAAGATCCATTTGCATCCTATGGGTTTTACCCCATCTGGAGCAATGTCCAAAGTCCATACTTTGTTAGTGTACATGGATTCCATTTCGTTCCGCATTGCATCCAGCCATTTTACCGAGTCGCCGCTCTGAATGGCTTGCTGGAAGCTAGTAGGGTCATCATTATCAATGATGCAATCTTCTCGATCCCCGTCTATGAGAAAACCGTAGTATCTCTTGGGCGGATGAGACTGCCTACTACTTCTGCGGATAGGCACCGGTATGTCTCTTTCTTCTGAAACCTCTAGTTCTACTATACTTTCAGTAACAACTTATGGTTCTGGAATTTCTTCCAGTTCTACTGCGCTCCCACTCTTCTGATTTTCTAAAAATTCAGCTTCTAAGAAGTGGGCATGACGAGAAACAAAAACCTTTTGTTCCTCTGCGTAATATAAATAATATCCCTTGGAGTTCTTTGGATATCCCACAAACTTACACTGTACTGAGCGTGCCTCGAGCTTGTCCACATGCTGCTTCTTTACAAAAGCTGGACATCCCGATATCATAATGTACTTAAGATAGGGTTTCTTCCCACACCACATCTGATATGGTGAGGTAGGCACGGTCTTAGTTGGAACTCGGTTCAAAAGGTATGCAGCTGATTCTAGTGCATATCCCCAGAATGATCGCGGCAACTTAGCGTTACTCATCATGGAACATACCATATCCAATAGGGTTCGGTTCCGTCTCTCCGATACACCGTTATGTTGTGGGGTGTATGGAGGAGTAAGCTGAGAGAGAATTCCATTCTCTTTTAGGTAATCCAGGAACTCGGTACTCAAGTATTCACCACCTTAATCTGATCTCAGTGTCTTGATACTTTTGCCTATTTGTTTTTCTACTTCATTCTTATATTCCTGGAATTTTTCGAAGGCTTCAGATTTCTGTTTCATTAAGAAGACATATCCGTACCTTGAAAAGTCATCCGTAAAAGTAATGAAATAAGAATAACCGCTTCGCGCATGTGTAGACATTGGACCACACACATCACTATGTATGAGCCCTAAGAGCTCGCTCGCTCTTACTCCGTGTCCAGTGAACGGAGTCTTTGTCTGCTTTCCTTTGAGACAAGATTGACAAGTTGCATATGTTTGATATTCGAATATCCTTCTGTATGTAACTTAGTCAACCTTCTCGCATTGATGTGACCCAGTCTACAATGCCATAAGAAAGCCTGATTTAATTCTGGAGACTTTCTTTTAAGTGTATTCTGCACACTGAAAATATGAGCTTGATTCAATACGTATATCCCGTTTTTTAATGTACCTGACCTAATCATAATTTGATTCAGATGGATGTGGACCACATCGCTTACAAAAGTAAAATCATATCCTTCCTTAGAAAGTAAGGATACAGATATGATATTACAAGTCGCACCTGGTACATACAAACAGTTATGCAGAATCAATATCTGCCCAGTTGTCAGTCTAATATGATATTCCCCTACGGATTCAGCGTTCATGCTCATTCCGTTAGCAACCCTGAGAGTCATATCACCTATCCTGATAACCCTATGGTTTCTCAGAGCCTGTAATGAATTACAGATGTGAGATCCTGATCCGGTATCCAATACCCAGAAAGTAGGGTTAACTGACATACAGTTCTCTATTATAAACACACCCGAAGCCGAAGCCACAACATGCTTCGAATCCTGGCTACTGGCTTTGCTAGCCCTGCAATCCTTCTGCCAATGTTCATTCCCGTAACAATAGGAACGTCCCTCTTTTACTACATCCAGTCCCGAAACTATTGCCCTTCCCTTTCCTTCTACTTCCCTGGTTTCCTTCAGGGTAGAAGGCAGAGACTGTAGAATCAAGTCAGTATATGACCTGTTTCCCAACGTAGTCTTCAGGTCCTTAAGCTCATCAATACAGCTAGTCATTGTAAGGACGTTGTCCCCTACAGATGACCCGACAGCCAACCTCGCTTGAAATAATTCGTTCGAGGTCTCATATCTTGCGATACGAGTTTGCTCTCCATATAAATATTTGTTATAGAGAAAGATGGAAACTGAGTCCATCTTCTCGTGCTGCTTCTGGTATACACCATCAACTGAAGCTAACACGAGGCACATGGCTTTCGCTTTATCCTTTTCCCGTGTTTGACGGATATTCATATCCGTGACGGTGGAAACTGGACCTGGGACGGCGGGATCTTAAGTAGTAATAGGGTGGTCCAGCTTGTTATAGGCAATGGACATCTGGACAGACCTTTGCCATTCATATAAGTCAGATTCAGTCAATTTGTTATCTAGATGTAACCTAGTCGTGGTCACAAGATCGCTGCAATTAAGAGAGAGAGAAGAAAACACTTTAGCTTGATGCTCCTGCAAGTTTAGATTGGTTTTTAGTTTATCTAAACTGGATGGCTCCCACTGTTTCTCGAATCCTTCCTCAAACCATAAAAGAAGAATTAGCCAGGTCTATTCTCACCATACAATACTTGCTTAACCGTTCAGCCAGGCCAGTGTCGATACTTCGAGGGAGGTTTTCCAACGCTTTCGCGAAGTTCCTTAATTAAAGAACCTCTTTTCTCTGGGGGCGTAGCCCCGCTAACACCTTTCTAGGCACCTACTTGGTTTATAGCATTGATCGTTAAGTGACGAATCTCCTGATAAGTAGCTTGTACTCACAGTAGGATCAGGATCCAAATATCATTGTATGATAATGTTGAAGGAATCCTACCAACATTCATCAAACTCCAAATGGTATGCAACACTAGCAAGTTTCAGTTTATTTAGAAATTTCCGATGTGGATTTTTGCCCCATGCTCTTATGACCTTGACTTTGGCCAACAAATCATAAGTTACATGTCAAGTTCTACCCGTCATTCTCCAGGTTAATTTGAACCTACCCCTACATACCCTTGACTTTGGTCAACAAGACAGTACGACTGTCCCAAACCAACGCATCTATCTATGCTACATATGAATATCCAATAGCTACCAAACACTGTGCCTTGACTTTGGCCAACAAACATAGCTTGAATACTATTGACTATCCATATGAAATGACGGAGGGCTACGACTGGTTTTGGCAAAACCGTGAACGTAGTGAACTTGATATAATCGTAGGAACCTGATACTTTTTTTAAAAGGAGTGGTTAAAGCTCCGCAATTAAAAATTCTAATCTTTTAAAATAACCGAGTGGTTTCTTTTTTTTAAAATTTGCTCCAACGACTCAACTTTGGTTTATTTTCTTTGCATTATAATAATGTGTCCCATCATTTATCCTATCATTGCAGAAAACAACGAAAATACCACGTCCTCTTATGCTATCCGCATTCGCCACGGGGTCCCGTCATCACCCGTTAGGTTACTTAACTAACGACAGAGCGGGGGCTGGGCTAGTGCGGGTGTAAAACATAAGTGACGTCTAATAGCTATCATATATACATATTGTACATTCGTCAAACGCAATAATAGGCATTCCAAATCACTGATGAACTTTATTGGATATACAAGCAATCCGCGTTTGCTTTGAGCCTGCAACAAAAGACGGATTACACAGTTGTGATGAATAGCTATTACCCTACCCTAGACCCCTATGGGCACGGCAAACTATTCGCCAAGTACCCGAAGTGAAGCGGTCTCCCTCAACAACGTGAGTAGGCCACTAAACTCATCAAAGTACCCGGTAGTTTTTGCACCCCACCTTGGGTCTATCGTAGAAGCAAAAAAAGTAAAATGAAATAATACAATGGTGGCTACAACCGCAACCTGGATGTGCCCCGCAAAATAATATTACAACATATTACAATTACTTCAATTGAATGAATATAAAACACATCTCAAACCCCGTCTAATCATCACAACGATCCAATCAAGTTCATATACACAAACAGTAAACATTACAGAAATGTGCAACCCCCTGCCAACCGACATATTAGCAGTTAGGGGAGGTTTACGAACACATTAAACATTACAGATAAAAACCCGATTAGCAAATAACTTAGAACATCGATCGACAACCTTTTTCCGTGTCTACCCCAAAAGCAAGCCAGCACAGAATTTACCTGGGCAGAAACAGAATATGCTGGAAAACAAAACACCAATAATTATGAATTACAGAGCAAATCCGAGTCAACTCGGGGTTGACTCCGTGGCGGATCCACCGCCAAAAGCACCATTTGGCCGTGGATCCGCGGCCGTCTTGCCGATTTGAGTCCTCGTATTTTCCCAGAATTCTTATAATCCCTTGCTTTTAATTTTCAGGCACATCAAATAATCTTTTCGACACGTTTAAAATTTACAGAAACTGAGGGGGTCCGGGGTTTCGTTTTCGCGTTTTTCCGACGATCGAAGTTCTAATTGTTGCTAACAAGCTAGTAATAGTTTAGTCGGCTCTGATACCACTGTAAGTCCATGTCACGTATCCCACGAGCTTACGGGGAGGCGGAATATATGAAAAACGATTATTAAAACTTCGTAACACGGACTTGAGCATACTGATCGTATCTAAACCATTACTAGCAAACTACGGAAGGTTTAACTACTCGGATTCGAAGTTATACCTCACGTTACTTGTCCTTCGGGCCTTCATCACCGTCCTCCACTCCTCGTAGGATGTTTGGAACGTCGGCACCTCAACGGCTTCCTCGAGTCAAAGATGATCCACCCGAGAGCTTCTATTCCACGCTTCACCTCTAATCTTTAGGTAACTAGGTTTCTTTAGTTGCTAATCAAAGGTACCTAGGTGATATAGAGTGAGGTTATGGATTAATTAGTCTATTTAATCCTTGATCTCAACACATGCGTGGTAGGATTAGGGTTTGAAGAGAGAGTGAGCTTGAGGAGAGAGAAGGTGAACATAATCATGATCAAAAAGCTTCTCACTTCTAATATATTATGAAGCATAAGAAAATCAAATAAATAAATCTAAAATGATTTATCATCATGCGTCATTAAATATATGCGATGAATCATCAAGTGAGTCATTAAGCAATAAATGCTTCATTAACTCACTAGAATGATTCATCTAAATGAGTCACAAATTAAATGTAAATGCCACCTAAACCCTCAAGTCACCATGCTTCTAGAAGCTTCCCGTCAAATTACGAGAACGCCCCTCCTATCCGTGAAAACACGGAAAGACTTTAGACTGTAAAAATCCAATAACCCGATACTAGAATCTGGCTTAAACCAAAGCCGGCTAGTAAAAACTGTCCAAACGTCGTACGTGCGTTTAAACGCGTATGTGTCCGAACCCTTGTCGTAAAACCATACGACCTCTATATCGTTTCGCCTGGAGCAGGGAAACCCTTTGTGTGGGACTCTAAAGACTCGACACTACGATGGCAGTGGGTTTAACCACAGACCGCAAGCAGCACTAGCTGTACGTAACGGTCCCCAGGTAGATGTCAACAAGAAGGCCGATGAGGAAACCCATCCGAACTCCTACTGAGTCTGTCCGTGACAATATCCGCGCAGTCCGGTCTGTTCGTCTAAGAGTATCGTATGTATGGTCTAGAGAAGTGGTAAACGTCAGACCCCTAATAACCGTACAAGTCGTGCCGGTATGGCTCAAAACCATGCGAGAATCTACTGATCAGTCCACCAGTAATTCTTAATCAGCCCTGGCTAGGGACTTATAGTAATGACCAACCGATCACAGTGCGATATCAACCCCCTATACCGGGAGAGACGAATCCCTAACAGTCGCTCACTGCCTCCATGTGGCTCGGGACTGTGCCCAACTAAAACCTGTTTGCATGACTCCTTCGAGCCATGGTAGCGTAGTAATCAAAGCACGGTGGGAACTCACACGAGATAAATGACGACCTTAAGTCAACAGACTATCTGCACACATGTCACCTGAGAACTGCTATCTGAAGTTAGGTATAATGCCATCCAGTCAGTTCTCCTGCGAGTCCTGTCCGGTGTAACCGTAACCCAACGAGCACCTGTATACTATCTTCAGTATGACTTACTGATGGCTGTGGTACAGACCATCTCCCCAACTGGGATGAGAAGCGTACACACTAGTCTACTCCGGAGTATCGATGCCCTGTCTTGATAATCCTACGACTAGGGACAAGTATAGGATGTTGCTTATAGACTACCCATCCCCTACTAGTGTGACTGCCATCACAACGCTGGTAATCAAGCAAAGATCGTTAGGGATCTACTAATATGTATAAACGATACGTTACAAGAAACATATGCACAAATTAAAGTAGACAAAACCAAGTAGCATACTACCATCTTTAGCAAGACTGTTATATAACTGTGAATATCCCAAGCTTCAATTAAGTAATATACAACCTAGTATGATACAATAATGGCCCCTAGGGCATATACACTAACAATTCTAACCTATGGTCGTTTGGCTTATTATTTTGGTTTTCGATATAATATTTACTGTTATGCGATTTAAATACGAATATAGGTACGATTCGAGGATTCCGAGACGAAGTTGGCAATATAGCAGCGAGGATTCAGCGAGCTTCTAAGTTGGTGAGTAGATTTACATCTACTGGGGAAGTCGGGTGGATGGCGTATAGCACCCCCGCAACCTTATGATTATTATTATGATATCTACTTAAGTTAGCTTTTGATCTTGTATACTCTCATTTTTCATAAGTCTTACATGTAGTTTTTAAATGAGATATATGTCATATAGATCCGTATGATTTAGATATGATTTGACAAGTTTGTACGAGGGGTTATGCCGTACTTAAAATGATATGGATATAGCGATATGACGAGCAATAATACAAGGATGTATAAATATCGTAAATGATGAACTTGGTATGCCGAATAACGGACAATTTATTCTTTGATTGGTATAGATAGATTATGTTCTGTTTTAGGATGTAATACTGGTATGAGCTATATTATTTTAAGAACCCCGGTTCGTTGTCTTTTAAATAAACTACTAGGATGCGTGCCAATTTCTAAAACAAACATCTCTTTTAAATCTTACGCAGCTTCCTTATTTTAAACTTAACGTTCCGATCATTTCTAGAAATAATGATATAGCTCATAACAAGTAATTACAATAAGTACGTTTAGACTTCTTATAGGGTTGTATTACGTATTCTATATTATATGTTTCCGTGTTACGCACACTCTGATAAAACACTGCACAAATACCAATGAGTACTATGCTGCACAAGCACTTAACTATATGTTACACTACACCTCATTGGTATTGCCATGTCACTATAGAATCGTTCGGTTATATATGCGTTAATATGTAGACTGATACGCCGTAGAACACTTGTACAAATTCTAATGATTTCCATGTTACACAAGCACAGACGCATATGCTACACTACACATCATTAGTAATGCCATGACACATTAGAATTGAATTCATTATGTTATGTGATATGATTACGTAGTCTTTTCCTATTCATATTGTAATAATATAGATGATGTATTTGATTTCTTGAGATTTCTTAGTATTCTACTCCTGATGATATATATATGTGTGTGTGTGTGTGTGTGTGTGTGTGTGTGTGTGTGTGTGTGTGTGTGTGTATCAGTGGTATGGGACACTGTTATATATATACACATATAGTACATCATCAATACAAACTATGCAATTATTCTTATTCCTTATTTGATATTTGATATGATTAGTAAAACGTCCACCATGAGTTTTGTGTTTTCTGGTTTTGTTCCAGACCGAGTGGGGAAGATATACGGTTGCAGATTTTTATGCTATCCAGACTGAGTGGGAGAGATATACAGTTGGATATATGGTAGACCCGGGTCGAGACCGAGGGGCAGGATGCCGTATTGAGGCGGGGGAGCCTAACGAGGATACTCGATTCCAGAGATAAAAACGAGCACGACAGATATCTAAGGGATACTGACCGGGGTTCGACTTGGTGCGACAGATATCCAGGGGATACTGATCGTAGCCAGGATATCGGGTGGCGATCATCTATTGAGGTGGTGTCGACGATATCTGTACTTATGTGTCGATGGTGGACACAAGAGCTTTCGGATTTCGATGTCGATGCTGGACATCTATATATATTGGTATATATTGATATGATCATTATCATGAGGTACAAATTTAGAGATTATTAGTGGATCCAACCAGGACTGATCCGGAGGACAGTACCTGCATATATATCGGTATAGGCATTCATATACAAATAAAAGGATTCAAGTACGAACTATAGATTCATGATTTTGATTCATAAGACATTGGGATATTATAATTAGGATTGCATGATAATTAGTATTGCACATACATGTCATATAGCATATTAGTACAGATTATGATAGTACTATACTTATGACCTAGGTATCGTCATACATTTCGATTTCTACCTTTAGATGTACTTTTATTCACTGAGTTGGCAACTCATCCCCGTTGTGCCATAATTTATTTCAGGTTTGACTGCTTGGATTATCAGCGGTTTGGGCACACATTCATTTGGGGATTGATGGGTAAGTGAGTTATTATTGTATCATACTCACTCTTGATTATTCATTTATTCTTGTATTTAGTGGAAACTCCATCAACTTAGAAATGATATATACTATGGACTTAGAATCAAGACTTAGAGTTTATGGGTGGTGATGTCATACTCTTTGGAGTTGACTTCTGTTATAAATTTTTTTGGCTGTTCCTTCTTTAAGACATGAAAGCAACGGAAGCTATTTTATTTTGTTGTATCGGGTTTTTATAAAAATGCAAAGGTGATGATGACATGTTTTCAAATGTCACAAAGGCTTTTCAACATACTTAGTTAAATTTAGCTGTTAATTTAAATAGATATTATCGGCTGATTATTTAAACCTCACCTCGAATATTTTTCAAAAAGGGTTTAGATTCTGGGTTTTTGGCTTACTTAAAACACGTCGATGTCTTGAGATGTCACGTGATTTAAGTGCCGGTCAAGTGCCACATTTGGGTCGTGACAAAATTGGTATCAGAGCATTTGGTTTAACCTTTGATCGAGTCAAGGTTGACTATATGGAGTCTGGGAATATATTTTATTACCTGGGATTGACCTTATAAAACTTGGACTTGACTTTGGGGGTCTTATACCCGAACTTTCGTTATATAGGATGACATTTGTTGATGGAGTGGGTACTAAGTAGGGTAACGTACCGTACATATGTTCCGCGGTATATTTACGATATGATACTTATTCACACCATAATATTGTATTATTATATTCCCCATTCTTATTTGTTTTATAAATAAACATGTGCTTTTGACGCATGTCTGCTACATATTACAGGTTACAGGTTCTTGGACAGAAAACAGTGAAAACGATGAAAAGACGATGCAAAAGTGGACTTTGACCAACAAACAGAAAACTCTTGATCAAGCCTACATCAAAGATAAAATTCACAAAGTACAAGGCAATGTAAGGTCCAAGATTACAAAGCGAACGGTTAAAAGTCCACCGCAATTATTCACTGGAGATCTGGAAGAAACATAGAAGCTATTTTAATAAAAGAACCAAATAATAAGGAAGCCCAAAGACAGAAGAGACCACAAAGGAAATTTCAAGGCCCAATACTTCCTTTTAAAGAGACAGAGACATAAAATTTTACCAAAGCTTGAAGTCTACTTTGACTAGGTCTTCCTAAGGATATTTTGGTAAATGTAGACGTGCGAATCAATTGTAACCTAGGGTTTCCTATCCTCTATAAATAGGAACTCTAAATCATTGTAAAGGCTATACCTCCCTTCATTAATAAATTTTAGAATTCTTTCGGAGAGCATCAGTGCCTCTTTTCAATTCATGAATTCAGATCTGACAACCCTGTGTTGATATTTGGAAAGAGTCATCTGTTAAGTAAGTAATTTTTCATTCTTTGCTCTAGGTAGATTTAATTCCTTGCCCTAGATAATTGTTTAGAGTTAGCTTTGGGGAAGGCTTTTTAAGAGATGAGATCTCTCATCCCTTTCTTACCCATCACATATAATCAATAGGACTCCATGCATACACGTACACACCGCGCCCTACGGCACCCTATCCCTCGAGATAGCAGTGATACCGTAGTATAAAGGCCCGGTTGCGCGAGTTTTCCATGGAGGTTAGGGTAAGGATCTCTAAAGAAAGGACAAGAACCTAGAGGAAGGAAACCTTCCCGAATGGATCTAATCCCCTTTATTGATAATTACCATAACTCCTCTTAGATCCTAATTTGGGTATAGAAAGCGTTGAGATTTATTTACATTTCCAAACCATTCCTAAACCTAACCCTAGCAAGATTTAGATCTAGATAATTTTAGTACAGATAGATTTAGTTTTTTAAATTTAAAAATCAATCCGAACACCCTTCGGAATTAACTCGTAAGAGCGATTAGGAAATTCACAACATCCCTGTGGATTGACCCGTACTCACCGGTTAGCTACCAAGCGACGCCGTTCTTGATTGCAGTAATAGATAGTTTTTGAGATCAATCAAATGGCGCCGTTGCCGGGGATTGCGTAAAATTTCCTTTTTGGAATTTCGGGTTAATCAAAATTAAAAACAATCATAAAAATCTGAAAAAATAAAAATAAAAATATATCATCTGTTATTTTTGGAAAGGGTACTTTGTTGTTTGAATTTTGCAGGATTTGCACACATATTCGAATCTGGAAATCTACAGAAGGCGAATCAAAAAAGGATACATCAAAACAGAGAGGGATTGCAAGTACAGAACAGCAGAAATTTTTTGGAGCCCTGAAGCCTCCATCCCACCGCTAAACCGCGGCCTAAGCGCGCTCCCACCGCCCTTTCGCGGCCCTCTTGCATCATCATCACGAAATTTTTGCACAGTTTGTTTCCTATTTCTTCCCTCTGCAAATCCCCATATATCTTCTGTCAAATCTTCTGCAGGATTCTTTGCGCTAAAAATCTTCTTCCCCCTTCCAATAATTGATTCTCTGCAGGATTCTTTGTGCCGCAAATAAAATAAAAATCTTTGATTGCAAGTGATTTACTGTTTTGCATATTTTTAAAACTGACTTTAAGGGGATTTTGACCAATTCGGATTGGGTGGGGATTTCATCACCCTTTCCAGGAACCCAGAAATCACATAAGGCATATGCATTGATCATCTATTAATTAAAAAATACTAAACTCAGCCCTAAGGACTTCGAGCTCAATAGGACAGAGGACTAGTTATAGGCATCAGCCGTTTATCCTAACCTGACTTTGCGGTGTCTAGGCAAGTGTGTCAAGGCAAGTGGTTACTTAATTAGGACCGCTACTTGTAGCGGGGAGCCTCCCACTTACCTGGCACTTACCTGGCCGCAATTGGCGGTGAAGAGGCGGTTTGAGGTCCTATTTCTAGCCCTTTGGAACAGTTAGGAGCTGTCCAGCTGACCTAGGTGACCCTAGAGTTTGGCCTGATTGTGCATTTTTGGTTGATCGAAAGTGTGTCTTAGCCTTTTATCAAAATTCTTTTTGCAAACAGTTCCAACTAAAAAAAAGGGAAAAAGGAAAAATCTTTTATAAAAACTTGCAAAAATTTTGTCGCTAAGAAATCCTTGCACCCCACTTGCACCACCTACCTTCTCTCTTTTCTCTTTCTTCTATCATGGGTACCCCACATCATAAATCTCTTGCCAAACTTTGGTATCCCGAACCTAACTTTGCGTCATACGTCAATTGTTTCGGTCGATTTAAAGAAGATCCCTCCATGCCAAAAATATCTTTGAAAGATCAAATAGAAGCGTCTAGGAGAAACAGTTTGACTTTGCAACCCACTTTGTGTCAAGCATGTCAACCTTCACCACCTTCGTACGTTGACACAACCTTTTCAAGTCCTGCTGTAACTCCTAAACCGATGTCCATTGCTGAGCACATTACTCAATCTCGTAGCCGATCTTTCACCCCTCTCCACTCATCTAGTTCTAGGGATCAACAAGTCCATTCACCTTTTTATCCACATGTTGACCCTTCTCCTGTCCAACCATCCAATTCCTACCAGTCCTACCCGACTTTCCCACCTTCACTAGACCCTGTTTCTACACAGCCTTTTGGGAGTTTCACGTATCTAAACAATTTCGAATCTTTTGCCGAAACATCCTTACCACCCAAGTCTAGTTTGGAACAGTCGTTGGAAGCTTATATTGCAGCAACAAACAAAATGACTAGGAATGTGGAAACGTCCATAGCCGCCCTTATGCAACCTGCTGAACCGGTAACTAGTTTCCAACTAGCTTCAAATTTTTCAATGTATGAGGAGGCGGTTAGACAGAGTGAGAATGTGAGAGGATTTCCAAATCAAACCTACCCATACGCAATTGAATACAACAACTCCAATTTTTAAACATGTGTCCAAAATGATGAGTTGTGCGAATTTGTAGTGCTTGATTTGCCAAATTGTGAGGAACCCCTTTCGAGTGAAACCGCACCTAATCCGTTTGACCTTTACACCTCCAATCTAGAACCTAAATTGATAAATATCCATGCATTTGATGAGGTGTCGGAAAAAATTGATTTTCACTTGATTGAGGATATAGACGCCGGGAAAATTTCGGATGATGAACCTGTCGATTTGATTGAACTTTTATGTCCAATTCATCATCCCGAATCCTTAAATGTTTCTCCCGAACTTCATATGCGTCTTGATTTTGATGATAATGGCATGGATGAGTTAAATATTGAGAAGAATTATGAAGATAGTATTGAGGATAATATTGAGGTTGAACCATTTTTTTTATGTGTCGGATTTTCCAATTCATCCTCTTGAACCTTTAACTAAATCACCCTCCCTCCTTTCCATCGTCCCGACCACGCACAAGATCACGCTTGACGACTGTGAGTTTGAAAACTTTTACTTTGAATTTTACACAGTTCTCACAGCCGATAACACGTACGAGTGTTTCACTTTTCCGGACGATGTTGATGACTCACCGCCCGAGTTTGAGTCCTTTACATTTTCAGATGAGTTAGTTGAACCATCAGACTCGGTTGCTTACAGTTGTTTCGAACCATTGATGGAATCTTTCCAATTCGAGACAGTTTACTACGGTGAGAATGAGACTATCCCTAATTCACTCCCTTCCCAACCTTCCATTGTTCCGACCGTGCAAGTGAACGTTACGCTTTCATCTCCTATACCAAGTTCGGAGTACCCATGCTTTCTTGCGAATCTTGAGGGATTCGACCCTATTTCTCGACGCGTTGATAGCTTAGCACAATCGCTTTTAACACATCGGTCATCACAAATTGTGCTAATTCATTCACTCGATATACACCCTCAAGATCGTACTCTACTTCTTTCTCTTTTCCGCCATTCTTCTCCCCCACCGAGACCGTATCCCGTTTCTACCTCCACACGGTCTCGTGTGCTTATCATTTCTCTTCTTTCCACTCCCTCCTTTCACCAACTCTACTATTACCACGATAAAATTTTTGAATGGTTGGTGCTAACCTTTGCCTTGTGTAAGACCAAGCTTAAGTTTGGGGGGAACCTTTGTATATATGTACATATATTTTTGTTTTCTTTTTCTATAAAAAATAAAAAAAATTAAAAACAATAAAATAAAAAAAATTATAAATAAATAAACAGGGGAGTGCCGACATTCTCAACCCTCTTGGTGTAGCATGACAGTGAGGACACTATCAAGTTTAAGTTTGGGGGTATGCTCGGTACGTCTTCTTCCTTCACATTCATTTGTATATTTTTGCATTTGCATATTTATTTGAAAACCCATAAAAATTGAAAAATTTTGAAAAATTATAAAAATTATTGTATTCAATTTTGGCTTATTTGACTAAAATTTGACAGATAGGTTAACTGGCTAGGAACAACTAGATCTTAGATTTAGTAAATTAAAAACCCTAAAAATAACCCCCCTTAAAGTTTAACGGTAGAAAGTATATGTCTTTGTAGAATATTTAGAAATAGGCAAATTTTGGGTTCACTTTTTAGGCTAAGTCGAGACAAAGGAAAAGTATTGATATTTTTATTAGAGTATAAGTTTGAAAAATAGTTCCTAGCTTAAGTCTAGATTCTGAAAATGTATACCCTACAATTTTCACAATCACGCACCTTGAAACTTGGAATAGTAGAGGAGACCTTGAAATGCTCTTGTCTAAAGTCCTTAGTACGAAGAAAATAAAATAAAAATACAAGTGTGAATAAAAAAATGAACACTGGTTTCTGTGATTACTTAAGGCTGCAAAAATAGAAAAATATTTAGCGAGGGTGCTTCATCACCTAGTGCCTTAGACCAACTGGTTTAGGAGTCACTGCTAAAGCCTTAGGTGTTGCAAGACTAGGAATTTCGCTTTAAAAGTGCAAACGCATTTTGTAATCGGTCTTTGGTACCTCAAGAAGTATTAACGGTCGCATGAAGGATGTGTAAGCAAAATTCAATTAAAAATTCACCAATTAATAAGTGCTTTGGACAAAAGGACAAGAGTATGATTGCTTGATTTGAATTTCCAAGTGTAGGGGTGATTTATACACACACGTAGGGATATGTGATTGGAGTTTAGATGAGAGACAGGAGTGAAGAATAGAACTTGTATCTTTAATAGAGTTGATAAAAATTCCTAAGTGGAGATGGAACTCTAGAAGGAAAACTTAGGAAATGCCGAAAGCTAAGTAAGTCTATAGAATATATATAATCTTAAGTTAAATAATGAGGAAGTGTGAAGAATGTGGGTGGATAATTCACAAGTATAAGATAATAGAATTCCTTGTTAGAAAACCTAATTGGAGAACATAAGTCAATGAGCCAAATTGATAGGATTTTGTGGGTGTAATCCGCTGAAAACCCTCAGGAGACAACACTCCTCCTACTAGGGACACCTAGAGGTTTAACGGCTTGTTGCACATGCTCAGTGCAATCGCGTTTCCCTGCGAAAGTGCGGTTAGGTTTTTTGTAGTGAATAAATAATAAGTTTGCTCGAGGACGAGCAAAAGGTAAGTTTGGGGGTATTTGTTCAGACCATAATATTGCATTTTTCATTCCCCTATTCATATCCTTTTTATAAATAAACAGGTACTCTTGACGCACGTTTGTTGCATATTACAGGATACAGGTTTCTGGAGCAAATACAGTGAAAAACAACAGACAAAGGGATTTTTGACCAACAATTAGACGGATCTCAGTCAAGCCCAGTTCATATGGGTGCAAGACAACGCAAGTCAAGATGAAACGGTTAAAAGACCAATCTTCACTGAAGATCTGGAAAAGAAACAGAAGCCAAAAAAATAGAAAATATGCATAAAAGTAAAAGGCCCAAGATTCCCTGAACAAAGCCCAGAAAGCTCATAGCCCAATTCCTCAGTTTGGCCGCGGATCCGCGGCCAAACCCTACCTGACGCCGTGGATCCGCGGCCTTCTAATACACGTGTCGGCGCATATTTTCTGAGGCGGCGCGTCGGTGCAGAGGTTGGGATTCTCAGGGGTCAAATCTGTAAATTCGCAAGTGCGAGAGTCTGTAACCCTAGGTTTTCTATTCTCCTATAAATTGTAATCTTAGATCTAAAAATTGTATGCCTCTTTTCAATCAATAAAATTCAGAAATTCTGGGAATAAATTTCAGATCTGTTCTTCTTGTTTGGAGGGAGCCGTCAACCTAGTAAGTCTTTTATTTCTTTTAATTATAATGTCTTCTCATCCCCTAATGAGCGAGTAGTCTCCTCGCTTGTTAGGGTTAGCCTTAGGGAAAGGGTTGAGAGATGAAATCTCTCGCCCCTTTCAATGCCACCTTCACCTAATTAATTAGAACTTCACGCATACGAGCACAACCGCTCCCTGCGGCATCCTACCCTTCGAGGTAACGATGAACCGTAGTATAAAGGGCCGGTTCCGCGCGTTTTCCGTGAGGGTTATGATAATTATCAACAAAGGTAGGGTACAAATCTAGAGGAAGAAACATCTTCCCAAAAGATTTATATCCACTTATTGATAATTAACTTAACACCTAATAGATCTAAAAAAAGGAAGGTATTGAAAGCGGTGAGGAAAAACATTAATTTCCAAAACTTCCCCTAATCCTAACCTTAGCAAGATTCTTAATTAGATTAATTAGATCCAGTCTTTAGATTTTTATAAACCAACCAAAACTACAAATAGAATCAACTCGTTAAAACGCTTTAAAGAAATTTACCCGTCTCTGTGGATCGACCCGCACTCACCGGCTAGCTGCGAAGCGACGCCGTTTTCTTGATTGCGGTAAACTTACAATTTTTGACAATAATCAAATGGCGCCGTTGCCGGGGATGGCGTAATTTTCTCTTTTTTGTATGATTTCGGGTTGATATAAACTTTGAAAAATTATAAAAATCTGAAAATACAAAAATCAAAAAATTAGTTTTTCATTATTTTTATCTGTTTGAAGGGTTTCTCGTGTGAATCTTGCAGGAACGACAAGAACTTTTGGATCTGGAATTTTACAGAGGGTCAAAACAGAAAGTTGCATATAAGAACAGAGAGGAAATAAAGGCACAGAGCAGTCCAAATTTTTTCTGAAGCTGAAACCCTAAGTTTGCCGCTTTTCCGCCGCCTAAGTGGGCCTTCCGCCGCGGATCCGCGCCTTGACTGCCACATCAGCGCCTGAAATTTTTTAGGTTTGCTCTCTTTTCTTCCCCTCTGCAACCTCGATATCTCCACTGTAAAATTTTCTGCAGGTTTCTTTGCGTAAAAAAGTCTTTCTTCCCCCTTCTAAATAACAGATTTCTGCAGGTTTCTTTGCGCCGCGCTAAAAAATTCTGATTGCAAGTGAATTTTTATTTGTTTTGCATAATTTAACCGGACTCTAAGGGGCTATTTGACCAAATCCAGATTGGGTGGGGATTTCATCACCCTTCCCAGGACCCCAGAAAACACCTAAGCATTTTGCATCAACCACCTTTAATTAAAAAAGATTAGACTCGGACCTAAGGACAGCGAGCTCAATAGGAAAAGGACTAGGGTAGGCATCGGCCGTTTATCCTAACCGACATTGCGGTGTCTAGGCTAGTGGTTTTTAATTAGGCCCACTGTAGTGGTGGTTCCTTCCCACTTACCTGGCCGTATTTGTCTGTGAAGAGGCGGTTTGAGGTCTATCTCTAGCCCTAGTTAGGAGCTGTCTAGCAGACCTAGGCGACCCTAGATCTAGGCCTGATTGTGCATGTGTGGTTGAGTCAGTTGTGTCACGAGTCCGTTTTCAAAAACCTCCTCGCAAAACTCACAAAAAAAAAAAAAAAAAATCTTTTCAAAACTTGCAACTTGCCGCTAAAGAAACTTGAAACTCACTTCCACCACTTCTTCTCACTGACGTTATCTTACCCCCACATTCTGTTTTTCTTTTTTTTTTCTGACTGCACTACCCTTTAGTGTATGTCATCTTGGACTAGGGATACTAACGCCCGATTAGTCCGTGTTTCGTTGGTACCGACCAACGAACCCTTCGACGAACCTTTCGTCGATCTTCCGTCCACTTCCTTACCTCCACCTTTAAATTCTTCTTTCAAAGGTATGTCGGGATTCAACCCTAACGATACCTTGCCGACGGGAATGATTCCACCTCCGCCAGGTGCGAATAACCCGAATCTACCGCCTGTTGTAGCGCCCGCACGAGTTGCGCTCCAGGATCTCTTCTACCCCGTCCGTACTTCTTTACCCACATGTCTTTCACCCCCACTGGCGAATGGGGATAATTTTGAAATAAAACCACATTTCATCAATATGCTGCCTAAGTTTCATGGTTTGGAATCCGAAGATGCATATATATTTATTAATAAATTCCAAAACGTTTGCGGCATGATGAAGACAACCCAATTAAGTGATGACGCAATAAGGCTAAGGGTCATTCCTTTTACCTTATGTGACCTAGCCGAGAAGTGGCTATACAGCACCACATCACATTCCATTAGAAATTGGGACGAGTTTGTGAGAGCTTTTCTGAAAAAGTTCTACCCTCATCATAAAACTGCTAGAATCCGAAACGAGATCATACAATTTTCACAGCTTCCGTCCGAACCATTCTGGAAATGCTTCGAGAGATTTAAGGACCTACTCGTTCAATGCCCTCATCATGGGATAGAAAATTGGCAACTTTGCCAAACATTATACGAGGGATTGAACGCAGCAACGAAGCAGTTGCTAGAAACAATATGTCAAGGTCATTTTCTCTCCAAGTCTAGCGACGAAGCTTGGCAGTTTCTTGAGGACCTAAGTGAGCAAACAATTCAGTGGGAGAGTACCAAGACCACATCATCTTCTTCTAGTGGTCAATCTAGGGCAGGCATACATCAAGTAGATATGTCGATAGCTATGAAGGCCGAGATGGCCTCACTTATGAAAAAGCTAGAAGCCATTGAGACCAAAATCTCATCGACTTCTCCTGCCCCTACTCTACCCACAAGAACTGTTTGTGCTTGTTGTTCGAACCCGTCGTACCTAACCGAAGAGTGTCCTTATAATGCACCTATTCAAGGACAGGATCAAGTCAATGCTGCATTTTAGCAACGACAAAGAAATGATCCTTACTCTTCGACATACAATCAGGGGTGGAGGAGTCACCCGAATTTTGCTTGGAACCAAAATCAACAAGTCCAAAGGAACAATAATTTTCAAAGACCTCCTCCACAACAACAACAAGCACCCTTACAAACTCAAAACCAGCAACCTTTCCAACAACAACCTTATACAAATCAAACGAACAATTTGGTTCAACCTAATGATGATAAGGTTAGCTCGCTCGAGAAAAGTCTTGAAGCATTTCTCAAGCAAACAACAGAATCCGCAGCAAGATTTGAAAGTTATGTGCAATCTTTAATGAATAACAATGCCTCACACGATCAAAGTATCAAATCTATTGAGGCACAAATTGCACAATTAACTGCTGCGTTGAGCGAGAGAGAAAAGGGAAAGCTTCCATCTCAACCATTGCCCAATCCCGGTCACCCACAAAACGCATATCACAATCACAATGTAAATGCGGTGACCACGTTGAGATCCGGAAGAGAGTTGCAAAATAATGTGGAAACTAGTGATGACATCCCCGCCGGTGGTTCTTCTTCCCCTTCTTCATTTTCTTCACTTCCTTCTTCACCTTTCTCTTTAGAGCCTATTCTCCACCCTTCACACGGCTCTACTTCTTCTGACTCGAACGGACCCATTTCTAGCAACACGAACACATCCACACTGGGATCCGTTCCTATTCCACATTCTACTCCACAGACTTGTGACTCAACAAATTTTCAAAATGCATCATTTCCAAACAGGTTGAGTCCTAATAAACCAAATGCACAAGTGGAGAAGATTGTGGAGATCTTTAAGCAGGTTAGCATAAATATACCTCTCTTGGATGCTATCCAACAAGTCCCTTCATACGCGAAAATCTTAAAGGGCTTGTGCACCTCGAAGAGAAAGGCATCTCAAGTACCCAAGAAAGTGCTAGTGGCTAGTGCAGTGAGCAATGCTATTAACCACCATCAAACCTTACCCCAAAAACGAAAGGACCCCGGCTGTCCTACTATTTCAATCACAATTGGGGATAAGCAAATTAATCGTGCACTTTTAGATCTTGGGTCTAGTGTTAACCTGATTCCTTACTCCGTGTACGAACAATTAGGGGTTGGAGAGTTGAAACCCACTCGTTGCACTCTCCAAATGGCTGATCGATCAATCACCTATCCAAGGGGTCAACTAAAGGATGTGTTGATCAAAGTCGGGGAATTCATATTCCCCGTTGACTTTATCGTTATGGATACACAACCTGTTGTTAACCCAAGAAACCAAATTCCGGTGATTCTTGGTCGACCATTTTTGGCCACTTCCAATGCCATAATAAATTGTCGCAATGGCTCCATGACTCTATCCTTCGGAAAGAGGTCTAGTGAGTTCAATATTTATAAGATGGGAAGTCTGCCCCCCGTGCCTAAAAATAGTACACGAGAAGTTTGCTCTATTCACGAAATCACGCAGGAGGACTGCGAGCTTGAAGGATTTCTATTTGATGAAAACAGTTTTGACGCCACTAGTGCGTCCCTCCTTGAGCCTACTACTGTTGACAAAACCGATGCTGATTATCAATGTTTCACTTTTTCGGATGACGATGACTCACAGCCCGAATATGAGTCGTTTGAATTTTTGGATGAGTCAGTCGAACCATCCGAATCGGTTGTTTGCAGTGATTTCGAACCTGTGTTAGAGTCCTTTGAGTTCGAGGTAGATTCCGCAATGGTTCTTTCGCCTCAGAAATTCGAACTCATGCCCTTGCCGTCTCACCGTAGATATGCTTACATAGGTGAGAATGAGACTTTTCCCATTATCATATCAGCCTCTCTAGCCTTCGAGCAAGAGAACGCTATTTTAAAAGTCTTACAAGATAGGCGGCAAGTTTTCACTTGGACTATGGCGGACATCGAGGAGATCAGTTTCCTCATAAGTGAATATCATACACAATTGATAGATGATGCCATGTCAATAGAGGACCCACAGGGACATCTTGAGGGTATTGTGGTGAGCCAACTTCCTCCCTTAGAAGTTGAAATACCCCCATTTCTTTTAATTAGGTACGAGAATGCCAACACTCCACTGATTGCTGATCATTTACATTCTCGTATCGATGCATCACCATCACCTGTATATTCACCTCCACACCTCCCATTCCATTACTTCTATCTTCCCCAATTCTTTGCGGACCACCACAACTTATTTTTTCACCCATCAATATTCTTTACTGATAAATTTTTGAAATGGTTGGTGTTGGCTTTTGGCCGATGCAAAGTTGGGCAGTATTGTCTAACATAGTTTAATTGAAGTTCGGGGGAGGGTCTTTTTGTATATATTTTTGTTTTCTTTTTCTCTAAAAAATAAAAATAAAAATTTCAAAACATTAAAAAAAAAATAATAATAAACAGGAGAGTGCCGGTATTTTGACCCTCTTGGTTTAGTATGACAGTGAGGACACTGTCAAGTTCAAGTTTGGGGGTATGCTCGGTACGTCTTCTTCCTTCGCATTCATTTGTACATATTTTTGCATTTGCATACTTATTTGAAAACCTATAAAAATTTGAAAAATTTCAAAAAGATTATAAATAAATGTTTTCAATTTTGGCTAATTGACTTGAGATTGACAAATAGGTCAACTAGCTAGGAAGAACTAGATCTTAGACTTAGTAAGTTAAAAACCCTAAAGATAACCTTTCTTAAAATTTAACGGTAGAAAGTATATGCCTTGTAGTTTATTTAGAAATAGGCATATTTTGGGTTCACTTCCTGGGCTAAGTCGAAACAAGGGAAGAGTATTGATGTTCTTATTAGAGTATAAGTTTGAAAAATAGTTCCTAGCTTAAGTCTAGATTCTGAAAATGTATACCCTACAATTTGCACAATCACGCACCTTGAAACTTGGAATAGTAGAAGAGACCTTGAAGTGCTCTTGTCTAAAGTCCTTAGTCCGATGAAAATAAAAGAAAAAAAAATATGAAAAAAATGGACACTGGTTTTTGTGATTACTTAAGGCTGCAAAAATAGAAAAATATTTAGCGAGGGTGCTTCATCACCTAGTGCCTTAGACCAACTGGTTTGGGAGTCACTGCTAAAGCCTTGGGTGTTGTAAAGACTAGGAAGTACGCTTTAAAGTGCAACCGCATTTTGTAATCGGTCGTTGGTACCTCAAGAAGTATTAACGGTCGCATGAAGGATGTGTAAGCAAATTTCATTTTAATAAGTGCTTTGGACGAGAGTATGATTGCTTGATTTGAATTTCCAAGTGTAGGGGTGATTTATACACACACGTGGGGATATGTGATTAGAGTTTAGATAAGGGAAAGGAATGAAAGATAGAACTTGTATCTTTAATAGAGTTGATAGGAATTCCTAAGTGGAGATGTAACCCTAGAAGGAAAACTTAGGAAATGCCGAAAGCTAAGTAAGTCTATAGAATATATATAATCTTAAGTTAAATAATGAGAAAGTGTGAAGAATGTGGGTGGATAATTCACAAGTATAAGATAATAGAATTCCTTGTTAGAAAACCTAATTGGAGAACATAAGTCAATGAGCCAAATTGATAGGATTTTGTGGGTGTAATCCGCTGAAAACCCTCAGGAGACAACACTCCTCCTACTAGGGACACCTAGAGGTTTAACGGCTTGTTGCACATGCTCAGTGCAATCGCGTTTCCCTGCGAAAGTGCGGTTAGGTTTTTTGTAGTGAATAAATAATAAGTTTGCTCGAGGACGAGCAAAAGGTAAGTTTGGGGGTATTTGTTCAGACCATAATATTGCATTTTTCATTCCCCTATTCATATCCTTTTTATAAATAAACAGGTACTCTTGACGCACGTTTGTTGCATATTACAGGATACAGGTTTCTGGAGCAAATACAGTGAAAAACAACAGACAAAGGGATTTTTGACCAACAATTAGACGGATCTCAGTCAAGCCCAGTTCATATGGGTGCAAGACAACGCAAGTCAAGATGAAACGGTTAAAAGACCAATCTTCACTGAAGATCTGGAAAAGAAACAGAAGCCAAAAAAATAGAAAATATGCATAAAAGTAAAAGGCCCATGATTCCCTGAACAAAGCCCAGAAAGCTCATAGCCCAATTCCTCAGTTTGGCCGCGGATCCGCGGCCAAACCCTACCTGACGCCGTGGATCCGCGGCCTTCTAATACACGTGTCGGCGCATATTTTCTGAGGCGGCGCGTCCGTGCAGAGGTTGGGATTCTCAGGGGTCAAATCTGTAAATTCGCAAGTGCGAGAGTCTGTAACCCTAGGTTTTCTATTCTCCTATAAATTGTAATCTTAGATCTAAAAATTGTATGCCTCTTTTCAATCAATAAAATTCAGAAATTCTGGGAATAAATTTCAGATCTGTTCTTCTTGTTTGGAGGGAGCCGTCAACCTAGTAAGTCTTTTATTTCTTTTAATTATAATGTCTTCTCATCCCCTAATGAGCGAGTAGTCTCCTCGCTTGTTAGCGTCAGCCTTAGGGAAAGGGTTGAGAGATGAAATCTCTCGCCCCTTTCAATGCCACCTTCACCTAATTAATTAGAACTTCACGCATACGAGCACAACCGCTCCCTGCGGCATCCTACCCTTCGAGGTAACGATGAACCGTAGTATAAAGGGCCGGTTCCACGCGTTTTCCGTGAGGGTTATGATAATTATCAACAAAGGTAGGGTACAAATCTAGAGGAAGAAACATCTTCCCAAAAGATTTATATCCACTTTATTGATAATTAACTTAACACCTAATAGATCTAAAAAAAGGAAGGTATTGAAAGCGGTGAGGAAAAACATTAATTTCCAAAACTTTCCCTAATCCAAACCCTAGCAAGATTCTTAATTTGATTAATTAGATCCAGTCTTTAGATTTTTATAAACCAACCAAAACTACAAATAGAATCAACTCGTTAAAACACTTTAAAGAAATTTACCCGTCTCAGTGGATCGATCCGCACTCACCGGCTAGCTGCGAAGCGACGCCGTTTTCTTGATTGCGGTAAACTTATAATTTTTGACAATAATCAATGAACTAACCTGTACACATGTCACCTGGGAACTGCTATCTGACGTCAGGTATAAGACCAACTAGCATGTTCCCGGCGAGTCCTGTCCGGTGTACTCATAACCCAATGAGCACCTGTATACATCTTAGGTGAACCAACTGACACCAGTGGCTTGTGAGACCGGCCACCGCCCCTCGTCGGGGTCTCGACTGTATACACTAGTCTACTCTGGAGAATTGATGCCCTGTCTCGAAACTCCAACGACTAGGGACCTTTTAAGGATATGCTTGTAGACTCCAGCTCTCACTTATATGATCGCCCTCATACTGCCGGCAGTCAAGCAAGAATCCTAGGGGCTCTATCAACGTGCAATAGTGACATGTCTGGTCACCTAAAGCAGTACACGATGATAAAGGTAAACCAGATAGCAAACTATCATCTCGAGTAAGACTGTCGTACCGGGATAGGTCCTCCCTCAATCATTGCAATCACGTGCCTGTGATCCAATAATTGACTCTGAGGGCACTATCTCCAACAATCTCCCACTTGCACTCAAGGCTAATTATTGCGATGTCGCATACTCACAGCCCGTGTGATACCGAACACCCAACTCCTCTACTAGTCAGTCTCACAAAGCCCGTTTGCGAAACTATTGCGTTCGAGGAATAGCCTCAGTGAGTGGATCTGCCTTGAAGTTTCTTTCTATGTCTCTCTATAATCTCAAGTTCGCGGAGAAAACCATCTCCCGAAATGAGCAACACCTGTCTTAGAATATGTCTGGATGTCTGATGGGACCTAGCTCATAAATGAACTCCAAATCCAAACTTCTTAGACTGTATCATCAACTGAACTTAATCAGTATCCAGCGCCATGCCTCCCTCAGTATCTGCTTGGATCACCTGCCCAAAATACTGCCCCTCGTCAGAAGGAAAACTATAACTCTGACAACCTCCCTGTCGTCCAAGTCACCTTGGAAGCCTGGAATGATAACCGTCTCCCGAATGAGGCTGTCGTTATCATATCCCTAGAACATCCACTTATGTTCTAAAACTGCTTCCGACTGTTTCTCCAGGATTGGATCAATATCAACTTATTGCATCTACCGCAAAAACAACATCTGGTGTGGTACTTGACATCTCATGATTGACTCAATTGCCTAAGCGAGTGATCTGCCAATCATGCACATCCCTCTCTACTTTAGTCTGTAAGACACCTTTAGAGAGGGTGACTCCATTATCTGCAGGTACACTACCGTGCCAGGAGTCGTCCATTCTGAATACTCTTAGAATGCTGTCTAAGTACCCTGATTGGGAAACCACCCAAATCTAGATCTATAGATCTAGTAACCAGAATGTCAGATATAATATCCAAGTCCTGTGTGGAGAAACCACTGTGTGACGACCAAAGTGTAACCGATCGTAGTATAGGAGTTTCTTTTCCTACTCTGTGTATGTCATCCAAATACCAGGACGTCACACTCTACTACCTTCTCAACAGATCCATCCCCTATTCTGATGAAGTCAAACCTATGACTGTCACATCAGAAATAGATGATCTATCTCCGCTATATCTGCTTTAGTCTACAAATAGACATAAGCCACTTATCCACCAATGCTTTCGCTGCTTCCACTTACTACGACAATCCTCTGGCAGAGTCATATAGACGTACACTTCTAAAGCCAGTTTAGAATGATGCTATACTCATCTTCCTGCCGGGTCTCACAGTCTGGAACAACATCAATGGCAAGTCTGGGTAAACTAGAACCTTCCTGCCACCGTCCTTGAGGCTACCGGAGTACCTCTCGGGTGCCTGAGGTTACCCACCGTATCTGCGGAGTGGCCAATGGAATGTCAAACTAGATTGAATCTTCAGGTTCTTATCAAATCTTCAGTAATCGTTAGCGGTTCTGGAATCGCTTCCAGTTCTACCATACTCCCACTACTGTTTTCTGAAAAAAATCCATTTTTATTAAAACTGTGGCGAGTTTAGAACAATATCACTATTGATCTTCCAAATGGCAGAAAGTCAACCCTCATCATAGCCTGGGTCAACCCTCGAACAGCCATTACAGAAACGTGCCTTGAGTTATCCAGAGTCTGGTTTTAAGCATAATCCGGACAACTCCCCGTACCTTAACAACGTTAAGATATGAACTATTCTATATCCAATATAGAACCAGAGGCACTGATTTAATTGAACCAGATTCAAATCATGCAGCTATCTCCAGTGCATGTTAACTAAATGGAGAGAGGCCGATCAGCGTTACTCAACTTAGGAATACTTCCAATTATGAGTAACCTGAAAGAAAAGCAAGTTCTCTTAATCATTACTATCAAATGAATACCATATACATGTAGGGTTCCTAGGCACTCTCAAGAGGTCTCACAAGGCATCAACCATGCTAATTTCAAAAATTACGGTGCCGAGAAACCCTAGACTACGGATCTTTGGCTAGATGTCTAGGCGAAACAATAAACTAGTTAACACTTAACTACAAGTAAACGGAAATACAACCTTTGTAGATCCGGTGCTCCACCTCCATAGCTCCGTAACGAAGTCCCCTCGCTGTCCAAATGAATTCTCGGGCTCTAGCGTCGGCTTCGTCGGACAAATGGCGAGCTAGGTCGTCGATGTCCATGCCGAAGATGATCTACGTCGAGGCATCGCTAGATCAAGCTCCAACTTCACCAAGTGATGAAACTTGTGAAGGAAACACACTCTACTACTTGGCAAGAGGTAGAGGATGAAGAAATAGGAAGTGGGTAGACTTTAGAATTGGATTTCTCACTCATTTTCATCAATCACCATTGATGAAGAAAGGTTTTCTTCATTGAAGAAGATGAAGAAGAAGATGATGATCATTATGATAAGTTAATAAAAATAGAATAGAAATATTATACTTATCATAACTTTAACCATGGTAAAGTGTAGAGAATTAACTTTAGTTAGGTGGAATGGTTAGGGTTAGAGAAGAAGACAAAAATGGTTGCTTTGGTCAAAGTTGCATGAAGCTTGAAGAAGCTTCTAAGAAAGCAACCATTTGTTTTCTTTTCTCATTCTTTTCATCCAAAAAGAAATAGATAAATGAATGAATAAATAAATAAGCAAATAATAAACCCTAACCATTTCATTAACCAAGGTTTAATTCTTTATACTTAACCAATTTTACATGCACCATCAAACATGATACAAGCATGTGCACAAAATCATATCACATATATAATGCGCACAACCGAGTGAGAAAATCCATCTTAAGTGAACCAATACTAGTTAATGCAAAGTAATATATCAAATATATAATTATGCATTAAATCATTAAATCAACACTTGATTTAACGATCCGGTCATGACGTACACAACCGACTGGTATCATTAGTAACAACTTATCGAATCAACACTTAATCCGATAACCCGGCTATATCGCATATAACCGATCAATGTCACATCGCGAGAATCGAACACAGTATCACATACTGGTATTATTCTCGGTCCCGCACATATCTCATATGCTCTCCTATTTCGTTTCGCTTGAGCCAGGAAACCTCTGTGTAGGACTCTAAAGACTCGTCAATACGCCGGCAGCAGGTGATGATCATATCAAACACCCACAAGCCGCAAGCGGTCTGCTAAACGTAACGGCCACCCGGGTATTGAGCGATCAGAAGATCGACGAGCAAGCCCGCTCACACTCCTGTGAATCCAACCAGTAACACTTACCGTACAGTCCGGTCTGATCGTCTAATATGTCGCTTATCTTGCCTAGGGGTGGTAAACGTCAGAACCCAATAGCTCGATAAGTCGTGTCGATATGAGGTCTATAACAATTCGAGAAACTATTGGTAACACTTACCAGTAAATCTCAGCAACCCTGGCCAGGGATTTCCTGTTATAGCCAATCGAACACAGCGCAACATCAACTCCCTATACCGGGAGAGACGAATCCCCTCCTATCGCTCATTGCCTCCATGTGATTCGGGACTATACCCAAAAACCACCGTTTTGCACGCCCACTTGGACGTGGTAAGATGGAAATCAAAGCACGGTGGGAACCACACAAGACTCTATGACGATCTCGGGTCAACATACTACTCTGTACCAGTGTCACCAGAGAACTGCCATCTGACGTAAGGTATAATACCATCTGGGAGTTCTCGGCGAGTCCGTCCAGTGTACCCAGTCTCTACTGAGCACCCGTATATCATCTCTGATGTCAAACACCGATGGATATGGGATCATCCATCGCCCATCTGTATGGGTCGAGAAGGTATACGCTAGTCTACTCTGGTATATCGATGCCCCGTCTCGATACACCCACGACTAGGGACTTTGAAGGATGTACTTATGGACTACCATGTCCCCACTAGTATGATCCGCATCATAGTCCAGGTAGTCAAGTACACATCCTAAGGGCTTTACCAACATGTAATAGAGAGACAATCTTTGTACACGTTGAGGTAAAGAGTAACCAGATAGCATACTATCATGTCGAGCAAGAAAGTCCTCCCTATATATGTCCCAGCATCCACTACAATATACATCCTATTTATAGTAATGGCCTCTAGGGCATACATATAACTAACAATCTCCCACTTGCACTAGGGCCATCTGATAGCAGTGGTTGTAGTATCTCATACTCAACCATCCCTTAAAAATCTCTCTCTGGGAACAGGCCTTTGTGTGTGGATCCGCTGTGTTGTCCTCTGAGTCTACTCTCCAAACCTCGATCTCTTTGGAGATCAACCATCTCCATGATCAGGTGATACTACCTTAGAATATGTCTGGATCACTGATGGGACTTGCGTTCCTTGGCATAAGCCATAACTCCATTGTCACACAATGGGAGGAACATAGTTCATCTCATGAACCAATATATACCCAAACAGCCTCTTTGGTAGCATCTTAAGTAGCGATGTATCCCGCCTTTATCGTCTAGTATGTCACGGTATCTAGCATGGAACTCTTCCAACATACCGTCCCTTCACTGAGGGTAAAGACAATGCCTGTGACTGACATTCAGTCCTCTTTATCATCCTGGAACCCTTCCAGTGATTCTCCCCAGGATCGGTTGACACCTTCTCACTACAACTAGTGAGAATCCTAACATCCATTTAGATCTATCTCATAGATCTAAAGTCCAGGATTTAGTAGGTATCACTTTGATCCTATATGGAGAATCATTGTGATAAACGGAGATTGATCGAGCGTAGCATAAGAAACTCCTTCCCTATCAAGAGTATGTCATCCACGTACTCTACGAGGATCATCACCATACTCCTTACTACCCTTTTTGTATATACAAGGTTCATCTACCATTTTGATGATGTCAAACTGTTTGACTACTACATCAAAACAGATGTTCCAACTCCGCGATACCTGCTTTATCCTATAAAGCATCTTGTGCACGTTTCCGCTGCTCCCACTGTCTACGAAGCCTTATGGCTGTGTAATTATAGACTCTCTCTTCTAAAACATCATTTAGAAAAGCAGTCATGACACCCAACCGCCAGATATCGTAGTCATGGTATGTAGCCATGGCAAGTAGGATCTGGATGGACTTAAGCATAGCTACTTGAAAAGGTTTCATCATTATCCACTCCTGGTCGATAACGAAAAGCTTTAACAAGTCTAGCTTTGAAAGTCTCAACTTTTCCATCTACACCAAGTAATCTTCTCAAGATATACTTCTCCTGATGGGGATTTAACCCTTCAGATATAGCAACCAAAATCCATACTTTGTTGGTGTATAAGGATTCCATCTCAGATCACTAAGCATCCAGCCATTCTTACAGAGTCTTACTCCTGATGGCCAGCTCGAAACTAGTTGGGTCATCATCTCATGATGCAATCCTCGCTCCCACTGTCATAGAGAAACCGAAGAATCTCTCAGGTGGGTGAGGAACCCTACTAGATCGGCGGAGAGGCTGAGGTTCGTTGGAATCTACTGAATCCTTTGATTCGAACCGTATTCAATAGGTATGCATCTTCTCACGCGCATAACTCCCAAAAAGGAAATAGGTAACTCAATAGTACTCATCATAGAGCACACCATATCAAATAGGGTGTATCTGCTCCGCCCCGATATACCATCGTGCTATGGTGTATACAGAGGAGTAATGCTGAGAGAGAATCTCATTCTCCTTTAGAATATTCAGGAATTCCGTGCTCAAGTATTCTCCTCCTTGATCACATCAAAGGACATAATACTTTTACCCGTATTTTGGTTCTCTACTTCTAACTTATATTCTGTGAATATCTCAAAAGGTTCGGACTTGTGTTTCAACAGGAACATAGGTCTGAATCTCGAAAGATCATCAGAGAATGTAATGAAGTACAAAGAACCGGTCCTGGCATGTATAGACAGGGGACCTTACATACTTCAACATGTATCATCCCAAGAGTTTACTAACTCTTTCTCTGTTTCCAATAAACAGAGCTGTGGTCATCTTATCTTTGTGACATGACTGGCGAGTTTCACAAGATGTAAATTCAAACTAATTTAAATATGCATCTTTATGTAACTCTAGCTAGTCTGGTCACATTGATCTGACCTAGTCTATAATACCTTAAGAAGGATTCGTTCATTTCTGAACTCTTCCTCTTGTGTGTGTTCTGTATAGTAAGAACTGTAGTTTGATTTAGAACATTAATGCTTTTAGATAACGTGCCTGAACCGATCAACTTTTGATATAGGAAATGTTCAAAACACTATCCAACAATACAAAATTTTATCATTTCTTTACTAATAAAGAGACAGATATGATTTTGTACATCAGGTTCGGTATCTAATAACATTCGTTCAGAATCAATGTATTTTGGAATACAGGGTGACAGTGACTAACAGACTTAGCTGCAACACTTGCCCCGTTTTCTGTCTCATGAAACTTATCACCCGTTCTCAGTCCTCTACCTTTCTGTAGCCCTATGTAACAGATTACATATCTGGGATCCTGATCTGGTATCACATACCCAGGACGTAAAGGATACTGAGAAACAGTTCTCTGTAATGAACACACCCGAAGATGATGCATCATCATGCACTCTCCTCGTTTGGGCGGCACGGGAATTCTGGTAATCCCCAATTTCTTGCTCTGTCTTATAACAATTATAAGTTGGAGCGGGACCAACGTTCCCCAGCTCAGTATAACAAGCGGGTTCGGTCAATATTCCGTATTATTATCTTGATTAAGGCATGATATGGTAGCTACCTGGAGAGAGAGAGAGAAGAAAACACTCAGCGTATGCTCTTGCAAGATCAGATTGGTTATAATTTTATCTAATCAGGATGGCTCCCACTGTTTTTTATCAAATCTTCCTTCAAACCCTAAAAGGAATGACTAGCCGGGATTAATTACACACTACAAGTTCGCCAATCTTTCAGCCAGGCCAGTGTCGGTACTTTGAGGGAGGTCCCCCGTGCTTTCGCACGAACCTAATTAATGTAAACCTCGTTTTCCCAGAGGCGTGACCCCGTTGACACCTTTCTAGACACCTACTTGATCGGCTAATTGTAATGTAAAAAACTCTCCCAGGAGTAACTCTTACTCGCAGCGGGTATCGGGATCCAACTATCTCATAGAAGGTATGCAATCTCATTGCAAATTTCAACACTTGAAATTCCCGATAATATTTTGCACCTAACGTGCTATGACCTTGACGAAAGCCAACAAACCATAGCCCGCTAGTCAAGTTCAACCCGTACATTTTTGATTGAATTAAACCCACCCGCACGACCCTTGACGAAAGCCAACAAAGCCGCACGACTACCCTAATCCAATTGCATCGTATGCTTGCAGATAAGCAGCATATAGCTACCGCACACTGCACCTTGATGAAAGCCAACAAATGCAGCACGAATACTATATACAACTTATCTGAAATGACGGAGGGCTACGACAGGTTTTTCTGAAAACCTATTGCGTAATGACTTGATATCGTTGCAGGATCGAATGAATTTTGAAATGGAGTGTTTTTGAGGCTTTTCTAGTTTTGCTAAAGGAGTCACTCCCGGTGAAGGGATCGTCGGTCCTTTCCTCATCGAATGAGGTGCGGGATATATCACATATATCACTGTGCAAAGCAAAAACTCTTAAAAGCAATCAAAAGACAAACCGGGTGTGTAGCATCTGCCAGTTATTGCTAAAGGAGTCATTCCCGGTGAAGGGATCTCGGTCCTTTCCTTATCGAATAAGGTGCAGGATATATCACATATACCGCTGTGCAAAGCAAGAACTGTAGCTACCTGTTTTATTTTGAAATTCGATTCTACAACATCTTAGGTTTCTTTTATTTCATTAATCACATTAATGAAGTCCCATCATTTAAGTACCTAAACATCACAGATAAATACGACGTACACTTATGCCATCCGCATTCGCCTCGATGTCCCCTCATGCACCGTTAGGTTAGGTAACTAACGGCAGAGCGGGGCAGGGCTACCGCGGGTGTAAAACATAAGTAACATCTATATAATATATCATATATACTATATACTGTATCTATCACAGAACATCACATGATCACATCACAGATATCGCAGCAGAAGAAACTTATGAAACATTGGATATACTAGGACGTCCGTGTTTTCAATACGAGCCAGTATAAAACACGGATTCCACGGTCGCGATGAATAGCCAAACCCACACCCCTAGACCCCTACGAGAGCGGCAAGCAACCCTACCAATTCTAGAGTTAGGAGACCCGGACTCGACTCCTCGAGTTGGTCTCCCACTGGACTCCAGAACCCGGTTACTTGTGCTCTCCTCCTTGGGTCTATCCTAGTGCGGAAAAGTAAATAATATACAAACGGTGACATCTTCCGCAACCTGGAAGTGCCCCAATAAAAGAATATTACATACAAGTTTTTACATGAATGAAAATGAAAAACACTCATCTCACATAAAAACCCCCGGCTATTCAAACACGACGATCCAATATAACATATCCAGCAACACGTAACATCACATGTCATCAACGTAAGTAAATATGCGCATCCTAATTGTCGTTGACATATAGCAACGAAACCGGCGATATCACATATTACACTTACGGTCACAGAAAAGAAAGTGTAAAACTACAACAGTTGGAATCCGCAACCACCTCAGACATTGCATGCCTGACCAAATAATTACTTAGACATCGCATGCCTAACAATTATAAACCCAAATTTTTGTCTCATTATCGAAAACACTTTTCAATATCAAGTCGGGCAATTCAACAAGATTCCCGAAAAAACTGATCGAATGCTCGTCGCAAACTTTAGTAGGCGGCCGCACCCCTGATACCGTCGACGAAGTGCACCAAGGCGGAACACCGCTACCGCGAGCATCCGAACGGATGCTTTTGGCGACGGGGTTCTCCTACAGTCACTTGGTCGGGGCTATGGAGTGAGGCTGTCTATTAAGTTTACCCGGTGAGTATCCACGTACACTACGTGATTGCGACGGACTTTTGATCACATCAAAATTCCGTAGCAACCGATCAAGTGAGACTAAAGTGCTGTGTTTATAACATTCATTCAGTTATCTCATAACTGTTTGTGAATTCCAATTATTGTATCACATTCCAGATAATTAGAAGATGTTAAACTTTCCGATCGAACATTCAAACACCCAAGTTTTCCCGATACAGATCAACACATGAAACAAGTCTAACAACATTCAGTTCGTGCCTCAGTACCAACGGTCCAGCCGTAGAAGGGTCAAGCCAACGCCTCACATGTGGCACGCCGTACTGCCCCAAACCCGAAGGTTCAAAGGGCAGTTCAAGACGGTCACATAATCGAGTTAAGGTTTGTTGTCTTCTAGAGGGTCCATCGTGTTACTTGCACTACTTAGAACGTCGTTAAACTATGGAAAAATCCAACACTTGGAAATTTCCCGACAGGAGAAAAATTGGGTATTTATATCCGGTCGAACTTTTTAACATATTCAAAAAATTATCCGGAAAGCCACACAGACAAAATTTGATACTCCGATCAAAACACCGAATCCCGAAAACAACTCCAGAAAATTCAACTCTTGAATAAATTTTAAAAATACCCAGAGAACTCAGCACCTGAAACAATGAATTACGGTGCAAACATTTAGGGCTGACGTCACAATTCTGCAGCGGAACCGCCGCCTAAGCTAGGATTATGCCGCGGTTCCGCCGCCGATTACACTGTTCATGCAAAACTTTTTGCGCCGTAATTCTTAGATTTCCCTGCTGAGTTTTCTGCATATTTTTAATGTTGAAAAATCCCAGATTTTAGAAAAAGGACAGAGAACATGGAAATTTTGGCGTTTCGGTTCGTTCGGACTTCAAACTCCGTCTAGACTTCGCCTAAGGCTCTAGCTAGGCTCTGATACCACTGTAGGGTTCCTAGGCACTCTCAAGAGGTCTCACAAGGCATCAACCATGCCAATTTCAAAAATTACGGTGCCGAGAAACCCTAGACTACGGATCTTTGGCTAGATGTCTAGGCGAAACAATAGACTAGTTAATACTTAACTACAAGTAAACGGAAATACAACCTTTGTAGATCCGGTGCTCCACCTCCATAGCTCCGCAACGAAGTCCCCTCGCTGTCCAAATGAATTCTCGGGCTCTAGCGTCGGCTTCGTCGGAGAAATGGCGAGCTAGGTCGTCGATGTCCATGCCGAAGACGATCTACGTCGAGGCATCGCTAGATCAAGCTCCAACTTCACCAAGTGATGAAACTTGTGAAGGAAACACACTCTACTACTTGGCAAGAGGTAGAGGATGAAGAAATAGGAAGTGGGTAGACTTTAGAATTGGTTTTCTCACTCATTTTCATCAATCACCATTGATGAAGAAAGGTTTTCTTCATTGAAGAAGATGAAGAAGAAGATGATGATCATTATGATAAGTTAATAAAAATAGAATAGAAATATTATACTTATCATAACTTTAACCATGGTAAAGTGTAGAGAATTAACTTTAGTTAGGTGGAATGGTTAGGGTTAGAGAAGAAGACAAAAATGGTTGCTTTGGTCAAAGTTGCATGAAGCTTGAAGAAGCTTCTAAGAAAGCAACCATTTGTTTTCTTTTCTCATTCTTTTCATCCAAAAAGAAATAGATAAATAAATGAATAAATAAATAAGAAAATAATAAACCCTAACCATTTCATTAACCAAGGTTTAATTCTTTATACTTAACCAATTTTACATGCACCATCAAACATGATACAAGCATGTGCACAAAATCATATCACATATATAATGCGCACAACCGAGCGAGAAAATCCATCTTAAGTGAACCAATACTAGTTAATGCAAAGTAATATATCAAATATATAATTATGCATTAAATCATTAAATCAACACTTGATTTAACGATCCGGTCATGACGCACACAACCGACTGGTATCATTAGTAACAACTTATCGAATCAACACTTGATCTGATAACCCGGCTATATCGCATATAACCGATCAATGTCACATCGCGAGAATCGAACACAGTATCACATACTGGTATTATTCTCGGTCCCGCACATATCTCATATGCGCTCCTATTTCGTTTCGCTTGAGCCAGGAAACCTCTGTGTAGGACTCTAAAGACTCGTCAATACGCCGGCAGCAGGTGATGATCATATCAAACACCCACAAGCCGCAAGTGGTCTGCTAAACGTAATGGCCACCCGGGTATTGAGCGATCAGAAGATCGACGAGTAAGCCCGCTCACACTCCTGTGAATCCAACCAGTAACACTTACCGTACAGTCCGGTCTGATCGTCTGATATGTCGCATATCTTGCCTAGGGGTGGTAAACGTCAGACCCCAATAGCTCGATAAGTCGTGTTGATACGAGGTCTATTACAATTCGAGAAACTACTGGTAACACTTATCAGTAAATCTCAGCAACCCTGGCCAGGGATTTCCTGTTATAGCCAATCGAACACAGCGCAGCATCAACTCCCTATACCGGGAGAGACGAATCCCCTCCTATCGCTCATTGCCTCCATGTGATTCGGGACTGTACCTAAAAACCACCGTTTTGCACGCCCTCTTGGACGTGGTAAGATGGAAATCAAAGCACAGTGGGAACCACACAAGGCTCTATGACGATCTCGGGTCAACAGACTACTCTGTACCAGTGTCACAGAGAACTGCCATCTGACGTAAGGTATAATACCATCTGGGAGTTCTCGGCGAGTCCGTCCAGTGTACCCAGTCTCTACTGAGCACCCGTATATCATCTCTGATGTCAAACACCGATGGATATGGGATCATCCATCGCCCATCTGTATGGGTCGAGAAGGTATACGCTAGTCTACTCTGGAATATCGATGCCCCGTCTCGATACACCCACGACTAGGGACTTTGAAGGATGTACTTATGGACTACCATGTCCCCACTAGTATGATCCGCATAATAGTCCAGGTAGTCAAGTACACATCCTAAGGGCTTTACCAACATGTAATAGAGAGACAATCTGTGTACACGTTAAGGTAAAGAGTAACCAGATAGCATACTATCATGTCGAGCAAGAAAGTCCTCCCTATATATGTCCCAGCATCCACTACAATATACATCCTATGTATAGTAATGGCCTCTAGGGCATACATATAACTAACAATACAAGTATCTACATTTTCGATCAACTTGAAGAATCCCGATACTTGCAACACCTGGTTCTCTACTTTATTCAAATACTTATAACTTCTCAAAATTCAGACCCTGTGTTTCCATGAAACACATATCTAAAAACTAGAGAAGTCATAAGTAAACCGAATATAGTACGAGGACCAACCCCTCTGTCCTGATGGACCCTGGACAACATACAATACTCTGTATAAGTCCCTTGAGTCTGGTAACTCATTCACTATGTGTCGTTGGTTGAAAACTGTACTTATGGTTAAGAAGAATTACACCGTTGTTTAATGCTCCTTACCCAACCATCCACTGATATAAGTAAATATCATAGACATAATTTCAAAAAGGTATATCTCACTCTATGAAAATTGACGTACAGATATATCAATTTGAAATTGGTGCATAACAGCGGATATTCAAAACCAAATATTTGCCGAGCGGCAAACAACCCAGGTGACTTCCTCAAATATTACCGATTACAACGAATCCCGATATAATGAGGATGATCACCAAATTCCCAATAACTTACTCCCACTCATCATCTGTAAAACCATACAGATGTGAGAATCATACCTTGTAAATACATACCCTGGAGTAAGTATCTAATTGGGAAATCAGTTTTCATTTAACAGTACACAGTGAAACTGAAACATTGAAATGTTTCGATGAGGTATCCCGGTATTCCTAGTAATGCCTATTCCATTATCCAGGTTCACGACTGTAACTGTATAATTCTTTGCCATCTTTCCAAATCCCTTTATATGTCTTTAGTCATTACCTTCTGCACACCCCTTTAGGCAAAATGGTTTTCTTCCTTCCCTACCGTTCGGCACCAGCCTATGGTTTGGAAGAAGACTATCCAATAAGCATAATGGGTGTACTGTCCTAATCCTAGGAGCACTCGCAATGCGAGAGAAGGTGAAGATAAAAGACACCTGAATAAATCTTATTCCTATTTCTCCTGAACCAGAATCCATCCTCGAACTGGAACAAGTTCCTTTCGAGTTCGTATATAACCATACAATGGAGTATCCAATAAACTGTGGATCTTCGTAGTGATACGGAGTGTCCTGGAGAAATACAAAGGTGATTTAGGATTGGCGAAGAAATACTTGGTTTGGTCGTGAATAGCAGTCGCAATTTACTTTGCCCTCTTACTAATCCCTTTATATGTCTTTACTTAACACCTTCTGTACACTATCGTTAGGCTAATTGGTTTTCTTCATTCCCTATCATTCGGCACCAGCCTAAGGTTTGGAAGAAGACTATCCAATTTGCGTAATAGGTGTACTATCTCCTAAACCAAGGAGTACTCGCAACCTGAGAGAAAGTAAAAGGAAAAGACAATTGAATAGTCCTATTCGTTTTTTCCAAAACCGGAAACCATCCTCGAATAAATTCCTTCGAGTTCGTATATAAGCATACGATGGTTTTGTCCAATGGAAGTGGACGTTCGTAGTAATATGGGGTGTCCTGGAGAAAAGAGTAAAAGTAGGAGTGGCAATGAGGTTAGCGACTCTGACAATCCAAAAGCCAGTGTTAAGAAGGTTCGGTCAACTTGGTCACTGAGTCATTGTCTTAGGGTCGGGTCAATGGTCGCTGCCAAAGAAAGAGAGAAAAAAAGCACTCAGCGTGCACTCTAACCTAGATCAGAATGGTTACCAATTTATCTAATCTGGAAACCTCCCACTGTCATCTCAAATTCTCCTCCAAACCTGAAAGAAGAATTAGTCGAGATCACCCGAGGAGTAAACTAACTCATCAGTGGGAATCGGGATCCAACTATCATCGCATGATAACGTGATGGAATCCACTCACGTCATCACACTCCAGAAGGTATGCGCATATCTGGCAAGTTTCAGTTCTTTTGAAACTCCCGATGTGATTTTTGCCCCATGCTCTTATGACCTTGGCGTGAGGTCAAAATATCATAAGCCACATGTCAAGTTCTACCCATCATTGTCCAGGTTAATTTCAACCCACCCGTACATACCCTTGACGTAGGCCAAAATACTAGTACGACTGTCCCAAACCAACGCATCTATCTATGCAACAGATAAATACCCGGCAGCTACCAAACACTATGCCTTAGCGTGAGGTCAAAATACATAGCTTGAATAGTACCGAATATTTAACTGAAATGATGGAGGGCTACGAATGGTTGCTGGAGAAAACTTTTAACGTAATGAACTTGATATCGTTGAAAGAACCGGATAGCTTTTAAAAATATAGTGACGAAAACCTTCGCTAAAGAGGTCACTCCCGGTGAAGGGATCTCGGCTCTTTCCCCGTAGAATGAGGTGCAGGATATTCCAACTGAATACCACGATGCAAAGCAAAAGTAATCGGCTATTGTGAAGTTATTGCCCTGACGCAAACTTCTGTCCAAGGGGTCACTCCCGGTGAAGGGATCTCGGCCCTTGCCTCGTCGACTGAGGAGCAGGATATTCCAACTGAATACCACGATGCTAAGCAATAGAGAACGTCCTTGAAATAACAGCTTTTTGAAAAGTGTTCCAACAACATCAGATTAGGTTTGTTTTTAACTTGCATTGATCCAAATCAACGCAGTCCCATCAATTGATCACACCACAAAGAACGAAAATATACTGATGTACGTATATGCCATCCGCATTCGCCACTGGGTCCCGTCATTACCCGTTAGGTTAGCTAACTAACGACAGAGCGGGGACTGGACTAGCGCTGATGCAAAACATATACAACATCTACTAGTATATATCAATATATAATATTTCGCTCAAGGCGTGATAAAATGCAACATCACAGAAATGTACAGCATCACAGAATAATACAGATATCTGGGATCCCTGGGTTTCACAGAGCCGCTACTGAAACCCGACGTTCCCCTGGTCGTGTGGATAGCCTGTGCAATGAAATCCTAGACCCCTACGGGCGCGGCAAGTTACCCGCCAAAACCTGAAGCGAGGCAGCCCCCTTCAGCAACGTGAATGGACCACCCAGCACTTCACGGAATCCGGTAACTTGGGCACCCCTCCTGGGTCAACCTGTACCCCCTACGAGTGCGGCGAATAGCCCGCCAATTCTAGAGTGAGGCCCCCTCCGTCTCAATGCCATGAGATGCGGGCTCGTTGCCCTCTAGAACCCGGCTACCCGTGCACCCCTCCGCGGGGCAATCCTAGTACAGAAAGTAAAATATACATACAACGGGTACATCGACCGCAACCTGGTCGTGCCCCAAAATAACAATACAAACAGGCAGTGACGGCAGTCCACATGTCGGACGCTCGCCCCGCAATATCAAATGTACATAATACAACAAAACTGTACTACCACTGCAACCAGGCTATCCCCCACGACCAATCCGCAACATCACAACAATACACAGAACATCAACGTGAAGGTCACGTTCGCAAATCCGTCTAACCGGACTATAGCAGTTAGACAGGATTTACCGATCAAGTGACATTTACGGTCGCAGATATAATGCAAATACTGTGAACTAATGTGTTTAAAATATCCGATCGATCAAATTTTACCAAGTTAGCCCCCAAGCACTATTATAGCACATGAAGAAATCTGGGCCCAAAAATTAATATTCCAAAACCCCTATTTTCAGCCCAAAAGCCCACTGGAAAAAATTGGCACAATGATAACACAGAACCGCCGCGGAACCGCGGCCAGAAGGGGGTTTTGGCCGCGGTTCCGCGGTCTTCTTGTTGAATCATGTTGTCGAATTTTAACAGTAGGCTTATAAGTCCATGCACATACTTCTGCAACACACTGAAAAATTTTTGGAGCACAAAAAATTTTAACAGAGAACTGATGCTTGAGAAAACGCGGATTTTGGAATATTTGTTCGATCGGAAGTGTAAACACCTTAGACCAAGCTAGACTAGCTTAATGGCGAGGCTCTGAAACCACTGTAAGTGCACGGCGGCGCCTCGGCCGTCAATCCGACGCCGGAATGCGGAAGCGATGCTTAACTTTAATTTTTCAAACTGGCACCACCGCGCATTATAAAACCGGATCGTGCCATTAACTAGTCCTAGCTAACTACTAGAAGGGAAGAGAGATATACCGAGCGATCCGTGTCCTCCGGTCTTCTCGTCGTCGTCCCGATCTCCCGCGGAATGTCCGGTCTCCACCTCCTCGCCGGAAGGGCACTACGTCGCCTGCGTCTTTTACGGGCTCCCACCTCTATACCGAGGCAATTCGGGCACGAAGTTGGCGAGCCGACGTGCTCAAGGTTTGCTGTAGGATATAGTGTAGAAACATGTCTCATTTGGGGTTATGGAGTTGCCTTTGGTGGAGGAAATGATATATGGAACTTTTTAGAGGAACTTGGGGATTTTAGAACATGAAGAGAGCAAAATCCCCATGCTAAAAGTTTTGGACAGCCCATCCCCAACAATGGCCGGCCATGCATAATGGGAGAGTGAGAATGAGAGAGAGGTGAATGGATGATGGAACCACAATCATAATGCAAGGGAATAAAGATAATCATGAAGGGAAATGATCACAAACAAATCCACACTCCAAAACAACCATCATCAACCACCATGATTGCTCACAAAGTCAAGCAATCATGAACCATGGAAAGTCAAGGGATGGTCCTCCATCATGATCCAACAATATGCAAAGACCCCTTCCAAATTGCTTATTTGCACAAATGCAAATAAGCCCTCCTCCACCAAACTTCGGCCAATGAAGGATACAAAGAAATATGGCCGAAACAAAAAGCAAACTGGCAACTCCAGAAAACTGGTCCCGTAATAAATTACAGGAAAACCCCGATACTGTGTATACACACCCGCATCTGTATTCCGACCGAAATACAAATCCAATGAGACAAATCTACACTGTACTATACTAGGATCCGGCTTAAACAAAAGCCGGCTAGTATTATCTGTCCGATCCTGACCCGTACGATAGCGCACGTATCTGATCGAACCCTGCCATATCTCTATACGACCTCTACAGCGTTTCGCCCGAAAACTTGAGCAACTGAATGTGGGGGACTCTAAATACTCGTCAATACTATGGCTGTGGATTTAACCACTAGCACGTCAGAGGTATTAGCCATACATGACGAGCCACCAGCTATTGACCGAAAGGGACGTCGATGAGCGAACTCATCCTGACACCCTACTGAGCCTGTCAGTGACAATATCCATACAGTCCGGTCCGTTATTCTATGAGCATCGCATGGCGGGCCTAGGGGGTTGGTAAAAGTCAGACCCCCAAAAGCGGTACAAGTCATGTCGGAGTGTAGCCCAGAACACCCTGAGATACTACTGGAATACCTACCAGTAAATCTCCTACCTCGGCCGAGGGCTTTGTGTAATGGCTCTCCTAGACACAGCGCGACCTCACCCCCAATACCGGGAGAGACGAACCCCTGAAGATCCGCTCACTACCTCCATGTGGCTCGGGACTGTACCCAACTAAAACCTGTTTGCACGTCTCCTTTGAGCGTGGTAGGGTAGTAATCAAAGTACAGTGGGAACTCACACGAGACAAATGATGATCCTCAGGTCGATGAACTAACCTGTACACATGTCACCAAGGAACTGCCATCTGACGTCAGGTATAAGACCAACTAGTATGTTCCCAGCGAGTCCTGTCCGGTGTATTCATGACCCAATGAGCACCTGTATACATCTTAGGTGAACCAACTGACACCAGTGGCTTGTGAGACCGGCCACCGCCCCTCGTGGGGTCTCGACTGTATACACTAGTCTACTCTGGAGTATCGATGCCCTGTCTCGAAACTCCCATGACTACGGACCTTTTAAGGATGTGCTTATAGACTACCAGCTTCCACGTATATGATCGCCCTCATACTGCTGGCAGTCAAGCAAGAATCCTGGGGGCTCTATCAATGTGTAATAGCGACATGTCAGGTCACCTAAAGCAGTACACGATGATAAAGATAAACCAGATAGCATACTATCATCTTGAGTAAGACTGTCCTACCGGGATAGGTCATCCCTCAATCATTGCAATCACGTGCCTGTGATCCAATAATTGACTCTGAGGGCACTATCTCCAACAGTTTTCAAATGAGATATACGTGATATTGATCCGTACGATATGGGTATGATTTGATAAGTTTGTACGAGGGGTTATGCCGTACTTAAAATGATATGGATATAGCGATATGACGAGCTATAATACAATGATGTATAAATATCGTAAATGATGAACTTGGTATGCCGAATAACGGACAATTTATTCTTTGATTGGTACAGATAAATTATGTTCTGTTTTAGGAAGTAATACTGGTATGGGCTATATTATTTTAAAAACCCCGGCTCGTTGTCTTTTAAATAAACTACCAGGATGCGTGCCAATTTCTAAAACAAACATCTCTTTTAAATCTTAGGCAGCTTCCTTATTTTAAACTTAACGTTCCGATCATTTCTAGAAATAATGGTATAGCTCATAACAAGTAATTACAATAAGTACGTTTAGACTTCTTATAGGGTTGTATTACGTATTCTATATTATATGTTTTCGCGCTACGTACACTCTTATAAAACACTGCACAAATACCAATGAGTACTATATTGCACAAGCACTTAACTATATGTTACACTACAGCTTATTGATATTGCCATGTCACAGTAGAATCGTTCGGTTATATATGCGTTAATATGTAGACTGATACAACATAGAACACTTGCACAAATACTATTGATTTCCATGTTGCACGAGGACAGACGTATATGCTACACTACACATCATTAGTAGTGCCATGACACATTAGAATTGAATTTATTATGTTATGTGATATTATTACGTAGTCTTTTCCTATTCATGTTGTAATACTATAGATGATGTATTTGATTTCTTGAGATTTCTGAGTTCTACTCCTGATGATATATATATATATATATATATATATATATCGGTTGTATGGGACACTGTTATATATACACATATAGTATATCATCAATACAAACTATGCAATTATTCTTATTCCTTATTTGATATTTGATATGATTAGTAAAACGTCCACCATGAGTTTTGTGTTTTCTGGTTTTATTCCGGACCGAGTGAGGGAGATATACGGTCGCGGATTTTTATACTATCCAGACTGGGTAGGGGAGATATACTGTTGGATACATGGTGGACCCAAGTCGAGACCGAGGGGCAGGAAGCTGCATTGAGGCGGGGGAGCCTAACGAGGATACTCGATTCCGGAGATAAAAACGAGCATGGCCGATATCCAGGGGATACTGACCGGGGTTCGACTTGGTGCGACAGATATCCAGGGGATACTGATCGTAGCCAGGATATCGGGTGGCGATCATCTATTGAGGTGGTGTCGACGATATCTGTATTTATGTGTCGATGGTGGACACGAGAGCTTTCGGATTTCGATGTCGATGATGAACATATATATATATATTGGTATATATTGATATGATCACTATCATGAGGTACACATTTAGAGATTATTAGTGGATCCAACCAGGATTGATCCGGAGGACAGTACCTGCATATATATCGGTATAGGCATTCATATACAAATAAAAGGATTCAAGTACGAACTATAGATTCATGATTTTGATTCATTAGACATTAGGATGTTATACTTAGGATTGCATGATAATTAGTATTGCACATACATGTCATATAGCATATCAGTACAGATTATGATAGTACTATACTTATGACCTAGGTATCGTCATACATTTCGATTTCTACCTTTAGATGTACTTTTATTCTCTGAGTTGGCAACTCATCCCCGTTGTGCCATAGTTTATTTCAGGTTTGACTGCTTGGATTATCAGCGGTTTGGGCACACATTCTTTTAGGGATTGATGGGTAAGTGAGTTATTATTGTATCATACTCATACTTGATTATTCATTTATTCTTATATCTAGTGGAAACTCCATCAGCTTAGAAATGATATACAGTGGACTTAGAATCGAGACTTAGAGTTTATGGGTGGTAATGTTACACTCTTTAGAGTTGACATCTGTTACAAATTTGTTTGGTTGTTCCGTCTTTTAGACGTGAAAGCGAGCTTCCGTTGGGAAGCTATTTTATTTTGTTGTATCGGGTTTTTATAAAAATGCAAAGGAGGTGATGGCATGTTTTCAAACGTCACAAAGGCTTTTCAACATACTTAGTTAAATTTAGATGTTAATTTAAATCGATATTATCGGCTGATTATTTAAACCTCACCTCCAATATTTTTTAAAAGGGTTTAGATTCCGGGTTTTCGGCTTACTTAAACCACGTCGATGTCTTGAGATGTCACGCGATTTAAGTGGCGGTCACGTGTCACATTTGGGTCGTGACACCTAGGTTGAAGACAATGAGAGATATATGAAACCCTAAGGCTATACAAGTGTTTATATAAGGCTAAGAAAGGTTGGAGAACAAGTAATAGAAAATACCGAAGAATCTAATTACTAACAGTTATGATTATCTAAACTAATTACTTTGTTAGATGTTGTTGCAAGACTTTAGAATCTTCAAAAGACGAAACCTTACATCTCATATTAATTTATTTTAAAAGACGATAATGCCTATAAAAAATCTCATCGAATGGCCTTAAATCGACCGCTGATCCGCCATTGTTTTTTTGGCTTCATAGCTCCATATTTTTCTGTGGTTTTATCATCAATTTAGATGATTTTTAAGAACATAAAATTTTGAATATCTCGTTGTATCTTTGTAGATACAGAGATCTTCGAATTGTTCCCAAATTTGGCATATAATTAGACAGGTTGATTTGTTGTTTTTGATTTAATTTAGTTTCTCTAACTGATTGGTTGTTATGATGATTGATTCACCTCTATTGGTTGCAACCTTTGCTGGTTTGTAATGATATTCCCAAATTTGTTCCAAATTTTCAAATTGTCTTTTGATTTTCTGAATAATTCCCTTAAGTCTCTACTATACGCACGTAATCCTTCTCTTAGGATAAGTTTACGTTCTTTTGCATCCAAACCTTATTATCTGTAATAATTTACAAAAGATACCCGGACAATCATAAAATATAACAATAAAATGATAAATGAGTTCGAAAAATGTGCAATAAATTACACCAATCAAATAGCCCCACACTTATCGCTACTTCTCGAGAAAATCTTGGGTTTCAAACTCTAAACTAAACTAAACTACTATCTAACTAAATTCTGCTCCTACTCATATTCCTATAAAAGAAAATAAAGAAAAGAAAAATAAGAAAATGAAAACCATATACAAAGATAGAAATAGATAAGAAAAATACGAAAAACAAGAGTTTAAATCTCACTAGATTTTCAGTCGTCATGAACCATGCCTTAATAGACTTTGATCTATACCGAAAATTACTTCCTCATCATTCTTCCAATCTTTCCTGCCTATCTTGCTTCCAAAAATGATCATATACCCCTACGTGTGTGTAAAAAAAACTCTTATCTACACTCGGAGTATTTAATTCAAGCTCCATACTCTTGCCCTTAGCTCCTTATTACTTTTTAATTGATGGATTTGTTTCCACATTTTTCATACGACCGTTAATGCTTCATGAGGCACTTACCAACTGATTACTGAATGTGATCACTTATTGGGCGTAAATAGCAGTATCCTAATCTTGCAACACCTAAGGCACAACAATTGATCCAAAACCAGTTGGTCTAAATCACTAGGTGATGAATCACCCTCGCTGAATTTTTTTGCGCTACCTTGGTAATTGCAAGACAATGTTTATTTTTTTATGATATTAATTTTTCTTTTCCGTATTAGGGAATTACAGACAAGTGAATGACAGATCTCTTCTTCTATCCTAAGCTTCAAGATATGTGCATGTGCGTATAGTAGGGATCAACGTTCAAATATTTAGACTCAAAAATAGGCTCCATTTATATATTTTCAAACCTAGCAACTCCTTCATGATACTAGCTTTTTAGGAACGAGCTCATGACAACTTGTTACTAGATCTATTTAACCATCTCTTTTTCTTATTTTTCTTAAAATCCCTCTCTCTCTCTCTCTCTCTCTCTTTTATATACATTTTTTATTTTTTCATTTCTATTTTCAAAATTTTCTGATTTTTTTAGAGAACCTAAAAATAAAAGAAAATGTTTGTAGAAAACCACCCCCACACTTAAATCAAACAATATCCTCATTGTGTTAGATTACATACCTTATTATACCCGCATAATTATGCTTATCTTTTCCGAAATCTTCCCGATTTTAAATTCTCAATACCTATAAAAGAAGATGTTGGTGTATATTTTGGTATCCAAACTAACTTAGGTTTATGTGGGTAAATTTTGGGGACCCATTTCAAATTGGTATATAAAGAGATATTTCTTTTCAACTCACAAGAATATGTAAAGTGACCATGTGCACCACAATAGTGACAAGTGTGATTAGATGTACCCATGAAACTAGATTTATGATTAGAATAGTGGTTGAAAAATTTAGATGAAAAGAATTTTTGAATTTTCGAAGTTTTAAGATTAACATCTCCTTTATTAAAAAAAATTCCCTTTGCTTGGTAAAGGATCAATCATTTCCTATCTTTTTAAAAACTTAACAAAAAAACTGTTAAATCATTATTTTTTTTCTTGAAGGAAACAATTTCCTCGATCAACTTTCCTTGAGAAATACATGACAATTTTAAAGAATCAATTTCTCTTTTTAAAGATGAAACCAAATTATCATGATCATTTCTTAAAACATCACATGACAAAATAAAATTTTCATTTTCAATGTTTAAAGTATCAATATTTTTTGATTGAATATCAATTTTTGAAAGTAACTCAATTTTCTCCTTCTCGAATTTATCAATTTATGCCAGAAAATAATTTTTCGCTTTTTCTGATCTATCAATCAAAACAACATTTCTCAAAATTTCTTGTGAACTGGTAGAAGATTTAAAATTATCAATTTTACTAGTAAAATTTTTAATCAAACCATCATTTTCTTCCCTTAAAGAATTTCGAGACAAAATCAAATTCCCTTTTTCGCTTTTCAAAAATTTATTCAACGAAACCAATTCCTTTTTCTCCTTTTATAACAACAAAATTTTCTTTTCAAGGGAACTATTTCGAGACATTACCATATTAAGTTGATGATGAAGACTAGGAGAAGTATCATTAAGTTGATCATGTGTATCAACAACAGAAGAATTGCTTTCATCGTCATCACTATTAAATGCATCCTCTCTAGATGTTTCTTTTAGCTCTTTTAACCCACCATCCTCAAAATTAAACATCTTATCATGAGAAATTCCTTGAATCGTATTAACTTCGCGATTTTGATCATATATGTCGGTTTGTTGTCTTCCTAGATTAAAAATATTCAATTCCATTTTTAGATTCCTAAAGGTAAGCCGCACAGAACCATTACGACAGTTGATCAACGTGTTTGAGGTAGGTAAGAATAGTCGACCCAAGATCAATGGAATTTGGTTTCTAGTGTTAGATACGGGTTGCGTTTCTAGAACAATGAAGTTTATAGGGAATATAAATCCCCCTATATTAAATAACACATCCTTAATTTCACACTTCGGTTTCTTAATGGATCGATCGACCAATTGTAAAGTAATTTTCATGGGTTGAAGATCACCCAATACTAGCTGTTCATAGACCGAAAAAGGTAGAAGGTTCACACTAGCTCTTACATCAAGTAAAGCTCGGTTTATGACCTTGACACCTGTTAGTGATATATGCCCAAGAGGCCATTATTGCATCATACTGGTTTGTATATTACTTAATGGAAGCTTGGGATATTAACAGTTATATTGACAGTCTTGCTCAAAATGGTAGTATGCTACCTGGTTTGTTTCTACCTCAATATTTGCATGTGTTTCTTTTAGCATATCGCTTATACATATTGGTAGAGCCTGTAGGATCATTGCTTGATTACCGGCATTGTGATGGCAGTCACACTAGTGGGGGCTGGGTAGTCTATAAACACAACCTTATACAGGTCCCTAGTCGTAGGATTATCAAGACGGGGCATTGATACTCCATAGTAGACTAGTGTAAACACTTCCTATCCCAGCAGGGGAGATGGTCTGTCCCACAGCCATTAGTACGTCGTACTGGAGTTAGTATGCAGGTGCTCATTAGGTTATGAGTACACTGGACAGGACTCGTTGGGGACTACTGGTGGGTATTATACCTATCGTCGGGTAGCAGTTCCCAGGTGACATGAGTACAGCTTAGTCCATCGACTTGACACCGCTACTTCGCCTCGGTGTGTTCCCAGTGTACTTTGATTACTACCCTACCATGGCTCAAAGGAGTCGAGCAAACAAGTAGTAGTTGGGTGCAGTCCCGAAGCACTTGGAGGCAGTGGCGGTTAGATAGGATACATCTCTCCTGGTATTGGGGTTGATATCGCGCTATGTTCGGAGAGCCACTACACAAATTCCCTGGCCAGGGCAAGCGAGATTTACTAGTAGGTATTCCAGTAGTTTCTCAGGGCGTTTTGGGCTACACTCCAGTATGACTTATTACGCTATTAGGGGTCTGACGATTACCGCCCTCTTAAGCCCGATATGCAATACTCTTAGACGAACAGACCAGACTGTACGGAGATTGTCATATACAGGCTCAGTAGGAGTTTGTATGGGTTTTCTCATCGGCCTTCCCATCGACAGATACCTGGGTAGCCATTATGTGCAGCTAGTACCACTTGCTGCTTGTGGTTAAACCCACTGCCAGCATACTGTCAAGTCTTTAGAGTCACACACAGAGGGTTTCCCTATATCGGACAAAAGATGTAGATGCCGTATGGTTTTACGGCAGGGCTTCGATCACTTACGTATACTTGTGCACGTATAATGATCGGGCGGATAATACTAGTGGGCTTTGGTTGAACCGCAATCCTAGTATTATATTGATGGATTATTTATGTCGCATTGTATTCGTATTCTTCGGAATACGGATGCGGGTATGTATATACGGGTGAGAGGCATTCTCGTAATTTCTTGGGAAAGCTTCTAGAAGGAGATCCCTTATTAGGGTTTTGTTTTCTTTTATGAATTAAAACCTAATTTGGGTGGAGGAAAATGAGGTGGAGATATTTTTTGGATGAAGGGTGAGTCATTCAGTTGACCAAATAGATATTTTGAAGCATGGAGATAATTGTGAGATATTTATCTCATCAAATATCATATGCTTCATTATTCTCACATGTGAGATGCTTCATTCTTCCAAGCTCATTATTCTTCACTTGCTTTTTCCTCAAGCTTCATCTTCTTCCTCTAAACCCTAAAAGTCTTATGAGTTGAGAAACCTAGGGTTCCAAGAGACGAACTAACCCATCTTATTTCTGTACATCACCTAGGCCATCTGTTTTAGCAAGCTAGTTACCTTAGTTACCTTGGATTTGAGGTTGGAGCTCAAACTATAGACTCTCAGGTGTATCTTCTTTGACTCGAGGAAGCCGACAAGGAAGCTTCAATCCGTTATGATCCTTGGAGCCTACGATGAGGAGGAGGACAACAAATGTAACAAATCCAATTTCAATGTACAGAAAATTTTTTAAAAGTTAATGCACAATTAGGGGATTTGCAATACTGTGTACACTATAAGTATTTATTTTACTTTAGAACAGTAAGAAACTTCTTGTAGCACATTGGTAAAGCCTTGCACTGTTATGACGTAACCCTTGTGATCGAATCCCCCCAACCACATTATCTTTTTATTATTTTCTTTTAATCTTTTAGAAGCCCAAGGGTTTACACGTGCACTACACGTAATATGATAAGTTACAGAATAAATAAACAAGTGCACGAGGGTATATGAGGCGACGGTGACACATGGCACAAATCCAACCCCATTCCATCGGATTTCGATCAGTGAAAATACAATAAAACCTGGTACCTCCGGTTCCCCCCATAGGTAATGCCTTGTGATTTTTGCCCGAGCAACCCTTGGCCTACCCCTCAACCTTAATATTGTTTGTTTACTCTGAATTGATCCAGAGTACAATAAAATGCCATTTAAACCAATTTTTAATGCAAATTTTAATGCATTCTTTAACCCTCTAAACCCAAATTTTCCCTATAAAAACCACATTCCATTTCAACCATCGTCACTCAGAAATTCTCTGCCAAAACTCTCAAAAATTCTTAAGTCCTTATAGTGTGCAAGTTGAGTTAGGAAAGGCTGAAGTTCCGGCGAAGTTCCGAAAAGATTCCGGCAACAAAACGATGCCCCGACGCCTTCCTTAGCTTCCTCTCTCTCTTCTCTTGTTCCCAATCTAGTAAGTCCCCTCTCCCCGTCTCTTCTCATCTTATAAAAACTTTCATTTATAAAACCTGACGGAAGCGGAGTTAATCCGACTTCAGATTTTGTTTTCTTTTCAAAATTCATTTTTCTTAATCAATAAAATACTATACTCTCATATCATGTTTAGAAAACATTAACAAACATATTAAAACAAGTTTCATCTCAAAAGAATCTTTTATGCAATTTTTATTGTATTTTTACTGTAAAATACCACATACTTTAGATTCCGCCATAATTTACATAATACTTGTATTACCTTTTAATAACTCACGAGCTAATGACCTACCTCATTACAACACACTTCTTTTACATAGCACGATGAAATTTGGGAAGATAGTTATGGGATAATACGACACTACAAATAAATACCATTAACTTGCAAAACCGTTTCATTAAAAAGTGTATCAAACAATTCCTTGCAATTGCACCTCTACAACTCACTTTTGTGGACTCCGTTCGGGATGGTGCGGATTATCGCAAATCCTCCGGCCTAATAGAGTGAGATGCAGACCTTCGAAAGGAGCTTTCGATCTCGATGGAATTTTAATGCATTTTTTCTTTAGAAAATGAGATTTTTACAAAAATAAATAAAATTTATTTTTATTAAATATATATCTATTATCAAAATATCTTTTTTTATTTTATTATATAAATATTCCAAGTTTTCTAAATCAAAGGAATCGCTATTACTTGAAAATACCATCCAAATACAAAACAATTCCAATATTTCAATAAAATACCATATACTATGAAAACTGGGTTCTACTCACTAGAAATTTCACTTTTATAAAATATACATCTATGAAAACCCTAAAGACGATAATTAAATTCTTGTGGTGTATTTTGAAAGTTATATCAAAATTATTTTTACATAAAACCCCCTCAAGTTATACTAAATTACAATAAGGACCCTAGTAAATATAGGTTTTAGCGGAACCAATTCCCTTGGGCCTCAGGGAGCCGGAGAATGTGGGTGCTTGCCTATCTAAGATATACATTCTAACAAACGGTGTTATCAACACGGTAATTGTCTTGGAAACATACACAAATCCTGCCGTCCATGTGCAGCAGTTACCGATAATATCAAAACTAATTCAGGATTTCATGTTCTTTTCAAAGTGTCTGACTCAGACTGAGTGTCAATCTAATCAATCTAACTTGAATATGATTCATGTATAAACTACAATAGAACATGAATCCATGAATCCGTCTATTCAATCTATATCAATCTATATTGACTGAACCGAACCATGGATATACTCCGTCTACATGACTCTCCATTTATATCCATTCCATTTACTGATAACATAGTTTCGGCAAGTCATCCATCTATATAAAATACAATACAATCAATACAAAAGACATCGCGGGGTTTATAAGGGGTAGATTGGTACGGAATGTGTTAGAAGTGACACAAGACTGTAACCTTAATACACCTAACCTGAATATCCATTGTCGTTATACCGTGTCTGAATGGTTCCTTGGACTCCGTATACCTTAGTATCCAGAATAGTGGGACTCCTCTCGTATACACTGGCATATTTTGTACCAAGCTATAAACAACATCGTTAACAATATAATCAAACATTACTAGCCTTATTCTCTTTCTGTCTATTCTATCTCTACTCATCTTTGGGACCTACCGAGCGATTGTTCGTTGATGACATTCCTTTCTAATTTCTTTAGAATGTCGTCAGGTGTTTCGGACACATTAAAGACCGATCCCAGCACTGAGGATTTAAAGCAGTTTTCTTTTAACCCGGAGCTTTAGACACTTGTACATATTTATTTCATTTTAGTATGCCATTGTTTAGGCATCGCTTTCTATTCATGTATTTACATTTCAGTTGTACCTGTAAAAGAATGTTTAACAAATAAAGTTGCTATTCATTTCCTGTCTCTTGTGTACTTTACTTTATATTACTTAGATACACTTAGCGTGTTTGCTTCTCAGTAAATACGTAGCGGCCTCGCCGCGTCCCCTTTCCATACACTGGAAAGCGGGGCATGACAGGTTTTGTTGGCGGACCATGCAGATCAGCTCTGCATGGACATGCGGGTCAATTCTGCATGAAGTGCTAAGCAATATAACATAAGAATCAGTAACTAAAAATATTCTTTACATATTCCTTGAATCTTACAATTTTATATAAATTGAAACCGTACTAATCCAAATTTTTCTTTCAAAGTTATGGATTCCCCAAACAACACCAGCACCAACTTCAACAACACTCCACCACCTCTACCACTTACACCTACTGTCGTTGCTCCGATCAATGAGCAGACGGTACTACTTGAGGCGATCTGCATCCTCCTGGAGGGAAAGCAGCAGCAGACTGCTATTTTGATGAACCGCCTAGGAGCGGAAGCACCTGGGGTAAAGCAATTCCGATCTTTACACCCCATGCAATTCTTGAGAAAAGAGAGCCCTCTAGAAGCCGCGGAATGGGCTCAGCGTATTGAAGATGACCTGGCAGCGGCATAAGTACCAGAGATCTCTTGGGTTCAAGTTGTGAAGGTGCAGCTCACTGACAATGCACGGGTTTGGTGGAAGGCAGAAGAAAGCCATCTTGACCAACCTATCGAATGGAGGACTTTTCGCGACATGTTTGACGCAAAGCACTTCCCTGAGACTACCCTATTCGATATGGAGCAGCAATTTTTTCATCTACTACAAGGTTCGTTGTGGACCAAGTCAGTAGATGAGTATGACACTGAGTTTAACATGCTCAGTAGGTAAGATATGTCTCAATATTCGATTTTCAAATATCACATACTACACAGCTAACACAAGACCTTAACAGGTTCATGACACATTTGATACCAACTGCTGAGATCAGATCCAGAAGATTTTAGAAAGGGTTAGATTCAGAAATCCTAGCTGCTTTAGCTACAGGGGATTTCCAAACCACGAGTTGGCCCTCCATCTGCCGGGATGAGGCAGTGGTGAAGATGAAGGGCAGACCTCAATCTGCCGGGATGAAACGCCCGGCCACTCAGATAGCAGGAGGAGCCTCTTCAAGGCCACCATTTGTGCCCAGGAGACTGAGTGTACCGAACAACCGGCCCAACCCAGCCTTTTGCACCCACTTCAGGAGAGATGGACATTTGGAGAAAGACTGCCGGCATGCAAATCGCCTTTGCTTAGTCTGCGGCTCAGCTACTCATGACATTGGGTCCTGTCCTCATAGACACAACCCAAATGCTGCACCCAGGCATGCAATCACTTATCAGCAGCGCCCAGCTATCCAGGCTCCTGCTCCATGAATCGCACTACTTGCTCTACCTCCTCATGGACCGACTGCACCTCCTCCTCATCAGTTCCATCAAGCCCAACGGGATCCAACCATCACATAGAAGGTATGCAATCTTATTGCAAATTTCAACTATTGAAATTCCCGATGTGGTTTTTACCCCTAATACTCGTGACCTTGGCTAAGGTCAACAAATCACGAGCACTAGTCAAGCTCAACCCGTCATTTCTTGATTAATTAGACCCGTTCACATGACCCTTGGCTAAGGTCAACAAAGTCATATGCCCGTCCTAATTAATCTGCATCATATGCGTTTGTAGGAAGACATCACTTAGCTACCGTACACTACGCCTTCGCTAAGGTCAACAAACGTAGTACGAATACTAAGTACTCTACTTCCTAAAATGACGGAGGGTTGCGGATGATTTTTAAGAAAATCTTTAACGCTTTGAACTTGATATCGTTGTAGAATCAAACGGTTTTCAAAAGGAGTGGCTTAAGCTCCGCAGTTTTGAAATATAGCTTTTTCATAAATAGCCGAGTGGTTTTCAAATCCGATTCTACAACATCTTTTAGGTTTATTTTCTTTACATTAATCACATTAATGTAATCCCATCATTTAAGTCCTTAAGCCAATCACAGAAAAGAAACGAAAATAACACGTACGCTTATGCCATCCGAATTCGCCGCAATGTTCCGTTATGCACCGTTAGGTTACTTAACTAACGGCATACCGGGACGGGACTAGCGCGGGTGTAAAACATAAGCAACGTCTACTATATATCATATATATAATATGTCATTCGTCTCAGATATCACAGAACACAGGCAGCAGAAACATAGATATAACGTGGGATATACTAGGACGTCCGTATTTAGTATTTAGCCAGAATAGAAAATACGGATTCCACAGTCGCGATGAATAGCCAAGCCCACACCCTGGACCCCTACGAGAGCGGCAAGTGACCCTACCAATTCTGGAGTTTAGGAGACCCGGTCTCGACTCCTCGAGATGGCCTCCCACTGAACCCCAGAACCCGGTCACCTGTGCTCCCCTCCTTGGGTCTATCCTAATGCGGAAAAGTAAAATAATATACAACACTGGTGGCAGCAACCTCAACCCGGAAGCGCCCCAAATAAAAGAATATTACATTACATATGAATTTACATGAATGAAAATATAAAAACTCTCATCTCACATAAAAAAAACCCCGGCTATTCAATCGCGACAATCGTGCACATCATATCTCAGCAACACATAATATCTCATATCATCAACGTAAGTAAGTATGCATACACCGATTGTCATCGACATATAGCAACGACAATCGGCAATACCACTACATACTACACTTACGGTCACAGAAAAGAAAGTGTAAAACTGCAATATCTGGAATTCACATTCTCTTTAGACATCGCAAATGCGAGATATCACATATTCCGTATTTCATGTCTCGTAATATGAATTCCATACATTGCATCACATTCCGGATAAACAGACAGTATTGAAGTTGCCGAACGAACGATCAAACACCCAGGATTCACTAAAGCCCAACACTTGAGCAGAGTTCAAACACCTGGAGTGTGACACAGTAGTAGCGGTCCAGCCGTAGAAGGGTCAAGCCAACGCCTCACATGTGGCACACCGTACTGCCCCAAACCCTAAGGTTCAAAGGGCATTTCAAAACGGTCACATAATCGAGTTAAGGTTTGTTGTCCTCTAGAGGGACAACCACAAAAAGACTTGCACGTATCTCCAAAGCATTTAAACCCCGTGAATAGTGAGCAAATGATACTCGTTCAAACACTTCAACACTTTCTAATTTACCCGGAAAAGCTACGAAATGAAAATACCGATCAAAACTATGCGTCCAAAACCATCTCCAGAAAATGCAGTACTATAATCAGATTAAACATACCTAAAACAGTATACTAGCAGATCTAGGAATTATGGTGCAATTTTTATAGCAAGATGCCACTGTACGGCCGTGGAGCCGCGGCCTAAGCAAGGAATTGCCGCGGTTCCGCGGCCATATGAACAGTTCACTTGATCGTATTTCACCATTATTCTTAGTTTTCCCTGCTGTATTTTTTAAGTATTTTTAATCCTGAAAAATGTCAGATTTTAAAATTTGTCCAGAGAGGGTCCAAAAGTTCGTATTTTTTTTTCGATCGGGATTTTTACTTCGTAAAAGCGTCGCCTAATTTTCTAGGTCGGCTCTGATACCAATGAAAGGTTTGTCTAGCACCCTATAATGAGTTTGGAAGCATCACATGTCACAAAGTTCAAGTTTTTATGGTGCTAGACAAGCTTGCAATGGAATCGATCCTAGAAAATTAGGGTTTCGAATGAAAAAGCGAATCAAACTAGGGTTTCGAGACTACAACCTTTGTAGCTCCCTTTCGCTGGACTCCTTGGTGTCTTGGGTGTTGGAAGAAGGTCCTCTTGAAGTCCTCTTACGTCCACGACGATCCACCACGGAGTTCTCCGTCCAAGCTTGCAACTTCGTAAAACCGACGAGAACACTCTAAGCAAGTTGGCTAAAATTGCTTATAATGATGTTGTGGTTTGGAATCTCACTTCAAAAACCTTTCTTTGAGTGTGTTTAACTCACTAGAAAAACCTAGAGAGCAAATGGTGAAGGAGGATGAAGATGGTGGCTTTCTTTTTAACAAGGGTTAATGTGATAACCATAGAAAAGAAATGAAATATATCTTTATATATTTTATTTCTTCTCATGTCCAACCATGGTTAAGTGATGGAGAGTTTATTTAACTTGAGTTTTAAATGATAAAGAGAAGGATAACCCAAGGTTAGAGGTAGGTGAGCTTGGTTAGGTTAAATGAAGAGTGTAGAAGCTAGAAATGATTATCCTTTTCTTTTCAATTTGTTTTAAATACAAAATCAAATAAAAATCCATCACTTAATCTATGGTGTGAGTCTTATATTGCCACCATTTCCATGTGCTAACAACCATGATGGATGGGTTTATGTATGTATGCATGTATGCACATCCATATGTGCATGAAACTAGAAAGAAATAAAGAAACACATGCATGCTTGCATACATCCATCACATACTAGAAAGGTTTCAAGTGAGAAAACTAATGGTTAGATGATAAATCAACACTTGATTTATCAATCCGGTCATATCTCATATGACCCCACCAAAAGCAGGCCGCCCGATCAATGTTCGATATCATATACGCACATTTCAATCGGGTGCATGCGCATATCGCATACGCGCACCACAACGTTTCGCCTGGACTGGGTAACTCCTTTGTGGGACTCTAAGACTCGTCAATACGCCGGCAGAGGGTGATGATCATATCAGGTACCCTCAAGCCGCAAGCGGTCAGCTAAACGTAACGGCCACCCGGGTATTGAGCGATCAGAAGAAAACAAGCGAACCTGCTACAACTCCCGTCGAGCCATCCGGCAACACTACCGTACAGTCCGGTCTCTTCGTCAGATATGCTGCATATCGAGCCTAGGGATGGTAACGTCGACCCTAATAACTCAATAAGTCGTGTCGGTGAATGGTCTATAACAGATCGAGAAACTACTGATAACACTTATCAGCAAATCTCAGCAGCCCTGGCCAGGGACTTACTGATATAACCAGTCGAGCACAGCGCAGCATCAACTCCCAATACCGGGAGAGACGAAACCCCTCCTATCGCTCATTGCCTTCGTGTGTCTCGGGACTGTACCCAACGGCCACCTGTTTGCACGACTCAGTAGAGCCGTGGTAGGGTGGTAATCAAAGTACAGTGGGAGAACACACAAGACTCTATGACGATCTCGGGTCTACAGACTAACCTGTACCAGTGTCACCTGAGAACTGCTATCCGACGATAGATATAATTCCATATAGGAGTTCTCGGTGAGTCCTTCCAGTGTACCCAGTCACCACTGAGCACCCGTATATGATCTTGATGTCAAACATCGATGAATGTGGGAACATTCATCGCCCATCGTATGGGTCTAGTATCATATACGCTAGTCTACTCTGGTATATCAATGCCCCGTCTCGATATACCTACGACTAGGGACGTTCCAGGATATGCTTATAGACTACAGATGTCCAACTAGTATGATCTCCATCATAATCAGAGTAGTCAAGCCGATATCTTCAGGGCTTTATCAGCATGTATGAATGAATAAAAGCATGATCAAATCAACATGTTAGATAAAGAATAACCAGATAGCATACTATCATGTCGAGCAAGAATGCATACTGAATATATATATACATGTATAGATACATCCACTATCATATAATGGCCTCTAGGGCATACATATATCCAACACAATCTTAGTAGCCTCACTTCCAACACTAGCACTCTTCGATACTGGAGCATCTCATTGCTTTATGTCGCAACGGTCCGTCCGACTCATGCGATTCCAGTCAAACCTTTCATATCCAACTGGAATGTCAGTTCAGGGAATGACGTTCTAAAGGAAGTAATAGGATATGACCTGTGTCCAGTGGTCGTCTGTAGCAGAGAATTCTATGATGACTTCAACGTGCTGGACATACCGAATTTCGATGTCGTTTTGGGTATGGATTGGCTCGGAACATCTTTGCTACCATTGACTATCATCAAATGAGGGTAGTCTTCGAGATTCTAGAGCATCCGGTCTTTTATTTCAAAAGTGGAGACCGTACCCTGGAGCCAAGTATATACAAGACGAAACTGAAGAAGGCAGTAACTGCAACACTTCAAGCGGAAGAAGGATTGAATTCAGAGATAGTTTGAGAGTTTGACGATGTATTTCCTGAAGAAATATCAGGTTTTCCTCCCGATCGAGCTCTTGAATTTAGCATTTATTTAGTACCTGGAGCACAACCGAAGATTAAAGCACCGTATCGGTTAAGTCCTAAAGGATTGAAGGAAGTCCGAACTCAGTTGGACGAATTATTGGAGAAATGATGGATTTGTCCCAGCACTTCAAGTTGGGGATCTCCAGTTCTACTTGTGAAGAAGAAGGAAGGTTCATATCGAATGCGCATTGATTATTGAGCTCTGAACGATGTAACTATAAAGAAGAAGTATCCACTCCCACGCATCGACGATCTGTTCGATCTGCTAAGTGGATCTTGCGTTTCCTCCAAATTAGATCTTCGTTCAGGTAATCATCAGGTGAAGGTCAAAGAATCTGATATCCATAAACGGCATTCATAACTCGCTATGGATATTACGAATTTCTTATGATGCTATTTGGAGTAACCAACGCATCGGCTATATTCATGAACCTAATGAATCAAGTTTTTCGAGAGTACCTAGACAGGTTTGTTATCATCTTCATCGACGACATCCTGGTGTATTATAAGAGTCGGAAAGAACACGCCGAACACCTACGAATTGTCCTCGAAACTCTACAACAGCATCAACTCTATGCCAAGTACAGCAAATGCGTGTTTTGGCTAGATCAAGTCGGTTTTCTCGGATATATTGTATGATCCAGCTAAAGTATCAGCAGTAAGCGAATGGCCGACATCGAAATCAGTGAAGGACATTCGAAGTTTCTTGGGTTTAGCAGGATATTACAGAAGGTTCATTGAAGGATTTTCGAAGATTACAACACCCCTGACCAAGCTCACACGTAAAGATGAAGAATTCGACTGGTTAGAAGCATGCGAGCGAGCTTTCGTAGAATTGAAGTCAAGAATGACATCAGCACCTATTCTCATCATATCGGACCAATCGGGAAGTTTTGAAGTGCATTGTGATGCATCCGGTAAAGGATTAAGATGTGTTCTAGATCAGCACGGTAAAGTTGTGGCTTATGCTTCAAGACAGCTAAAGATTCATGAGCGCAATTATCCGACGTATGATTTGGAGTTGGCGTCCGTTATCTTTTCTCTTAAGATTTGGCGCTATTATCTTCTTGGTAAACGAGTGGACATATACATAGATCACAAGAGTCTGAAATATATGTTTACTCAGAAGGAGTTGAATATGCGGTAGAGAAGATGGTTAGAACTCATGGCAGACTTCGACATCAACCTGCAATATCACCCAGGGAAGGTGAATGTAGTACTTGATGCCATTAGTCGCCAACCATTAGCATTAAATCTCACCACACAGTGGAAGTTTCAACAAGACTTGCATCAAATGGAGATTGAAGTAGTCATGCCAAGTAATGCTTCAAGTTTGATGAATTTACAAGTTCAATCCACCATTGTCAATCAGATCAAAGCAGCTCAAGCAAGTGATACTAAGTTGCAAAAGATCAGAGAACAAGTGGAAAGTGTACATCGAACAGACTTCATCATACATGAAGACAAATCTTTGAGATACAACAATAGATTGTGTGTACCAAAAGGTTCTGTGCAAGAAGTGTTGATGAAAGAAACTCACAGCTCTCCTTATTCAGTACACCCTGGAGGTAAAAAGATGTACAAAGATCTGCGTCAAAATTACTGGTGGCATGGAATGAAGCGTGAAGTAGCCAGAAGCATAGCAAAATGCTTGGTGTGTCAGCAAGTAAAAACTGAACATCACAGGATAGCTGGTTTACTTCAACCGTTACCTATCCCAGAATAGAAGTGGAAACACATCACAATGGATTTCGTACCTGCACTTCCTTGCAGCACGAAGGGTAACAATGTCATATGGGTTATTATGGATCGACTCATAAAGTCGGCTCACTTTATTCCATTTCAAGTTGGCCAATTTACTGAGACACTAGAAAAGAAGTACATAGAGATAAGAATCTAAGTAAGATTTGAACTCTTCAATATGTACTTTCTCTGATACCCATGAACTCATGAAGGAAATCGTGAGATTGCATGGAATACCAGTTTGCATTGTCTCCGATCGTGACACCAGGTTCCGATCGCAATTTTGGCAAAGTCTGCAAGCTAGCTTAGGAACAAGTCTGAACTTCAGCACAGCTTATCATCCACAAACAGATGGTCAGTCTGAGCAAACTATTCAGATCTTAGAAGATAAGCTAAGAGCATGTATGCTAGACTTCGGAGGATCGTGGGAAGATCGCCTACATTTTGTGGAGTTTTCAAACAACAACAGCTACCAAGCAAGTTTAGGAATGTCACCTTTTGCAATACTGTATGGAAGGAAGTGTCGATCGCCATTAAGTTGGGACGATATCGGAGATAGAGAACTTCTTGGACCTGAGATGACAGTAGCAACTGTTGACGTAGTTCGTACTATCAGGCAAAGAATGCGCATAGCCCAAGATCGACATAAGCACTTGGCTGATGCAAAGCGCCGTCACTTGGAGTTTCAACCGGGAGAACATGTATTTCTGAAGATATCTCCGAACCATGAAGTGATTCATTTTAGAAGACAGGGTAAGCTTAGTCCGTGGTATACTGGACCGTTCGACATACTCGAACGAGTCGGTGAAGTGACATATCGCTTGGCACTTCCACCTTCATTGGAAGGTGTGTACAATGTGTTCCACATATCCCAACTCAGAAGATATGTGAGTGACCTCAGCCATATTCTTGATCACTCCAAGTTCACCGTACAACCAGATTTATCTTGTGAGCAACAACTTGTTGATATCCTGGACAGGAAGGTGAAGCCACTTCGGAACAAGCAAGTCAACTTGGTTCGAGTGATTTGGAGAAAAGATTCACCAGGAGAATCTATATGGGAACGTGAGGACGACATGCGTGCAAGATACCCTAATTTATTTGTAAACTAGTCCTTAAAATAAATTGTAAATTTCGAGGATGAAATTTTTGTAAGAAGGGTAAACTGTAACAACTCCAATTTCAATGTACAGAAAATTGTTTAAAAGTTAATGCACAATTGGGGGATTTGCAATACTGTGTACACTATAAGTATTTGTTTTACTTTTGAATAGCAAGAAACTACTTGTAGCACATTGGTAAAGCCTTGCACTGTTGTGACGTAGCCCTTGTGATCGAATCCCCCCAGCCACATTAACTTTTTATTAAATTTTCTTTTAATCTTTTAGAAGCCCAAAGGTTTACACATGCACTACACATAATATGATAAGTTACAGAATAAATAAACTTGTGCACGAAGGTATATGAGGAGACGGGGACACATGGTACAAATCCAACCCCATTCCACCGGATTTCGACAGGCGAAAACACAAAAAAAAACCGGTATTGCCGGTTCCCCAGTAGGTAATGCCTTGAGATTTTTGCCCGAGCACCCCTTGGCCTACCCCACTACCCCCATGTTGTTTGTTTACTCTAAATTGATCCAAAGAACAATAAAATGCCCTTTAAACCAATTTTTAATGCAAATTTTAATGCATTCATTAACCCTCTAAACCTTAATTTTCACTATAAATACCACACTCCATTTCACTAATTCTCACTCAGAAATTCTCTACCAAAACTCTTTAAAATTCTCAAGTCCTTATAGTGTGTAAGTGGAGTTAGCAAAGGGTAAAGTTCCGGCGAAGTTCCGAAGAGATTCCAGCAACGAAACGACGCCCCGACGCCTTCCATAGCTTCCTCTCTCTGTTCTCTTGTCCCCTAGTCAGTAATTACCCTCTCCCCCTTTCTTCTCATCTTTTAAAAACTTTTATTTATAAAATCCGACGGAAGCGGAGTTAAACCAACTTCCGATTCAGTTTTCCTTCAAAAATTCATTTTTCTTAATCAATAAAATACCATACTCTCATATCATGTTTAAAATATTAACAAACATATTAAAACAAGTTTCATCTCAAAAGAATCTTTTATGCAGTTTTTATCGTATTTTTACGGTAAAATACTACATACTTTACATTTCGCCATAATTTACATAATACTTGTATTACCTTTATTTAAATCATGAGGTAATGACCTACCTCATCACAACATACATCTTTGACATAACACGATGAAATTTAGGATTATAGTTATGTGATAATACGACACTACAAATAAATACCATTAACTTGCAAAACCATTTCTTTAAAAAGTGTATTAAACAATTCCTTGCAATTGCGCCTCTACAACCCACTTTTTGGGACCCCGTTTGGAATAGTGCGGATTATCGCAAATCCTCGGGCCTAGTAGAGAGAGATGCAGACCTCCGAAAGGAGCATTCGATCTCGATGGAATTTTAATGCATTTTTCTTTAGAAAATGAGATTTTTAAAAAAATAAATAAAATTTATTTTTATTAAATATATATATATATATTATTAAAATATCCATTTTTATTATATTATATAAATATTCTAAGTTTTCTAAATCAAAGGAATCGCCATTACATGAAAATACCATCCAAATACAAAAACAATTCCAATATTTCAATATAATATCATATACTATGAAAACTAGGTTCTACTCACAAGAAATTTCACTTTTATAAAATATACAACTATGAAAACCCTAAAAACGATAATTAAATACTTGAGATGTGTTCATACCACAATATTGCATTTAATACCGCCCATTCTTCTGCTCGTTTATTTATAGGCACCTGCTTTTGATCCCAGGTTGCTACATATTTACAGGTTACCGGTTCCTAGTCTAAATTGACGCAAATCATACAAAATATCCACAGTCACCCTCAAAATCCAGAACATCTGTCACAGACAGATAAATTTCGGCTTCCAGTCATCCGTATCCGTCCAGTGCCGCTTACCAGTTCAAGAGACAAGACGAAAAATAGTGGTCATTCATATCTCGGATAAGCACGGAGCACAAGAGAGGCAGCACAAGATTCGATGGGTATGCGGAGCTCGAGGGAGATAAAGGTCAAATGAATTAAAAGTGAAGCCATTTTGGACTGTTGCAAATCTGAAGAAACTTTAGAAGCATTTTGCAATTTGGGACATGTAGAACAATAGAATATAGCAACCCAAGGAATCCCAAAAATTACGAGACCTCAATTCCATAAAACCGTGGCGGAACCGCCTCCAAATATGGGTTTTTGCGGTGGTTCCGCCGTGGTTTCGTGTCATCATCTGACCAAACTTTGGGGTTATTTTGGTCATTGTACTTGGGCTCAGAATTTAGCCCAGGAGTTTCAGCTCTCTACCTATAAATAGCCCAGTTTTGTGCAAAGTAAATGATGCTTCATTTTAGTTAGATTTTAGTGTAGGTTAGTTTGTATCTTCTTCTTCCTCTTCATATATTCTCCATTAAAGTGTAGTGAGAGCTCTTGAGTGGAAAATCAATGAAGATGAGGGTTTTTATTTAACTTGTATCTTTTAATTCTTGTATTATAATTTTAATTCCTAAGTGTAATTTTGTTTCTTATTGTTAAGTAGCTGTTGATATTTGTTTGCTTGTTTTCTTTTTCTTTTCTTCTTATCCATTTATTTTCAAGTCATGATACTCTACGGAGTTCCTTACTTAGGTGAGGACCCAAGTAGTTAGCTTGCATCTTTGTAAAACCATGTTTTCCCTTTCTTTCTTTACTTCTTTCTCGCTTTGTTTTCTTTTCATTTTAATGTTTGAATAATTTCCACTTGTTAGGGGCTAAGGAAGGTTAGTATGAGGGAAGGAAAAATCCCTTGTGATTATCTTCGCCAAACAACTTAAAAAGAACCTCGACCAAACAAACGCAACCCCCTCACTTAGGCGCGCTATACGTGATATATAGCCGCGACGTAAGCCGAGAAGTCCTTTGGGCGCACTACAACGTGACATGTAATTGGCCCAATTGGATACATGGTTGCGGGTGTTTGGCCGAGGGTTGGAAATAAGCGCACGTAGCGGAAGGACAAGGGGCACTAGGAATGGATTTAGCGTTGGAAAGCTTGCTTAAACTCGCAAAGCCCATTCCTATATCCTCCTAATCCCCTCTAATTTCTATTATCCCAACTTCATTTTAAGATTGGAAAAAGAAAAGCACAAGACTAATCCTAACTCTACTAACCGACCTTAACCCTAACAAGCTTACTTGAATATAAATACAAACACTTAGGATAGATTTGGACCAACATATACTCATTCTTTATTCACTCGTCTAAGACAAGAACGAACATACTACTATCACCCTGCGGACGACCCGTGCTCAACCGGCTAGCTGCAAAGCGACACCGTCTTGATTGCGGTAAGTAGAACAAATAGGAAAAGGCGGAACGCGTACTTCCGCTCTATCAATCAAATGGCGCCGTTGCCGGGAAGACAGTAACGTATTTCTTTCTTGTTATTCGGGTTAATATTTTATATATATATATATATATATATAATAAAAACCGTTTTTGTTTTTTTCAATATTTTTTGTGTGCAAGTGTGCAGGCTATCTGGAGCAAGTACAGTAATCAAAAAAGAAAACAGAGCATTTTATTTTGTAGTTGAGAACAAAGGGAGTGCGGAGACCCAAGTTGAAGACCCAAGTCCACATTTTGACTACGGGACCGCGGTCAAAAGTAGGAATTCATGGCGGTTCCACGGTTTTATTGAGGCTTTTGTGCCTCAAGTTTTTCCACCCTTTTTCTTTCCTTTTAACTCCTCTGTGAACCCCACTTGAGCAATATTTTCTGCAGGTTTATTTGCACAGATTGCGCCGCCGCCAAATAAATTTTGTTGTTATTTTAGATTTTGTTTGTTTATACGCTTTGCATATAATAATACTGGCTTTAAGGAGCTTGAACGCCAATTAAGATTGGGTGGGGAATTCTTCACCGTTCCTAAGACCACACAAATCACAAAATGCATACGCATTACCTTGAGTTAATAAAAATATCTAGACCAAACCAATAAGGACTTGACGTGCTCATTTAGGACAAGTGAGTGTTGCGTAGAATCGGTTGTTTATCTAAACTTGACTTTGTGGTGCCTAGGCTAGACAAGTGAGGAGGTAATTTTAAAAGGCCAGTCTCACGGTGATTCATGAGCGGAACCCCCCTTATCTCACTTATGCTTACCTGGCCACAATTGACAGTGAAGAGGCGATTTGAGGGTTATCCTGCAACTTGTCGATTGGAAGTCTAAGAGTGGTCTAGTTGGACTTTAAAGACCCTAGCTCTAGGTGTTGTTTGTGTATATTGTGATTGTGATTGTTCTTGTATAAAGTTTAGTCCCATAATTCCGTATTCTTTCAAAAACCAAACAAACAATTTCGAAAACTGCAAAAAAATATAATAAATTTTTTTTTCAAAAAATTCAAAAATTCATAAAAAATTTCCACTTCTACCCTCCGCAATTTTCATAACATGGGTACCCCAAAACGACCTACTCTTGCTGAACTTTGGTATCCACAACCAGACATTTCTTGCTTTGGTCGAACATCGAACGATCCATCCATGCCCAAAATTTCTTTGAAAGATCGAACAGACGTGTCTAGGACAAACAATTGGACTCCGCAATCCAATTCGTATCAACCGTTTCAACCTACCCTACCTTCTTACGTTGATACCACTTTTGCGAGTCTGCGACTCCGCAACCCATGTCCATTGCCAACAGAATCGAACAATCTCGTAGCCGATCTTTCACTCCTTTCACCACATCGAATTCTTTTGAGCAACGATTTCAATCACCTTCTTATCAGAATTTTGATCCTACTCCTGTCCACCCATTCGATTCCTAAACATCCTACCCGACTTTTACACCTTCCTTAGACATTGCTTCTAAACAGCCTTTTTGGAGTTTCACGTATCCAAACGAATTTGAATCTTTTACTGAAACCCCTTCATAACCCATGTTTAGTCTCGAACGAACTTTGGAAGAATTTTGGGTAGCGTCATGCTAACAGATGCTGGATTTGAATGCGTCCCTGGCCGCCTTCATACAACCTAATGAACTGGCAGCTAGTTTCCAACTAGCTCCGAATTTTCCAATATATGATGAGGCGATATGACAGATTGAGAATTCGAGTAGTGAGAGTGTGCGGTACACCCTTCCAAACCAAACCTACCTATTGCAAATAGAATTTCACAACTCCGGTTTTGAAAGTCTATCAAGTTTCCCACATGAATCACCAATTGAAGATAGAACGTTTGATAAGTTGTGCGACTTTGTAGTGTTTGATTTGCCCGATTGTGAAGGCTCCATTTCAAGTGAAACCAATCCCAATCCTTTTGATCTCTACACCTCTACTCTAGAACCTGAATTGATTAAAATCCATGCTTTTAATGAGGTGTCTGAAAAATTTGACTTTCACTTGATTGAGAATATTGACGCTGGGAATATTATGGATGATGAAACCACAGTTTTGGATGAGTTTTTCTCACCAATTCATCATGTCCTTTCACTTCCTTGTGGACTGTTAGTTATGTATATGCCCTAAAGGCTATTGTTGTACATATGATGTATAATATAGTAGATGCTTGGATATATAGAGAGAGGACTTTCTTGTTCGACATAATAGTATGCTATCTGGTTTCGCTTTGCCTTAACATGTTGACTTGTATTGGTTTACTGTCTTGCTCTCATATATTGATAAAGCCCTTAAGATATATACTCGACTACTGGGACTATGATACAGATCATACTAGTGGGGCCAGGGTAGTCTAAGAGTACATCCTATAACTATTCCTAGTCGAGGGTGTATCGAGACAGGGCATCGATACTCCAGTGTAGACTAGTGTATACGCATCTTGACCCATATGATGGGCGATGGATGATCCCATATCCATTGGTGTTTGACACCAAAGATGGTGTATGGGTGCTCAGTGGAGACTGGGTACACTGAACGGACTCGCCAAGAACTCCTAGATGGTATTATACCTATCGTCAGATAGCAGTTCTCTGGTGACACTAGTACAGGTTAGTCTGTAGACCCGAGATCGTCATAGAGTCTTATGTGATTCCCACTGTGCTTTGATTTCCACCTTATCACGTTCATGAGAACGTGCAAAACGGTGGCTTTTGGGTACAATCCCGAATCACATGGAGGCAATGAGAGATAGGAGGGGTTTCATCCCTCCCGGTATTGGGGGTTGATGTTGCGATGTGTTCGATTGGCTATAACTGGAAGTCCCTGGCCAGGGCTGATATAGAGACCTACTGATAAGTGTTATCAGTAGTTTCTCAATCCGTTATGAGCCTCACATTGACACGACTTATCGGTTACTGGGGTCTGACGTTTACCACCCCTAGACTGGATATACGACATATCAGAAGAAGAGACCGGACTGTATGGTAGTGTTACTAATTGGATTCACAGGAATGTATGCAGACTTGCTTGTTGATCTTCTGATCGCTCAATGCCCGGGCGGCTGTTACGTTTAGCTGACCGCTTGCAGCTTGTGGGTGTTTGATATGATCATCACCTATTTCCGGAGTATTGACGAGTCTTAAGAGTCCTACACAGAGGTTTCCGGGCTCTGGCAAAACGGAGTAGGAGCACATATGTGATATGTGCGGGACCGAGATTGATACGATATGTGATACCGTATTCTATTCTCGCGATATGTGATATTGGCCCGGTATATGTGATATAGCCGGGTTATCAGAACAAGTGTTGATTCGATAAATTTATATATATTATATTAGTCGGTTATTTGTAACATAGCCGGATTATTAAATCAACACTTGATTTAATAATTTAATGTATAATTATATATGTGATATATTACATTACATTAATTAATATAAGCTCACTTAAATGATTCTTTTTCTCACATGATATATATATGTGTGTGTGTGTGTGTGTGTGTGTGTGTGTGTGTCTGTGTGTGATATATGCTTATTGTATTCTTTTCTTTTGTTACATAATTATATATATGTGATATGTATAATTGTAACATGCTAGGTTATGAATGCAACTAGGGTTTATGAGAATCAAACCATGATAGGGTTAAGATTAGGGTTAGTGTTGGATATATGTATGCCCTAGAGGCCATTATATGATAGTGGATGTATTTATACATGTATATATATATATATTCAGTGTACATTCTTGCTCGACATGATAGTATGCTATCTGGTTCTTCTTTATCTGACATGTTGATTTGATCATGCTTTTATTCATTCACACATGTTGATAAAGCCCTCAGGATATAGACTTGACTACTGTGATTATGATAGAGATCTTACTAGTGGGACATCTGTAGTTTACAAGCATATCCTGGAATGTCCCTAGTCGTAGGTGTATCGAGATGGGGCATCGATATACCAGGGTAGACTAGCGTATATGATACTAGACCCATATGATGGGCGATGGATGTTCCCACATTCATCGATGTTTGACATCGAGATCATATACGGGTGCTCAGTGGTGACTGGGTACACTGGACGAACTCGCCGAGAACTCCTATATGGAATTATATCTATCGTCGGATAGCAGTTCTCAGGTGACACTGGTGCAGGTTAGTCTGTAGACCCGAGATCGTCATAGAGTCTTGTGTGTTCTCCCACTGTACTTTGATTACCACCCTACCACGGCTCTACTGAGTCGTGCAAACAGGTGGCCGTTGGGTACAGTCCCGAGACACACGAAGGCGATGAGCGATAGGAGGGGTTTCGTCTCTCCCGGTATTGGGAGTTGATGCTGTGCTGTGCTCGATTGGCTATATCTGTAAGTCCCTGGCCAGGGCTGTTGAGATTTGCTGATAAGTGTTATCAGTAGTTTCTCGATCTGTTATAGACCATTCATCGGCATGACTTATTGAGTTATTAGGGTCGACGTTACCATCCCTAGACTCGATATGCAGCATATCTGACGAAGAGACTGGACTGTATGGTAGTGTTGCCAGTTGGCTCGACGGGAGTTGTAACAGGTTCGCTTGTTTTCTTCTGATCGCTCAATACCCGGGTGGCTGTTACGTTTAGCTGACCGCTTGCGGCTTGTAGGTATTTGATATGATCATTACCTACTGCCGGCATATTGACGAGTCTTAGAGTTCCACAATGAAGTTTCCTGGCTCAGGCGAAAAGATGTGGTGTGCATATGAGATATGCGCGGGGACCCGATTAAATACGGATATGTGATACCGTATATTAATCGGGCATTTTCTATTGGTCGGGTCGTATGTGATATGACCGGTTTCCAAAATCAAGTGTTGATTTCACAAATGACTTTTAGATTAATTTTTTAATCAAACTCTTTTTCTATTTTTGTATGCATGCATGTATGCACATGATGATGTGCATGGATACATACATACATACATAGTATCATGGTTGTTGATACATGTTTGGTGGCAATGCAAGACTTACATTGTAGAATTATCTATTTATTTATCATTTAGAAAAAGAAAAGGGATAATTCACACAAGGTTTATACTTATCATCTTTGACCATGCTTCAACCGCCATTTAACCTTGAGTTAATTATCCTTTCATCTTTAACCCATTTGATAAAAATCTAGATGATTCTAACCATGGTTGAAGTGAGAAAGGATTAAGATATATTATTCTTTTCTCATTTCAATTATTTTCACTCTCTCATAACTTTTCTTTTGTGAAAAAGCTTAGCTACCATCTTCTTCTTCCTCTCTTGAGAATTTCTTTGAGTGAGGTTGAGAAAAAGAAAGAGTTTTGATTATGGAAAACAAACCACATCATCATACTACACACATCTAGCCCATTTGTGTAGGGTGTTTGCTCTACTTCATTCACATATCGAGTAAAGCAAGGAGCTTTGGGCAAAGGAGCTTCGGGTGGATCGTCGTGGACTTAGAAGACCTCAAGCGAACCTTTTTCCAACCCTCAAGTAGCCAAGGAGTCTAGCGTAGGGAGCTACAAAGGTTGTACTCTCAAAACCCTAGCCTTTATTACTTGTGATGTTGTCTTTGTAATGAAACCCTAATTTTCTAGTGATGATTCTTTGTATGTTCACTTAACACCTTAAAATTTTGATTTTGAGACATGTGATGCTTCCAAACCCTTCATGAGGTGCTAGGTAAACCTAACAGTTAGATACATATTTATTAGTTAATTCTAAATTAAGGATTTTATGTTGAGATATTTTCATTTGTTGACTAAGTCCACTCTTTAGATTTTTTTAAAGATATTTATCTACCTAACCTTTAACCCTAGCTCATGGTTAAGTCTCTACAAGGGTTAAGAATGTCATGCTTAACCCATGGTTGCATTTCTAACATCAACAATAATTCATTCTTTCATCACAACTACATCTTCTTCTTCCTCCTCACAAAAGCTTTTTAGCTTTTTGATTTGTGATGAAAGATTGTGAGAAATAGAAAACAAAAGAGAGCAAAATTCCTACTTCATCATCCTCTTCTATACTAGCCATATAGATTAATGTGTTAGCTTCACTAATCTCTAGTTAGTGAAGTTGATAGCTTGGGTTTGTGTTTCCTCAAGGTTGATCATCTTAGATTATGAAGTCTTCAAGCAAGGATGCCTCATTCACGTCATGGAGCCTCTCAAGAGTCCGGGAGCTTGCTGATCGCAGCGAAGGGACCTCAACTTGGAGCTTATGAAGTGAAGGGACAGACTACAAAGGTTTTAATCCCTAACTCTTAGTAGTAAAGATGTTTACTTTATCGATTCTGTATCATTCTCTAGTTTCAATTCTAGGTTAGGGTTATCTAGAACGGCAAAAATTTAAATTTGGCATCGACGATACTACCCGAAACCTTGCTACCGTCTTAGGTATCCCAATAGTGGTATTACAGCCTAGCTAGAGAATTAAACGGATAAGTGTAGGATTACGAAACCGAAACAACTCCGCAACACCCGACATCAAACCCTAGTTTCTGTAAATTTTTTTGGAGTGTTAAATTTTTTTTAAAACAATTGCAGAATGATGTATGAGATACATAATGAACACTATACAAAATTCACCCCATTCCCTCGGAAAATGGCTGAGCCCATCACTACCAAAACCGGCCTGATCGAGCTGTTCAGGGTTGAAATTTTTACAGTGTTTAAGGCTCTGGGTTTTGGTACTTTAAGTGTTATTTGTTTTTTGCTAATTTTGCATGTGATGTTATCTTTTAGCAAAGGCAATACGGAGTGTTTCGTATTCGTAATTCTAGATTTTGTTTCGGTTATTTTAGACGGTGTTAAAAAGTTCGATCGGATATCAAATACCCACTTTTTCCCTTGCTGAAATTTTTTCAAGAGTTGGATCTTTTCATAGTTAAAGAACATTCAAATATCGTGCAAGTGATTCGGTGGACTCTCTAGAAGAACGAAACTTTAACTCGATTACTGTGACCGTCAGAACCGCCACTAAACCCTAAGATTTGAGGTAGTTCAGCGGTGCTACATGTGAGGCATTGGTTGGCCCTTCTACGGCTGGTTCATTGGTACTGTGGCATGTACTGAATATTTTAAAACTATGCTCAAGTGTTGAGCTTTTGGGAATTTTTTGGTGTTTGTTGATTCGATCGGAAAGTCTAACGTCGTCTAGTTTTTTCTGTAATGTGTTACAATATGTGGAATTCATATAGTTATGCATGAAATCCGTAATATGTGATATTTTTGGTTTACGATGTCTAAAGTGATTGTGGATTCCAATTGTTGTAGTTTTTCAGTTTCTTTTTTGCGACTGTAAGTGTAATATGTGGTGTATAGCCGGTTTTGTTGCTATACATCAACGAAAATTGGGATACGCATATTTACTTACGTGGATGACATGTGATGTTACATGTTGCTGTGATATGTTATATTGGATCGTCGTGTTTTGAATAGCCAGGGGTTTTATGTGAGATGAGGGTTTTTATTTCCATTCATGTAAAATTCATTGTATGTAATATTTTTTATTGGGGCACTTCCGAGTTGAGGATGATGTCACCATTGTATATTATTTACTTTTCCACATTAGGATAAACCTAAGTAGGGGAGCACAAGTAACTGGATTCTAGGGCCCAGTAGGAGGCCATCTCGAGGAGTTGAGACGGGTCACCTAACCCTAGAATTGGTAGGGTTGCTTGCCGCTCTCGTAGAGGTCTAGGGATGTGGGTTTGGCTATTCATCGCGACCGTCGAATCCGTGTTTTATACAGGCTTAAAATAAAACACGGACCTCCTAATATATCCAATATTTCATATGTTATCTTCTGCTGCTGATATACTGTGATGTGATCATTCTATATGCGTGAGACGAATACTTTATTATTGTATATATGATATATAATAAACGTTGCTTATGTTTTGCACCCGCCCTAGTACCGTCCCGGTATGCCTTTAGTTAAGTAACCTAACGGTGCATAACGGGACACTGTGTAACACCTTTGAATGTGATTAGTGGCTAATTATACTTTAATGTGTGGTTTTTAGTAAAAAGTTTACCAAAACAATTTTCAAATATTTTATCAAAAATTATGAATATTTTATTAGAATTTAATTAGGCTTGCACACACATGTGCATGTAAACTAGGGTTAAATTTGGGACTAAACCATGTTTAGACAACCATGGTGGACTAACCCATTTTATTATGTTAATTTGGATTTAGTAAGTGTATTAGTTTTTTTTAAAAATTGTGGTGTTTTGGGAGTTGACTTGGAGAGAGAGAGAGAGAGAGCACGAAGTCTTGAGCCATGCTTGCATTTAAGAGAAAAGGGGTTTGACTCTCTTATTCTCTCATTTCTTTTTGTAACACTCATTTCCTCACATCTCTCCCTCTAATTCACACACACACACACTAAGCAGGCGGCGGCGGCAGCAGCACACAGCAGCAGCAGTAACAAGCAGCCGCAACACAAGCAGCAGCACCAAGCAACAGCAAGCAGCAGCAGCAGCATCACCCCCATCATCAGCAACAGCAGCAGCAGTTGCAACAACTCCTCCTTCTCTTCTTCTTCTTCTTCTTCTTCCTGCATACTAGGATCAAGAGGGGTATAATTTCTTAAACTCAACTCCTTTCTTTGCTTGCATGTGGTAATTTTAGCTTCGGTTAGTGATTAATGTGGTTTTAGTGCTAGTTTTATGATTTAAGTGGGGTTTAAGCTAAGTTAGGGTTATTATAGTTTAATAAACCTAATTAAGTGTTAATATTGCTGTTTAAACCTAGTAGTATCACTAGATTTAGCAAAGTCACCTTAAAGTCGCAAAATTTGAAATTTAAAATACGGTTTTGAAGCAAACTGTAGGATTTTGAGATCTGCCGCATCTGTGATATTTTTCTAGCTTTGCAAACACCTACAGAATAGTATGCAGGCCTTACTGAGTGTTGTGTTGATTTTCGAGCCCACCCCTTCCCAAAAATCTGGCGACACTCCTTGTTTTTCCGGCGTCGCCGGCCTCCATGTTGAGTTGGGTGTTGGTGCTTTAGCTAGTGGTGTCGGTAGGTTTATTTTCTGTTTTTGGTATTATTTGAGTTATAGGATTTTGCTGTAGGTGAAATCTGGGAGTGTTTGGGCTAGTTGTAGTGTTTGTGGACTTTGACGTTAATTTGATGGTTTAGTTGGAGAATAGGGTAAGTCAGGGTTTTTAGGGTCGGATTAGCTCTAATATGTGCTGTTAGTTTCACTTGGTTGCTGTAATTTCACCTAATATCACTTGTGCACCCTTTTGTTGCAAACTAGGTGTTTTGAAACGTTTATGAAACAAAACTTTAGGATACTAGAATCTGTTGTATCTAGGATAGTAATTTTAGTAAGCAAACATATACATTAGGCTATGAATTGTTCAAGGAATATAGTGTAGAAACCTGGACCTCTTTTATCTAATTTTGGCCGATATGACCCCTATGGTGGCCGGCCCAATTGTTGTAGAACTTGTTGAATTTTTGCAGGTAGCTTTATATAGGTATTGTGAGAGGTTTGGTCTTGTTTGTTTTTCTTATTTTTGCTCCAGATAAAATCTGAGACCTGTTACCTATATTTAGTGTAGCGGGACTTGCGTGACACGTACGATACGAGTTGAGTTGGTGCGCTGTGTGTCACAGCGTGTCGCGTTGGTTTTTGACGTATGCACACACGTTACGTATACACACGCGTTTAGTTCGCTACGTGATTTTCTCGCTTGGTTTTAATATCGCGTATTGCAGGATTTTAGCTTATGTGTATTTTTTTTGTGTAATTTCTATGTTCTCAGGCGGGTACGTCGGACGCCGCAAAGAAGGGGAAGCAAGTAGTCGGCTACACATAGCACGAGACCACGGTGAGTTGATTTAACATTTACGGGGAAATCGCCCGTATGGCGTTAAGCGTCATGGCGTGATAGTATATTGTAGTCACGTAGATATTTATATGTATATTGCTCGTGCATATGTACTATTGTAGCGTACGCATCTTTTGTGGCATATAGAAATAGTAGCTATGTAACACCGCACTGTCACTAACGGTTCAAGCTGCACGGGCACTATTTGTATGTTACACTCACACCGTTAGTGATTGCCATGACACTCGCACTATAGGATTGCTATGAACTACACACCATTTTGATTACCGCATCATTGATGATTAGACATGATTCTGTCGCATATTGGAGCACACATACACATTGTATATCCATATTGGTGCATACATATATTGATATATCCATATTGCGCACATACATACTGTATATCCATATTGGTGCACACATACATTAATATATCCATATTGCGCACATACACATTGTATATCCATATTGGTGCACACATACATTGATATATCCATATTGCGCACATACACATTGTATATCCATACTGGTGCACGCATACATTAATATATCCATACTGCGCACATACACATTGTATATCCATATTGGTGCATACATACATTGATATATCCATATTGCGCACATACACATTATGTATCCATATTAGCACACATATACATCGGTACACTCATACTTGCATATATATATCCACATGCACATCCATACCTATATACATACATATGTCGCATACATGGATGATACTGGCTTTGATTTCTAGAAAATGGGGATCGCATGAGATATTTTTAAAACTGGATCCATTTTTAAAAAAAAGCGGTTTTCCCTTTTTACTCTTAGTGGCATACGACACATTGCATGCTTTTACGCATTGAGTTTTGGATTCGTGTGATTTCTGGATTTGAGAACCGTGGTATTATTTTAAGAAAATATGCACTGTTTTGAAAACCCGGTTTCTTTTGATATGATATTTCAGTGCGTACACCATGCGTTTTATCGGTTCTGAGATGTGGGACATGTGAACCCGAATCGAGGAGCTGGATGAGGCCGATTGCGGGTACATGGTGGACCCGGTATGGTATCCCGGGGCGAGAACGGATCGCTGTGCAGTAGACGGTGAGCCTGGCAGAGGGACTACTACCTACCGGTGATTGGTTATACCTGACGGTTATCCGGAGGATACTGACAAGAGTTGAGAGATGGATACGGGCCAACCCGTACTGCCGGGGCAGAGGGCCGATTCTGCAGACGGAGCCTGTGGGCCGATCCGGACTGACGGAGCCCGATACATAAGGATTTGCGTGTCGATGCTGTACACGATTATTTCATGATATTTTCGAGTGCCGATGTTAGGCACTCACGATTCCATGAGATTTACAGGATTTGAGGGACGATTAGAGTGACGGTGCTTGAGTTTTTACTGGGATTTGGGTGTATTTGATGGACACCGGGTATTTTTCCACGTTGATGATCCATGTAGATGTTTTATCCCATGCTCAGCATTCATTGTTATGCATTGCATCATGTAGTCATAGTATCTGATAGATGTACTTTGCATGATTATTGCGTACCCAGCTCATCATATAGATGTTATTAGATTGCAGTTGTTATGCATGATTATTGCGTACCCAGCTCATCATATAGATGTTATCTGATTGCAAATGTTAGAGTATCGCAGTACGTGCATACTCGTGATTACCTTTATATGTTATCTTTTATTCACGAGTTGGAAACTCACCCCCGTTGCTCCACAGTGTTGCAGGTTGCCCCTCAGAGTAGTTGCGGCAGGGCTATTTTGAAAGGTTCCTAGGCACCCTAGTGAGGTCTCACAAGGCATCGAACATGCCAATTTAAAATTTTTGGTGCCGAGAAACCCTAGACTACGGATCTTAAACTAGATGTTTAGGCGAAACGGAAAACTAGTTAACTATTTAACTAAAGTTGGGATGCTACAACCTTTGTAGATCCGGATTTCCGCCTCCTTAGCTCCACGTGGTCATGCCCTCGCTGTCCATCATGAATCCTCGACTCGATCATCGGCTTCATCGGGAAAGCAAGCGGAATAGGTCGTCGGCTTTGTGTCAAAGACGATCTACGTCGAGGTTGCACAAACTCAAGCTCCGACTTCACAAACTTGTGAAACTTGTGAAGTAAACACCCAAAACAACTTGGCAAGAGGTAGAGGGTGAAGAAATAGGAGGTGGGTTCACTTTAGATTTGGATTTTGCTCACTAGATCACAAGTTGCCATTGATGGCATCAAGGTTGCTCACTTGAAGAAGAAGAAGAAAAATGAGCTAGTTATGATAAGTTATGATAAAAAGAAAATAGAAAATCAAATACTTATCATAACTAAACTAGGGTTAAGTGTAGAGAATAAACCATGGTCACTTTAGAGGGTTAGGGTTAAGCATGAAGATAAGGATGGTTAGCAAAGTCAAAGCTTCTTGAAGCTTCAACATAAAACAAGAAATGCCACCATTCTCCTCTAAGTCTTTATCCAAATAAATGAATAAACAATTAAATGAATAAAGGCATAAATAAAACCCTAATCTCAAGTTAACTATGGTTTAATTCCATACACTTAACAATATGGTCAAGTATCATCAAACATGATACATAAAAGTGCACACTAGTATATCACATATACAATGTGCAAATCAAGTGAGAAAAATCCGTTTAAAGTGAACCAATACTAGTTAATGCAATGCAATATATCAAATATATAATTATGCATTAAATCATTAAATCAACATTTGATTCAATGATCCGGTCATGTCGCACATAACCGACTAGAATCCAATGTATCGATTTATCGAATCAATGATTCGATAATTAGGTCATATCGAATATAACCATTCGAAACATATATCGCGAGAATGAAATGCGGTATCACATACACGCATTATTCTCGGTCCTGCACATATCTCATATGCGCTCCTATTTCGTTTCGCTTGAGCCAGGAAACCTCTGTGTAGGACTCTAATGACTCGTCAATACGCCGGTAGCAGATGATGATCATATCAAGCACCCACAAGCCGCAAGCGGTCTGCTAAACGTAACGGCCACCCGGGTATTGAGCGATCAGAAGATCGACGAGCTAGCCCGCTCACACTCCTGCGAATCCGACCAGTAACACTTACCATACAGTCCGGTATCTTCGTCTGATACGTCGCATATCAAGTCTAGGGGTGGTATACGTCAGACCCCAATAACCCGATAAGTCGTGCTGATATGAGGCTCGTAACGGGTCGAGAAACTACTGGTAACACTTACCAGCAAATCTCTGATCAGCCCTGGCCAGGGACTTCCCTGTTACGGCCAACCGAGCACTGCGCAACATCATCCCCCAATACCGGGAGAGACGAAACCCCTCCTATCACTCATTGCCTCCATGTGACTCGGGACTGTGCCCAAAGACTACCGTTTTGCACGCCCTCATGGACGTGGTAAGGTGGAGATCAAAGCACAGTGGGAATCACAGAAGTCTCTATGACGATCTCGGGTCTACAGACTAACCTGTACAAGTGTCACCTGAGAACTGCCATCTGACGTGAGGTATAATACCATCTGGGAGTTCTCGGCGAGTCCGTCCAGTGTACCCAGTTTCCACTGAGCACCCGTATACCATCTCTGATGTCAAACACCAATGGACATGGGATCATCCATCGCCCATCACATGGGTCGAGAAGCGTATACGCTAGTCTACTCTGGTATATCGATGCCCCGTCTCGATACACCCACGACTAGGGACCTTGAAGGATGTACTTATGGACTACCATGTCCCCACTAGTATGATCTGCATCATAGTCCAGGTAGTCAAGTACAAATCCTAAGGGCTTTACCAACATGTAACTATAAGACAGTATAAAGAGACTAGTGTACATGTTAAGATAAATGGCAACCAGATAGCATACTATCATGTCGAGCAAGAAAGTCATCTCTATATATGTCCAAGCATCCAATATAATATACATAATCTGTACAATACTGGCCTCTAGGGCATACATACAACTAACAATCTCCCACTTGCACTAGGGCCAGCTGCTGTAGTATCTCATACCGAGCATCCCGAAGAGTCTCTCAAACTGTATCTGGGGAATGGCCTTCGTGAGTGGATCCGCCGTGTTGTTCTTCGTGTCAACTCTCCTGACCTCGATCTCCCGGCGATCAACTATCTCCCGGATCAGGTGATACCGCCTCAGAATATGCCTGGACCGCTGATGGGACCTGGGTTCCTTGGCCAAAGCCACCGCTCCATTGTTATCGCAATACAAAGGTATTGGATGCTCAATGGATGGAACCACACCAAGTTCAGTAATGAACTTCTTGATCCAAACAGCTTCTTTAGCAGCATCGTTGGCAGCGATGTATTCTGCCTCCATCGTCGAGTCTGCCACGGTTTCCTGCTTGGAACTCTTCCAGCTAACCGCCCCTCCGTAAAGGGTAAAGACAAAGCCCGATTGCGACTTAGAGTCGTCCTTATCACTCTGGAAGCTCGAATCGGTAAAGGACTCCACTTGGAGTTCTCCGTTACCATACACCAAGAACATATCTCTAGTCCTTCGTAAGTACTTGAGAATGCTCTTCACAGCTGTCCAGTGACTCTCTCCAGGATCAGCTTGATACCTGCTCACTACACTTAGTGAGTATGCTACATCGGGTCTGGTACATAGCATCGCATACATGATAGAGCCTACTGCCGAAGCATAGGGTATCCCTTGCATGCGAGCTCTCTCCAAATCAGTCTTGGGAGACATCTCTTTGGAGAGAGTGACTCCAGAGATCGTGGGCATGTTCCCACGCTTGGACTCTTCCATACTAAACCTCTTTAGTATGGTGTCAATGTACCTGGATTGGGACAATCCCAAAATCCGTTTGGATCTATCTCTATAGATCCTGATTCCCAATATGCAGGAGGCATCACCAAGATCTTTCATTGAGAATCTTTGTGATAAGAAGAGCTTGACCGATTGCAGCATAGGAATATCATTTCTTATCAAGAGTATGTCGTCCACGTACAATACGAGGAAGACAACCTTACTCTCTGCCACCTTCTTGTAGATACAAGGTTCATCTGGATTTTTGACGAAATCAAATTCTTTGATAACGACGTCAAAGCAGATGTTCCAACTCCGCGATGCTTGCTTTAATCCATAAATGGATTTAAGCAGCTTGCACACCTTCCCGCTGCTCCCACTGTCTACGAAGCCCTCTGGCTGAGTTATGTACACGCACTCTTCTAAATCACCATTTAGAAAGGCGGTCTTAACATCCATTTGACAGATTTCGTAGTCATGAAAGGCAGCAATGGCAAGCATGATTCGGATGGATTTAAGCATAGCCACTGGAGAAAAGGTCTCGTCATAGTCCACACCTGGTCTTTGACGAAAACCCTTTGCTACAAGTCTAGCTTTGAAAGTCTCCACTTTCCTATCTACACCAAGTTTCTTCTTGAAGATCCACTTGCTCCCAATGGGTTTTACCCCTTCAGGAGCAACTTCCAAAGTCCATACTTTGTTGGTGTACATGGATTCCATCTCGGACCGCATAGCATCCAGCCATTTCACTGAGTCCCTACTCGTGATGGCCTGCTCGAAGCTAGTTGGGTCATCATCCTCCATGATGCAATCCTCGCTCCCACCGTCCATGAGAAAACCGTAGTATCTCTCAGGTTGGCGAGGAACCCTACTAGATCGGCGGAGAGGCTGAGGTTTATTGGGAGCTACTGAATCTTCTGGTTCCATTAAATCTTCAGTTACTGTTTGTGTATCGGGAACCTCTTCCAGCTCTACCACTTTGCCACTAATTTCTTTTTCAAGAAATTCCTTTTCTAAAAAGGTGGCATATTGAGAAACAAACACTTTTTGTTCTTCAGCATGGTAGAATAAATATCCTTGGGAATTCTTAGGATATCCCACAAACTTGCAAAGAACTGACCGTGCCTCGAGTTTGTCTGGATTTTGTCTTTTGACATAGGCCGGACAACCCCATATTTTAACTCGTTTAAAATATGGTCTCTTCCCACTCCATATCTCATATGGTGTGGTAGGTACAGATTTAGATGGAACTTGATTCAATAGGTATGCTGCTGTCTCCAGCGCATATCCCCAGAAGGAAATAGGTAACTCAGCTGTGCTCATCATAGAGCGCACCATATCTAATAGGGTGCGGTTCCTCCGTTCAGATACACCGTTGTGCTGTGGTGTATATGGAGGAGTCAGCTGAGAGAGAATCCCATTCTCTTTTAGGAAGTCCAGGAATTCATTGCTCAAGTATTCACCTCCTCGATCAGATCGAAGGATTTTAATACTTTTTTCGGTTTGGTTCTCGACTTCTTGTTTATATTCTCTAAATTTCTCAAAAGCTTCTGATTTGTGTTTCATTAGGAACACATATCCGAATCTAGAGAGATCGTCAGTGAATGTAATGAAGTACGAAGAACCATCCCTGGCATGTGTAGACATGGGACCACATACATCACTATGTATCAGTTCTAAGAGTTCGGTAACTCTTTCTCCGTGTCCCGTAAACGGAGTCTTGGTCATCTTGCCTTTGAGACATGACTGGCAAGTGTCATAAGATGAAAATTTGAAAGGTTTCAAATATCCATCTTTATGCAACTTAGCCAGTCGTGTCACATTGATGTGACCCAGTCTACAATGCCACAAGAAGGATTCGTTGAGTTCAGGACTCTTCCTCTTGTGTGTGTTTGTTATGTTTAGAACTGTTGATTGATTTAGAACATAAATGCCATTGCATAACGTGCCTGATCCAACCAACTTTTGGTTATGGAAAATGTTCATAACATTGTCCTGTAATACAAAATTATATCCTTCTTTACTTAGCAAAGAAACCGATATAATGTTGCATATCAGGTTCGGCATGTAATAGCATTCGTTCAGAACCAATGTATTACCAGTTGATAATACAAGGTGATATTCCCCGACAGTCTTAGCTGCAACAATTGCACCATTTCCAACTCTAATGTCTTTATCACCTTCTCCAAGTTCTCTACCTTTCCTAAGCTCATGTAACTGATTACATATATGGGATCCTGACCCGGTATCCAATACCCAGGACGTAGAGCAAATGGAGAAACAGTTCTCAGTAACGAACACACCCGAAGAAAATGCATCAACATGTACTTTCTTCATTCGGGTGGCATGGGAATCCTGGTATTCCCCTATATCCTGTTCATTCCTATAACTCTTATAGGAAAGAACGGAACCAACGTTCCCCAGCACAGTATAATATGCGGGTTCGGTCAATACATCCATTTTATTATCTTTATTAAGGCATGAAATGGTCGCTACCTGGAGAGAGAGAGAAGAAAACACTTTAGCGTAAGCTCGTGCAAGATCAGATTGGTTATTATCTTATCTAATCAGGATGGCTCCCACAGCTTTTTATCAAATCTTCCTCCAAACCCTAAAAGGAAAGACTAGCCGGGATTAATTACACACTACAAGTTCGCCAATCTTTCAGCCAGGCCAGTGTCGGTACTTTGAGGGAGGTCCCCCGTGCTTTCGCACGAACCTAATTACTGTAAACCTCATTTTCCCAGAGGCGTAACCTCGTTAACACCTTTCTAGACACCTACTTGATCGGCTAATTGTAATGTATAAAACTCTCCCAGGAGTAACTCTTACTCGCAGTGGGTATCGGGATCCAACTATCTCATAGAAGGTATGCAATCTCATTGCAATTTTCAACACTTGAAATTCCCGATAATCTTTTGCCCCTAGCAGCTATATGACCTTAACATAGTCAACAAATCATAAGTGCTAGTCAAGTTCAACCCGTCATTTCCCGATTGAATTAAACCCACCCGCACGACCCTTAACATGTCAACAAAGTCGCACGACTACCCTAATCCAATCGCATCATATGCTTATACAGATAAGCACTAATTAGCTACCGCACACTACGCCTTAACATAGTCAACAAACGTAGCACGAATACTAACTAGTACTTATCTGAAATGACGGAGGGCTACGACAGGTTTTTCTGAAAACCTATTGCGTAATGAACTTGATATCGTTGTAGAATCAAATGAGGTTTTAAAATGGAGTGATTTTGAGGCTTTTCTGGTTTTGCTAAAGGAGTCACTCCCGGTGAAGGGATCTCGGTCCTTTCCTCGTCGAATGAGGTGCGGGATATATCATATATATCACTGTGCAAAGCAAAAAACTCAAAAGCAATCAAAAGCAAACCGAGTGTGTAGCATCTGCCAGTTATTGCTAAAGGAGTCACTCCCGGTGAAGGGATCTCGGTCCTTTCCTCGTCGAATGAGGTGCGGGATATATCATATATATCACTGTGCAAAGCAAGAACTGTAGCTACCTGTTTTATTTAAAATTTGATTCTACATCTTAGGTTTCTTATCTTTCATTAATCACATTAATGAAGTCCCATCATTTAAATACCTAAACATCACAGATAGATATGACGTACACTTATGCCATCCGCATTCGCCTCGATGTCCCCTCGTGCACCGTTAGGTTAGGTAACTAACGACAGAGCAGGGCAGGGCTAGCGCGGGTGTAAAACATAAGTAACGTCTATATAATATATCATATATACTATATACTATATCCATCACAGAGTCACAACACAGATATCGCAGCAGAATAAACATATGAAATATTGGATATACTAGGACGTCCGTGTTTTCAATACGAGCCAGTATAAAACACGGATTCCACGGTCGTGATGAATAGCCAATCCCACACCCCTAGACCCCTACGAGAGCGGCAAGCAACCCTGCCAATTCTAGGGTTAGCAGACCCGGACTCGACTCCTCGAGTTGGTCTCCCACTGGACCCCAGAACCCGGTTACTTGTGCTCCCCTCCTTGGGTCTATCCTAATGCAGAAAAATAAATAATATACAAACGGTGACTACTTCCGCTACCTGGAAGTGCCCCAAATAAAAGAATATTACATACAAGTTTTTACATGAATGAAAATGAAAAACACTCATCTCACATAAAAACCCCCGGCTATTCGAACACGACGATCCAATATAACATATCCAGCAACACATAACATCACATGTCATCAACGTAAGTAAGTATGCATACCCCAATTGTCGTTGACGTATAGCAACGAAACCGGCGATATGAACATACTACACTTACGGTCACAGAAAAGAAAGTGTAAAACTACAACAATTGGAATCCGCAACAACTTTAGACATCACATGCCTAACAGTTATAAATCCCGCATTTTAGTCTCATTATCGAAAACTCTTTTCAATATCGTATGGGACTAAACTGCTAGATTTATAACATTCATCCAGTTATCTCATAACTGTTTGTGAATTCCAATTATTGTATCCAATTCCGGATAAATAGAATATATCAAACTTTCCGATCGAACATTCGAACACCCAAGTTTTCCCAACACCGATCAACACATGAAATAGGTTCAAAGACATTCACTTCATGCCTCAGTACCAACGGTCCAGCCGTAGAAGGGTCAAGCCAACGCCTCACATGTGGCACGCCGTACTGCCCAAAACCCGAAGGTTCAAAGGGCAGTTCAAGACGGTCACATAATCGAGTTAAGGTTTGTGTCTTCTAGAGGGACCATCGCGTTACTTGCACTACTTCGAACGTCTTTTAACCACAGAAAAATCCAACACTTCGAATTTTTTCGGCAGGGGAAAAGTTGGGTATTTATATCCGGTCGAACTCTTTAACATATTCTACAGTTATCTGGAAAAACACTTAGACAAAGTTTGATATTCCGATCGAATTCATCGATTCCCAATATAACTCCAGAGCACTCAACCCTTAAATAAATTTAAAAATACCCAGAAAACTCAGTGGAATTTATCATGTATTACTGTGCATTTAAATAGTGCTTACGTCACTATATGGCCGCGGAACCGCGGCAGAAGCCATGCTTCTGCCGCGCTTCCACGGCTAAAGGAACTGTTCATTAAAAAATAAATGCACCGTAATTCTTATAATTCTTTACTGAATTTTTTAGACATTTTTAATATTAAAAAATCCCAGATTTATGAAAATGTCCAGAGAGCTCTAAAGTATTTGGGTTTCGGGTTCGTTCGGACTTCGAACTCCGTCTAGACTTCGCCTAAGGCTCTAGCTAGGCTCTGATACCAGTGAAAGGTTCCTAGGCACCCTAGTGAGGTCTCACAAGGCATCGAACATGCCAATTTAAAATTTTTGGTGCCGAGAAACCCTAGACTACGGATCTTAAACTAGATGTTTAGGCGAAACGGAAAACTAGTTAACTATTTAACTAAAGTTGCGATGCAACAACCTTTGTAGATCCGGATTTCCGCCTCCTTAGCTCCACGTGGTCATGCCCTCGCTGTCCATCATGAATCCTCGACTCGATCATCGGCTTCATCGGGAAAGCAAGCGGAATAGGTCGTCGGCTTTGTGTCAAAGACGATCTACGTCGAGGTTGCACAAACTCAAGCTCCGACTTCACAAACTTGTGAAACTTGTGAAGTAAACACCCAAAACAACTTGGCAAGAGGTAGAGGGTGAAGAAATAGGAGGTGGGTTCACTTTAGATTTGGATTTTGCTCACTAGATCACAAGTTGCCATTGATGGCATCAAGGTTGCTCACTTGAAGAAGAAGAAGAAAAATGAGCTAGTTATGATAAGTTATGATAAAAAGAAAATAGAAAATCAAATACTTATCATAACTAAACTAGGGTTAAGTGTAGAGAATAAACCATGGTCACTTTAGAGGGTTAGGGTTAAGCATGAAGATAAGGATGGTTAGCAAAGTCAAAGCTTCTTGAAGCTTCAACATAAAACAAGAAATGCCACCATTCTCCTCTAAGTCTTTATCCAAATAAATGAATAAACAATTAAATGAATAAAGGCATAAATAAAACCCTAATCTCAAGTTAACTATGGTTTAATTCCATACACTTAACAATATGGTCAAGTATCATCAAACATGATACATAAAAGTGCACACTAGTATATCACATATACAATGTGCAAATTAAGTGAGAAAAATCCGTTTAAAGTGAACCAATACTAGTTAATGCAATGCAATATATCAAATATATAATTATGCATTAAATCATTAAATCAACATTTGATTCAATGATCCGGTCATGTCGCACATAACCGACTAGAATCCAATGTATCGATTTATCGAATCAATGATTCGATAACTAGGTCATATCGAATATAACCATTCGAAACATATATCGCGAGAATGAAATGCGGTATCACATACACGCATTATTCTCGGTCCTGCACATATCTCATATGCGCTCCTATTTCGTTTCGCTTGAGCCAGGAAACCTCTGTGTAGGACTCTAAAGACTCGTCAATACGCCGGTAGCAAATGATGATCATATCAAGCACCCACAAGCCGCAAGCGGTCTGCTAAACGTAACGGCCACCCGGGTATTGAGCGATCAGAAGATCGACGAGCTAGCCCGCTCACACTCCTGCGAATCCGACCAGTAACACTTACCATACAGTCTGGTCTCTTCGTCTGATACGTCGCATATCAAGTCTAGGGGTGGTATACGTCAGACCCCAATAACCCGATAAGTCGTGCTGATATGAGGCTTGTAACGGGTCGAGAAACTACTGGTAACACTTACCAGCAAATCTCTGATCAGCCCTGGCCAGGGACTTCCCTGTTACGGCCAATCGAGCACTGCGCAACATCAACCCCCAATACCGGGAGAGACGAAACCCCTCCTATCGCTCATTGCCTCCATGTGACTCGGGACTGTGCCCAAAGACCACCGTTTTGCACGCCCTCATGGACGTGGTAAGGTGGAGATCAAAGCACAGTGGGAATCACACAAGACTCTATGACGATCTCGGGTCTACAGACTAACCTGTACAAGTGTCACCTGAGAACTGCCATCTGACGTGAGGTATAATACCATCTGGGAGTTCTCGGCGAGTCCGTCCAGTGTACCCAGTTTCCACTGAGCACCCGTATACCATCTCTGATGTCAAACACCAATGGATATGGGATCATCCATCGCCCATCACATGGGTCGAGAAGCGTATACGCTAGTCTACTCTGGTATATCGATGCCCCGTCTCGATACACCCACGACTAGGGACCTTGAAGGATGTACTTATGGACTACCATGTCCCCACTAGTATGATCTGCATCATAGTCCAGGTAGTCAAGTACAAATCCTAAAGGCTTTACCAACATGTAACTATAAGACAGTATAAAGAGACTAGTGTACATGTTAAGATAAATGGCAACCAGATAGCATACTATCATGTCGAGCAAGAAAGTCATCTCTATATATGTCCAAGCATCCAATATAATATACATAATCTGTACAATACTGGCCTCTAGGGCATACATACAACTAACATATTTGTATCTTTCTGCTATGGATACCACTGCAGTTGGCATGTGAGCCCTTTGCTTATAGGTGGGTGTTTGCGGTATCCGTTTATTTTCCATTTGTACAGTCTATTGTATCTAGTACTCTCCATCTACCATTTTATGTATTGACTTAGAGATCAGTTGTGAGGACGATGTGTATCATTATTTTGTATTCTGGATGTCGAGCTTGTGTGAGCCGGCTTTATGTATGCAGTTTTATCTTTTATGCTGTTTTTCACTTATTTTGCTCATTTTTCGCTACGTCGTCGTATATTGTTATTATGTTGGTTGTTTCCGTCGTTGGGCATGATTGCTCTCGTTTGTGGATGCTTCATTCTTATTATATGTCATTTTTACTTATATCATGTCTTGTATCCGGTTTCGGGGCTAGTTTTTACAAAGGGGGTGCTGCCGAAATTTTTAAGAAAATAACTCAAACTTTAATGATTTTAACTCTAGTTTTCTAAATGTTTTAAACCAATATTTTCAAAACTCACTACTTTTAATGGTTTTTGATTTCTGGGTTTCGGCTTACTTAGTCGCGTTACGCCTGTAGACGTTACATGGTTAAGTGCCGGTCACGAGCTGAACTTTGGGTCGTGACACACTGTGGCGAATGCGGATGGCATAAGCGTACGTTGTATTTTCGTTTCTTTTGTGATGCTTAGAAAGCATAAATGATAAGATTCATTTATGAGATTAATGAAAGAAAAAGAACCTATAAGATGTAGTAGAATCAAATTTTCAAAAAGGGTAGCTACAGTTCTTGCTTTGCACAGCGGTATTTGTGAAATATCCCGCACCTTATTCGATGAGGAAAGAGCCGAGATCCCTTCACCGGGAATGACCTCTTCAGCAATAACTGACAGATGCTACAACTAACTCGGTTTTAGTTTTTGATTGCTTTTATAGTTCTTGCTTTGCACAGAGGTTTTTGTGAAATATCCTGCACCTTATTCGATAAGGAAAGAGCCGAGATCCCTTCACCGGGTGTGACCTCTTTAGCGAAACTAGTAAAAGCCTCCAAAACACTCTTTTTCAAAATCACTTGTTTCTATAACGATATCAAGTTCATTACGCAAAAGGTTTTCTGAGAAACCTTTCGTAACCCTCCGTCATTTTAGGAAATAGTGTACTTAGTATTTGTTAGTTGTATGTATACCCTAAATGCCATTATTATACATATGATGTATATTATATTGGATGCTTGGACATATATAGAGAGGACTTTCTTCCTCGACATGATAGTATGCTATCCGGTTGCTCTTTATCTTAACATGTATACTTGTCTCTTGATACTGTCTTATGGTTACATGTTAGTAAAACTCTTAGGATCTGTAATTGACTACCAGGATTATGATGCAGATCATACTAGTGGGGCCATGGTAGTCTATAAGTTCATCCTTTAATGTTCCTAGTCGTGGGTGTATCGAGATAGGGCATCGATATAACAGAGTAGACTAGCGTATACGCTTCTTGACCCATGTGATGGGTGATGGATGATCCCATACCCATTAGTGTTTGATATCAGAGATGGTATACGGGTGCTCAGTAGAGACTGAGTACACTAGACGGACTCGCTAAGAACTCCTTGATGGTATTATACATCACGTCAGATAGCAGTTCTCAGGTGACACTGGTACACGTTAGTCTGTAGACCCGAGATCGTCATAGAGTCTTGTGTGATTCCCACTGTACTTTGATTTCCACCTTACCGCGTTCAAAAGGACGTGCAAAACGATGATTTTTGGGTACAGTCCCAAGTCACATGAAGGCAATGAGTGATAGGAGGGGTTTTGTCTCTCTCGGTATTGGGGGTTGATGTTGCGTTGTGCTCGATTGGCCATAACAGGGAAGTCCCTGGCCAGGGCTGATTTAGAGATTTACTGGTAAGTGTTATCAGTAGTTTCTCGACCCGTTATGAGCCTCATATCGACATGACTTATCGGTTTTTGGGGACTGGCGTTTACCACCTCTAGACTGGATATGCGACATATCAGACGAAGAGACCGGACTGTACTGTAGTGTTACTGATAGGGTTTTACAGGAGCTAGAGCACGCTTTCTTGTTGATCTTCTGATCGCTCAATACCCAGGTAGCCGTTACGTCCAGCTAGTACCGCTGACGGCTTGTAGGTGCTTGATTTGATCATCACCTACTGCCGGAGTATTGACGAGTCTTTAGAGTCCTACATAGAGGTTTTTACTGGCTCAGGAAAAATGAAGTAGGAGCACATATGTGATATGTGCGGGACCGAGAATAATACGAGTTTGTGATACCGTATTCTATTCTCGCGATTATTGTATCGATCGGTTATATGTGATATAGCCGAGTTATCAAATCAAGTGTTGATTCGATAAGTTGGTACATATAATATTAGTCGGTTGTATGTGATGTAGCCGGATTATTAAATCAAGAGTTGATATGATAATATAATGTATAATTGTATATGTGATATACTAGATTACATTAACTAATATTAGCTCACTTAAGCATTTATTTATTCCCACATGTGCACACTTATTATATATGTGATATATATTAATTGTGTTCTTTTTATATCATGGTTGTTGATACACACCACATAGGTGTATGAGACTTACACCATATTAATTATAATATTAGGTTTTAGTATTTAAAGTAATTCCAAAAGTAGTGGATAACGAGCTCACAAGCATGAGGCTTCATGAAGCTTATGGATGCATCGACCTAAGTCCACTAGTTTTATTTTACTTAAGATATTTATTAACCTAACCATTATAATTTAGCCATTGTTATATCTCTACATGAGTTAGCTATATGATACAAACTCACCCATTGTTGATTCTCTCACCTCATTAGTTGATTCTTATCTCTTGAGCGCATCTTCTTCTTGCATGAGCAAAATCTTGCTAGGGTTTTCTAAAGAGAGAAAATATTGTGAGAAAAATAAAACTAAAATGTTCCCACTTCCTATTTCATCATCTTCTACTAGATTAGCACTTTAGTACACGGTGTTAGCTTCACCAATCTCCAATTAGTGAAGTAGTAGCTTGAGTTAGTATCTCCTCGACGTAGATCATCTTCGGATTCGAAGACTTGAAGCAAGATCATTGCTTTCTTCTCATGGAGCCTTTCAAGAGCCCGTAAGCTCATTTCATCGCAGTGAATAGACTACTACAAGGAGCTTATCAAGTGAAGGACCGATCTACAAAGGTTGTATTTCTGGTTCACTTAGAAGTAAAGTAGTTTACTTTTTGTTTCTTATGATTCTCTAGTTATCGATTCGAGTTTAGGGTTCCTTAAAATGGCAAAATTATGAAAATGGCATGGAAGATGCCTCCCGAAACCTTGTTGTCATTCATAGGAACCCTACAGTGGTATCAGAGCCTAGCTAGAGAATTAGACGTATTGTGTTAGATTACGAAACCGAAACGAACTCCGAAACTTGAAACACCAAATACGGGTTTCTATCGATTTTTAAATGGAGTCAAAAAAAATTTCAAACAAGTGCAGAATCATATATGTGTGATAACATGAACACTGGTGAAATTTGCAGCCATTTGGACATTTTTTGGCCGGTGAGACCCTTCCCATATGGGCCAAATCCGAGCCCCCCACTCCAAATTTTTGCAGTGTTCCCTTGCATGGGTTTTGGTGTTTCAGGTGTTGTTTATTTTTGCTAAATTTTCATGTGATGTTGATTTACTATAAAGGCAACTCGGAGTGTTTCGTAGTCGTAATTCTAACTGTTTTCGGGTTACTTTAGACGGTGTTAAAATGTTCGATCGGATATCAAATACCCGCTTTAACCCTTGCCGGAAAATTTTCCAAGTGTTGGATTTTTTCCGTAGTTAAAAAGCATTTAAACATCATGCAAGTTATGCGATGGACCCTCTAGAACAACAAAATCTTAACTCAATTATGTGACCTTCAGAACAGCCACTAAACCCTCGGGTTTGTGGTGGTTCAGCGGTGCCATATGTGAGGCGTTGGTTGACCCTTCTATGGCTGGTCTATTGGTACTGTGGCATATGCTGAATAATTTTAAACTACGCTCAAGTGTTGAGCTTTTTAGGAAATTATGGGTTTTTATTGATTCGATCGGAATGTTTAACATCGTCTAGTTTTTTCTGCAACCGTAAGTGTAATATGTGGTGTATCGCCGGTTTCATTGCTATATGTCAACGACAATTGGGATACGCATATTTACTTACGTTGATGACATGTGATGTTATGTGTTGCTGTATATGTTATATTAGATCGTCGTGTTTTGAATAGCCGGGGGCTTTATGTGAGATGAGAGTTTTTATTTTCATTCATGTAAAATTCATTGTATGTAATATTCTTTTAATTGGTGCACTTCCGGGTTGAGGATGATGTCACGATTGTTGTATATTATTTACCTTTTCGCATTAGGATAGACCCAAGGAGGGGAGCACAAGTAACCGGGTTCTAGAGTACAGTAGAAGACCAGCTCGAGGAGTCGATTCCGGGTCTCCTAACTCTAGAATTGGTAGGGTTTCTTGCCTCTCTCGTAGGGGTCTAGGGATGTGGGTTTGGCTATTCATCATGACCGTTGAATCCGTGTTTTATACAGGATCAAAATAAAACACGGACCTCCTAGTATATCCAATATTTCATATGTTTATTCTGCTACTTTATGATGTGGTCACTGTGGATTCTGAGACGAATGGATATATATTATATATGATATATATAGTAGACGTTGCTTATGTTTTGCACCCGCACTAGTCCCGTCCCGGTATGCCGTTAGTTAAGTAACCTAACGGTGCATAACGGGACACTGTGGTGAATGCGGATGGCATAAGCGTACGTTGTATTTTCGTTTCTTCTGTGATGCTTAGTAAGAATAAATGATGGGACTTCATTAATATTATTAATGAAAGAAAAGAAACCTAAAAGATGTTGTGGAATCAAATTTTTAAAAAAGGGTAGCTACAGTTCTTGCTTTGCATAGTGATATATGTGATATATCCTGCACCTTATTCGATAAGGAAAGAGCCGAGATCCCTTCACCGGGAGTGACCTCTTTAGCAATAACTGGCAGATGCTACAACACACGGTTTGTCTTTTGATTGCTTTTGGAGTATTTGCTTTGCATATTGATATATGTGATATATCCTGCACCTTATTCGATAAGGAAAGAGCCGAGATCCCTTCACCGGGAGTGACCTCTTTAGCGAAACTTGTAAAAGCCACAAAAGCACTCCTTTTCAAAATCACTCGATTATACAACGATATCAAGTTCATTATGCAAAGGTTTTCTGAAAAATCTGTTGTAGCCCTCCGTCATTTCAGATAAGTTCTACTTAGTATTCGTGCTACGTTTGTTGGCCTGGTCAAGGCGTAGTGTGCAGTAGCTAACTAGTGCTTATCTGTAGCATAAGATGAGATTGGATTAGGGTAGTCGAACGACTATGTTGGCCTGCATCAAAGGTCGGATGGGTTTAATTCAATCAAGAAATGACGGGTTGAATTTGGCTAGCTGATTATGGTTTGTTGGCCTGTGTCAAGGTCATAAGACGCTAGGGGCAAAATATTATCGGGAATTTAAAGTGTTGAAATTTGCAATGAGATTGCATACCTTCTATATGATAGTTGGATCCCGATACCCACTGCGAGTAAGAGTTACTCCTGGGAGAGTTTTACACATGACAATTAGCCGATCAAGTAGGTGTCTAGAAAGGTTTCAACGGGGTTATGCGTCTGGGAAAATGAGGTTTATTTTAATTAGGTCTGTGCGAAAGCACGGGGAACTTCCCTCAAAATACCGGCACTGGCCTGGCTAAAGATTGGCGAAATTGCAGGGTGTAATTAATCCCGGCTAGTCTTTCCATTCAGGGTTTGATGGAAGATTTGATAAAACCAGTGGGAGCCATCCTGATTAGATAAAATAATACCCAATCTGATCTTGCAAGAGTATACGCTAAAGTGTTTTCTTCTCTCTCTCTCCAGGTAGCGACCATGTCACGTCTTAATCAAGATAATAATATGGATGTATTGACCGAACCCGCATGTTATACTGTGCCGGGGGAACATTGATTCTGTTCTTTCTTATAATTGTTATAAGACTGAACAGGGAATATGGATATATTCGGATTACCATGCCGCCCAAACGAAGAATAAACATGTTGATGCATTTATTTCGGGTGTGTTAGTTATTGAGAACTGTTTCTCGGTTCACTCTACGTCCTGGGTATTTGATACCGGATCGGGATCACACATATGTAATATGTTATATGGGCTAAGGAAAGGTAGAGAACTGGGAGTAGGTGATCATTCCGTAAGATTAGGAATGGGGAAAATGTTGCAGCCAAAGCAGTTGGCGAATATCACCTTGTATTTCCAAATGGTAATACATTTATTCTGAACGAATGCTATTACATTCCGACCCTGATATGCAATTTTATATCAGTTTCTTTACTGAGTAAAGAAGGATATAATTTTGTAGTACAGGATAATGTTATGAACATCTTCCTGAATCAAAAGTTTATTGGATCAGGCTCGTTAAATAATGGCACATACATTCTGGATCAAACTACAGTTCTTAATGTACAAAACAAAAACAAGAAGAAGAGTTCAGAAATGAACGAATCCTTCTTGTGGCATTGTAGACTAGATCATATCAATACGACACGACTAGCTAAGTTTCATAAGGATGGATATTTGAATCTATTCGAATTTTCATCTTATGACACTTGCCAGTCATGTCTTAAAGGAAAGATGACCAAAACACCGTTTATAGGACACGGAGAAAGAGCTAGTGAGCTCTTGGGACTCATACATAGTGATGTGTGTAGTTCTATGTCTATTCATGCCAGGAATGGTTCCTCATACTTCATTACATTCACTGACGATCTCTCTAGATTCGGACATGTGTTCCTGATGAAACACAAGTCTGAAACATTTGAGAAATTTAGAGAATATAAGTCCGAAGTCGAGAACTAAATTGGTAAAAGTATTAAATACCTATGATCTGATCGAGGAGGTGAATACTTGAGCACGGAATTCCTGGACTTTCTAAAAGAGAATGGGATTCTCTCTCAGCTTACTCCTCCGTATACACCACAGCACAATGGTGTATCTGAACGGAGGAATCGCACCCTATTGGATATGGTGCGCTCTATGATGAGCACTGTTGAGTTACCTATTTCCTTTTGGGGATATGCACTGGAGTCAGCTGCAGACCTATTGAATATGGTTCCCACCAAATCTGTGCCAACCACTCCATATGAGATATGGAAAGGAAAGAGACCATATCTTAATCATATTAAGATATGGGGTTGTCCGGCATATGTGAAAACACAAAATCCAGACAAGCTTGAGGCAAGGTCTTTTCTGTGTAAGTTTGTTGGATATCCCAAACATTTGCGAGGGTATATCTTCTACCACCCCAAGGAACAAAAGGTGTTTGTTTCTCGACATGCCACCTTTTTAGAAAAGGAATTTCTTGCAAAGGAAATTAGTGGCAAGGAGGTAGAACTGGAAGAGGTTCCAGCTATACAAACCACGACAGAGAATTTAGTGGATCCATAGGATTCAGTAGTTCCCAATGAACCTTAGCCTCTCCGCCGATCTAGTAGGGTTTCTCATCCACCTGGGAGATACTATGGTTTTCTCATTGATGGTCGAAGCGAGGATTGCATCATGGAGGATTATGACCCAACTAGCTTCGAGCAGGTCATCATGAGTGGGGACTCAGTGAAGTGGCTGGATGCAATGCGATCCGAGATGGAATCCATGTACACCAACAAAGTATGGACTTTGGAAGATGCTCCTAAAGAGGTAAAACCCATTGGGAGCAAGTGGATCTTTAAGAAAAAACTTGTTGTAGATGCGAAAGTGGAGACTTTCAAAGCTAGACTTGTTGCAAAGGGTTCTCGTCAACGACCAGGTATGGATTATGACGAAACCTTCTCTCCAGTAGCTATGCTTAAATCCATCCGGATCATGCTTGCCATCACTGCATACCATGACTACGAAATCTGACAAATGGATATTAAGACCGCCTTTCTAAATGGTGATTTAGAAGAGTGTGTATACATGACTCAGCCAGAGGGCTTCGCAGGCAGTGGGAGCAGCGGAAAGGTGTGCAAGCTTCTTAAATCCATATACGGGTTAAAGCAAGCATTAAGGAGTTGGAACATCTGTTTTGATGCGTTATCAAAGACTTTGATTTCGTCAAAAACGTAGATGAACCATATATATACAAGAAGGTGGCAGAGAGTAAGGTTGTCTTTCTCCTATTGTACGTGGATGACATACTTTTGATAGGAAATGATGTTCCTATGCTGCAATCGTTCAAGCGCTTTTTATCACAAAGATTCTCAATGAAAGATCTAGGAGACACCTCCTACATCTTTGGGATTAAGATCTATAGAGATAAATCTAAACGGATACTAGGATTGTCCTAATCCAGGTACATTGGCACCATACTAAAGAGGTTTAGTATGGACGAATCCAAGCGTGGGTTTTTACCCACGATCTCAGGACTCACTCTCTTTAAAGAGATGTCTCCCAAGACTGATTTGGAGAGAGCTCGCATGCAAGGGATACCCTATGCTTCGGCAGTAGGCTCTATCATGTATGCGATGCTATGTACCAGACCCGATGTAGTACACTCACTAAGTGTTGTGAGTAGGCATCAAGCAGATCCTAGAAAGAGTCACTGGAGAGCTGTGAAGAGCATTCTCAAGTACTTGAGAAGGACTAAAGAAATGCTCTTAGTGTATGGTAACGGAGAACTCCAAGTGGATTCCTTTACCGATTCGAGCTTACAGAGTGATAAGGACGACTCTAAGTCGCACTCGGGATTTGTCTTTACCCTCAATAGAGGGGCAGTTTGCTGGAAGAGTTTCAAGAAGGAAACTGTGGCAGACTCGACGATGAAGGATGAATACATAGCTGCCAACGATGCTTCCAAAGAGGCTGTCTGGATGAAGAAGTTCATAACTGAACTTGGAGTGGTTCCATCCATTGAGTATCCAATACCTTTGTATTGTGATAACAATGGAGCGGTGGCTTTGGCCAAGGAACCCAGGTCCCATCAGCGATCCAGGCATATTCTGAGGCGGTATAACCTGATCCGGGAGATAGTTGATCGCCGGGAGATCGAGGTCAGGAGAGTTGACACGAAGAACAACACTGTGGATCCACTAATGAAGGTCATTCCCCAGATACAGTTCAAGAGACTCTTCGGGATGTTGGGCATGCGATACTACAGCAGCTGGCCCTAGTGCAAGTGGAAGATTGTTAGTTGTATGTATACCTTAGAGGACATTATTGTACATATGATGTATATTATATTGGTTGCTTGGACATATATAGAGAGGACTTTCTTGCTCGATATGATAGTATGCTATCTGGTTACTCTTTATCTTAACATGTATACCTGTCTCTTGATACTGTCTTATGGTTACATGTTGGTAAAGCGCTTAGGATGTGTACTTGACTACCAGGATTATGATGCAAATCATATTAGTGGGGCCATGGTAGTCCATAAGTTCATCCTTTAATGTTCTTAATCGTGGGTGTATCGAGACAGGGCATCGATATACCAGAGTAGACTAGCGTATATGTTTCTCGACCCATGTGATGGGCGATGGATGATCCCATATCCATTGGTGTGTGACAACAGAGATGGTATATGGGTGCTCAGTGGAGACTGGGTACACTGGGCAGACTCACCGAGAACACCTAGATTGTATTATACCTAACGTCAGATAACAGTTCTCAGGTGACACTGGTACAGGTTAGTCTGTAGAACCGAGATTGTCATAGAGTCTTGTGTGATTTCCACTGTTCTTTGATTTCCACCTTACCGTGTTCAAGAAGACATGCAAAACGGTGGTTTTTGGGTACAGTCCCGAGTCACATTGAGGTAATGAGCGATAGGAGGGGTTTCGTCTCCCTCGGTATTGGGGGTTGATGTTGCACTGTGCTCGATTGGCCATAACTGGGAAGTCCCTGACCCGGGCTGATTTAGAGATTTACTGGTAAGTGTTATCAGTAGTTTCTCGACCCGTTAGAAGCCTCATATCGGCATATCTTATCTTTATTAGGGTCTGACGTTTACTACCCCTAGACTAGATATGCGACATATCAGATGAAGAGACCGGACTATACGGTGGTGTTACTGACAGGCTTTTACAGGAGCTGAGCGGGCTTGCTTATTGATCTTCTGGTTGCTCAATACCCGGGTAGCCGTTATGTCTAGCTAGTACCGCTGACGGCTTGTGGGTGCTTGATCTGATTATCACCTACTGTCGGCGTATTGACGAGTCTTTAGAGTCCTACATAGAGGTTTTTACTGGCTCAGGCAAAACGAAGTAGGAGAACATATGTGATTGTGCGGGACCAAAAATAATACGAGTATGTGATGCTGTATTCTATTCTCGCGATTATTGTATCGGTCGGCTATATGTGATATAGCCGAGTTATCGAATCAAGTGTTGATTCGATAAGTTGGTACATATAATATTAGTCGTTTGTATATGATATAGCCGGATTATTAAATCAAGAGTTGATTTGATAATTTAATATATAATTGTATATGCGATATACTAGATTACATTAACTAATATTATCTCACTTAAGCATTTATTTATTCTCATTGTGCGCACTTATTATATATGTGATATATAGTAATTGTGTTCTTTTTGTATCATGGTTGTTGATACACACTATATGGGTGTATGAGACTTACACCATACTAATTATAATGTTGGGTTTTACTATTTAAAGTAATTCCAAAATTAGTGGATAATGAGCTCACATGCATGAAGCTTCATGAAGCTTATGGATGCATCGACTAAGTCCACTAGTTTTATTTTACTTAAGATATTTATTAACCTAACCATTATAATTTAGTCATGGTTATGTCTCTACATGAGTTAGCTATATGATACAAGCTCACCCATGGTTGATTCTCTCACCTCATTAGTTCATTCTCATCTCTTAAGCTCATCTTCTTCTTGCTTGAGCAAAAGCATGCTAGGGTTTTCTAAAGAGAGAAAATATTGTGAGAAAAATAAAACTAAAGTGAGCCCACTTCCTACTTCATCATCCTCTAATAGATTAGCACTTTAGTATAGGGTGTTGGCTTCACTAATCTTCAATTAGTGAAGTAGTAGCTTGAGTTAGCATCTCCTTGACGTAGATCATCTTCGGCCTCGAAGACTTAAAGCAAGATCATTGCTTTCTTCTCATGGAGTCTTTCAAGAGCCCGCAAGATCATTTCATCGCAGCGAAGGGACTACTACAAGGTGCTTATGAAGTGAAGGACCGATCTACAAAGGTTGTATTTCTATTTCACTTAGAAGTAAAGTAGTTTACTTTTTGTTTCGTATGATTCTCTAGTTATCGATTCGAGTTTAGGGTTCCTTAAAACGGCAAAATTTTGAAGATGGCATGGAAGATGCCTCCCGAAACCTTGTTGTCGTTCATAGGAACCCTACAGTATTCATGCTACGTTTATTGACCATAGTTAAGGCGCAGTGTACGGTAGCTGAGTGATGTCTTCCTATATAACATATGATGTGATTAATTAGGACAATCATATTACTTTGTTGACCATAGTTAAGGGTCATGTGGGTGGGTCTAATTAATCAAGAAATGATGGGTAGAACTTGACTAGTGCTTATGATTGTTGACCATAGTTAAGGTCATAAGATACTAGGGGTAAAAGTATTATCAGGAATTTCAAGTGTTGAAAATTGCAATGAGATTGCATACCTTCTATGAGATAGTTGGATCTTGATACACACTACGAGTAAGAGTTACTCCTGGGAGAGTTTTCCATATGACAATTAGACAATCAAGTAGGCGTCTAGAAAGGTGTTAACGGGGTTATGCCTCTGGTAAATTGAGGTTTATACTAATTAGGTCTGTGCGAAAGCATGGGGAACCTCCCTCAAAATACCAACACTAGCCTGGCCGAAAGATTGGCGAACTTGTAAGGTGTAATTAATCCTGGTTAGTCTTACCTTTAGGGTTTGAAGGAAGATTTGATAAAAACAGTGGTAGCCATCCTGATTAGATAAAATAATAACCAATCTAATCTTGCAAGAGCATAAGCTAAAGTGTTTTCTTATCAATCTCTCCAGGTAGCGACCATGTCAGGCCTTAATCAAGATAATAATATGGATGTATTGACTGAACCCGCTTATTATACTGAGCAGGGGAACGTTGGTCCCGTTCTTTCTTATAAACGTTATAAGACTGAGCAAGGAATAGGGACATATCTGGATTCCCACGCCACCTAAATGAAGAATAAGCATGTTGATACATCTTCTTTGGGTGTGTTAGTTATCGAGAACTGTTTCTCAATTCACTCTACGTCCTGGATATTAGATACCGGATCAGGATCCCATATATGTAATATGTTACATGGGCTATGGAAAGGTAGGGAACTGGGAATGGATGATCATTCCATAAGAGTAGGGAATAGTACAAATGTTGCAGCCAAAGCAATTGGCGAATATCACCTTGTATTATCAAATGGTAATATATTGATTCTGAATGAATGCTATTACATTCCGACCCTGATATGCAATCTTATATGTTTCTTTATTAAGTAAAGAAGGATATAACTTTATAGTAGAGGATAATGTTATGAACATCTCCCTGAATCAAAAGTTGATTGGATCAGGATCGCTAAATAATACATATACGTTCTAAATCAAATCACAGTTCTTAATGTACATAACACATACAAGAGGAAGAGTTTAGAAATGAACGAATCCTTCTTGTGTTATTGTAGACTAGGTCATATCAATGCGACACGACTAGCTAAGTTACATAAGGATGGATATTTGAATCCATTCGAATTTTCATCTTATGACACTTGCTAGTCATGTCTCAAAAGCAAAATGACCAAAACTCCGTTTAGTGGACACGGAGAAAGAGTTATGGAATTCTTGGGACTGATACATAGTGATTTATGTGGTCCCATGTCTACACATGGCAGGAATAGTTTCTCATACTTCATTACATTCACTGATGATCGCTCAAGATACGGACATGTGTTCCTGATGAAATACAAGTTTGAAGCTTTTAAGAAATTCAAAGAATATAAGAACGAAGTCGAGAACCAAACGGGTAAAAGTATTAAGATCCTTCGATCTGATCGAGGAGGAGAATACTTGAGCACCGAATTCCGTGACTATCTAAAAGAGAATGGGATTCTCTCTCAGCTTACTCCTCTATATATACCACAGCACAACGGTGTATCAGAATGGAGGAATCGTACCCTATTAGATATAGTGCGCTCTATGATGAGCACCGCTGAGTTACCTATTTCTTTTTAGGGTTATGCGCTGGAAACAACCACATACCTATTGAATAGAGTTCCAACCAAATCGGTGCCTACCACTCCATATGAGATATGGAATGGGAAGAGACCATCTCTTAAACGAGTTAAGATATGAGGTTGTCCGGTCTATGTTAAAAAGCAAAATCCGGACAAGCTCGAGGCAAGATCAGGTCTATGTAAGTTTGTGGGATATCCAAAAGATTCCTATGGATATATCTTCTACCACAGTGAAGAACAAAAGGTGTTTGTTTCTCAATATGCCACCTTTTTAGAAAGGAATTTCTTGTAAAAGAAATTAGTGGAGAAGAGGTAGAGCTGGGAGAAGTTCCAGCAGCGCAAACTACAACTGATGATTTATTGGAACCAGAGGATTCAGTTATTCCCGAAGAACCTCAGCCGCTTCGCCAATCTGGTAGGGTTCCTCATCCACTTGAGAGATAATATGTTTTTCTCATTGATGGTGGGACCGAGAACTATATCATGAAAGATGATGACCCGACTAGCTTCGAGCAGGCCATCATGAGTGGGGACTCTGTGAAATGGTTGGATGCAATGCGATCCGAGATGGAATCCATGTACACCAACAAAGTATGGACTTTGGAAATTGCTCCTGAAGGGGTAAAACCCAATGGGAGCAAATGGATCTTTAAGAAGAAACTTGGTGTAGATGGAAAAGTTGAGACTATCAAAGATAGACTTGTTGCAAAGGGTTTTCGTCAACGACCAGGTGTGGATTATGACGAAACCTTTTCTCCAATAGCTATGCTTAAGTCCATCCGGATCTTACTTACCATTGCTGCATAACATGACTATGAAATCTGGCAAATGGATGTTAAGACTGCCTTTCTAAATGGTGATTTAGAGGAGTGTGTGTACATGACTCAGCCATAGGGCTTCATAGACAGTGGGAGCAGTAGAAAGGTGTGCAAGCTACTTAAATCCATCTACGTGTTAAAACAGGCATCACGGAGTTGGAACATCTATTTTTATGTTGTAGTCAAAGAGTTTAACTTCGTCAAGAACGTAGATGAACCTTGTATTTTCAAGAAGGTTGCAGAGAGTAAGGTTGTCTTCCTCGTATTGTACGTGGATAACATACTTTTGATAGGAAATGATGTTCCTAGTGTAGTGTTAGCTTAGCACCTTGTGAAGGTTTTGGCAAGCATCAATCATGCTACTTTAAAAATTTTGGGGTGCTAAACCAACCCGCCAAGTAATCGAACTAGAGACTTAGGTTTAAACATGATATGTAAACTCTTTACATCTAAGTGAACAAGGAATACAACCTTTGTAGACCGGTCCTTCACTTCAATAGCTCCGTGTAGAAGTCCCTTCGCTGCGATCATGATCGTCCGGACTCTAGAGAGGCTCCCATGAAGAAACGAGCAACCTTTCTTCGAAGTCTTCGAGGCCGAAGATGATCTACGTCGAGGAGACACTAGCTCATTGTCACGACCCGAAATTGGCACGTGAAGGCCCTAATACTACGCAACGTCTACAGGCCTAACGCAGTAAAAGAAAGCCAAAACCCAGAAATCTGAACCATTAAAGACAAGAAAAGATAACAAACATTGTTTAAACTTTTGAAAATCTCAAGTATAAATTCTTTAAGTCCAATTTACTTTATTGAAAATTTCGGCAGCACCTCCTTTGTAAAAACCAACCCCAAAAATGGGTACAACATAAATATAAAGTAAAGCATCCCCAACGGGAGAAAATCCACACCAAAAAGGCGGAAAACGACCACCACAACAGATATACGATGCCGTAGCGAAGAAAGAGACGATATAAATAAAACTGTATAAAAACCTCCAAGTCACAAAATAATATACAATACCGTCCTCACATCAATTTTCTAAGTCATACCAGATAATGGTAGATGGAGAGTACAGAATACAACGAAATATATAACAAGCGACATTGGATAACCGCAAAACCTACCTAAGCAACACTGCACACTGTCAGGCGAAGCGGTATCCACAGCAAAAGATGATACGATGGATGAAAATAGCCCTGCCTCTGACTATCCTGAGGAACACCTGCAAAACACTGTGGCACAACGGGGGTGAGTTGCCAACTCGTGAATAGTAAAATAGCATATGCAGGTTATCGCGAGTATGCACGTACAGCGCGAATCTAACATAAGCATCTAATAGCAATGAATGGTCATATGTAATGCATCAATCATGAAAGGTACGCTAGCAGGTACTACTAATACATGAAGCAATAATATGACAATCAGTATGCAATAATCATGTAAAGTACTCTATCAGGTACAAATAATACATGAAACAATGCATATAATAGTATGTAAATGCAACAGTCATGGAAAGTACACTATCAAGTACAACTAATACATGAACCAGTGCATATAAAATAAATGAGGAGTATGAAATAAAATTTGTCATCTCCACGGAATCCTAACCTCGTGGTAGGACCAACGTCCATCTAGACAATCTAAATCCCAAGTTCCTCAAATCAGCCCCCAATTTGGCTCCCATATCCTGTAAGTCTTATACATATCCTGAGTGTCAAATATCAAGTATATCTTATATATCCCGAATATACAACATCAAGTAAATCTCACATATCCTGTATGTACAATATCAGTATATCCCACATATCCTGTATGTACAATATCAGTATATCTCACATATTCTGTAGGTACAATATCAGTATATCCCACATATCCTGTATGTACAATATCAGTATCAAGTAAGTTTCATATAAGGTGAGTATCTAACATCGACACCCAAAACATCATGAAACAAGTGTCAATCATCGACACAGAAATACTGATCTATCAGGTGCTGTCACCACGATTGGCCCTGATAGGTACATATTATATGCTATCCGAAAACTCGAGTGCCTAGCTCTGACCCTCAGAATTCGACGTATCTGTACGCACATGACCCCGATCGGCATCCCCACGATAACCGCCGTGTCAGAAGTACTGTCACCAGTAGGTCCTTGCCCGCCTTCCAGGCTCATCGCCTATCATCTGCGATCTTCTTACCGAGGGGAACAGTACCGGGCCCCACCATGTACCCACACACGGCTCACTACTCCTCCTCGCATGGGGTATATATATAAGCTCAGAACCGAGAAATCTCATGGTGGCTGCAGAAATATCATATCAAGAGAAACCAGGTTTTTCAAATAATCCATAATTTCATGAAACAACCACGGTTCTCAAATCCAGAAAACATCAAATCATGTATAAATATAACTGCATGAATCGATACATATATATTAGCGTCCCACTTCACTATTATATATATATATATATATAACAGCGTCCCACTTCACTGTTATATATACTTAGGATTAACAATATCAGAGAACATCATATGAAATCCAAGAATGTAACATATGCAGCATGAAACAATAATATGAGCATATAAAGGAAAAGCACTATTTAACTACAACAAGTTATTAAATATATATCATGCGGTTCCTGATTTCCCCGAAATAAAATGCAACATCATATACAGGTGAACATGTAGCTATAACAAGGTATGCGTAACCATGTCGGTATAGAAAGATATGTCTCTATGTTTATCCATAATACCTTCCAGGTATATGTATGTATGTATGTCAGATGTACATGTAGTTATATCTCATATGTGTATATACCTATCACTAATGGTACACTAACTTATAGGTATATGGTTAACTAGCATGTAAGCATGCCAGGGCATATGTGTAAGCTTGTAGGTATACCGGTATGCTACAAGTCATATGCATAAAGAATATGAATCAATGTCCTAGTGTCCCTAATCAAACAACATCATATCTATAAGGGTGTTGTGCGTGTCATGGCAATTATTGACGGTATGTGTGGCATGCAATCAGTGCTCGTGCAACATAAGCCGTTAATAGTAGTGCAGTGTCCTAAGGATACTAGACTAAGCACAACAGTAACCAAGCAGTAATGAGTATGCGCAACTCTATATATGCAATAGAATATGCGACAAAACATAACATCTCTAGCCCAGACGCATAACGCCATGCGGGCGATTCCCCTGTAGATGTTAAATCTACTCACAATAGTCTCGAGCTATGAAAATGCGACCACCTGCTTCCCTTTGTTCGCAGCGTCCGAAGTCCCCGCTTCCGATGCTATAAATTCACAAAAACATAAACAGAGCAAAATCTCAGAAATCGGCCAATATAACGTAAAACTATGTTTTAAACGGCGCAACAACACTAAACTAACTCGCAAGTATCCGTCTAGTGGTAACGTGCGTGACGATACAACGAAATCTACCCAAGTGCAGCAACTGCACCAGATCACGATCCGTGTAGGATAACGTAACACGCGGACTCAAAATACTAGATTATAGGAAAATGATCCTAAATTTTGCATACTGTAATTACTCAAATATTAAACAATACCAAATACCCTTAAGCTACAGCAGATATCTACCCAAAAAAAAACCAACACCCATTTCCCCTCCAAAACCGGTGTCGCCGGAATTTGCCAAAAGGTCGCCGGCCAAAGCCAGTGGGGTGGGTCTCATGTCTCTGGTGGGATATTAGGTTCACTAGTACATCAGTACAATCTTGTTTGGTCACTCAGTAAAAATCCCTAGTCAGAGCAGATAACAGTGGCTCTAAAAAGACACTAAAAAAATGATATTGCACTAATCGATACTTCAAGTGTTCTAAACAATAACTAACGAGCTACACATCATAAAAACTCCTATTTAACAGTATTAGGATTATACCTATCAATACTTGCTCCCAAGATCCAAGCTTTCCTAGCTCCAAGTGATCAAAGAAGCTAAATCAAGACTTGAAGTATTTTGTGAGATTATTTATGGAATTTTGAAGATTTATTTGTCTTTGAGATGAAAGAAATGAGCAAGGAAGAAGATGGGGCCAGACTTGGGAAGGCTCGGCCAATAAATGGGGAAGGATGAAGAAGTGTGTAGGGTTTTCTAGCTAAGTCTAGTGATAAATGCGCATAAATGCACATCAATGCACATTCATGCATGAAGCCACCTCTGCCATTCTTTTTGTTTTCTTTAAAACATAATTCCCTTTAGCACAAAAGATCTAAATATTAGTTGGAGGGTTTGTTTTACTCAAACTTGATTTATTTGAAATGATACAAATTTTGGAGTAATTATCCAAACCCCAAATGTAAATACCACATTAAAAATATTAAAAAAGGAAAAATACCATCTGAACCAAAACTTCCCATATACACCCAAAGCTCGCGCACTAGGTTTATTTTAGCTAAACTAGGTGCTGGCAAGACTATATGGACGTTTGATCACAGTCGGGTTAAAACGGAAAATACCGACAATTTTACCCTAAAACGGAAAAATTTCGCATAACGATTTCTAAAACGTTACAATCTCCCCTTTATAGAAATTCAGTCCCCGAATTAAAATTCTAACTAAGCGTACCTTCAAAGAGATGAGTTCAAAACTTCCAAATCTCCCTCGCAGCCTCCCAAGTGACTACCTCACTATACGGCTATATCCAAGAAAACCCTCCACAGATGGGAAAACCTTTGACCGAAGTTTCTTCACCTGTCGAGCCACTAACACAAATGGCTACCAGTGAACGAAAAGATCGCATCCAAGCTAAATGATCTGGTGCTGAATCATGTGAGAAAGGTCATGAAGGTATTTGCAAAGTATCGACATAAGGAATACGGGGTGAAAACTCAATAATCTGGGCGGAAGTGATAATCTAAAGGCAACGTAACTAACTCGCTTGAGGATCTCAAAAGGACCTACAATCCTGGGATAAGCTTCCTAATACTCAACACGTCATTTATCGGAAAATCCTTAGGACTACATGATCTCCCACTACGAACTCAAGTCTGCGACCACCACGATCGACATAAGACCTCTGTCTGCACCGGGCTGTCCTCATCCTGACCTGAACCAACTGGATCATCTCCGAAGTTTCTAGACTAGCTGGGGTCCAAAAATCCTACTCACGCAGAGTCAGAAAAACAGAATGGCGATCGACACGACCTAACAACAAAACCTAAAGGTTTCCATTTGGAGTGTCTCCTGATAACAGCTATCGTAGGAGTGCTGTAACAATGGCAAGTGACGATCCCAACTGCCGACAACAACAAGTATGTACGCATAAGCATAACCTCCAGAGTCTGTATAGTCCGCTCAACTGACCATCATCCCATAGATGGAAAAGCGGTGCTAAAGCTCAACCATTACCTAAGGCTTCTTGAAGCTTCTGCCAACTATGGCTAGCAAACAAGGTACCTCTATTGGATACAATGCATGAAGGAACTCCGCGCAACGCACAAACTTAACAAAGAGCAACTGAGCAAACTGAGAATAACCGGACAACAAACACCCGAATGGAGTCATACCCTGTCTAGACCTGGGTAGACACTACAACGAAAATCATGGAGAACTTCTCCCATTCCCACTCCGGAACGGTTAAAGATTGCAACTCTCCAGCCGGTCTCAAATGATCAACCTTAGCACACAACAAGACAGACACCTTGAATCGAAACCCGAAACTTCTCTTTACATCCCTGCCCACCCGTAACTATCTCACAAGTCACGTCAATTGTTAGTGGAACTTGGATGAACATTGAGAGTTAACAGATGTGCCTGCTCTAGGATTTCGCGTCTCTTCCCAATAGTATCAGGTACACAAACGCGTCCCTAAACTTAGCACACCCTTGTCAAAAATCAAGGACTCCGAATCATTACCCAGCCGAGCATGCTCAAGAATCTCTAATGAACGAGTATCGGCAGGCAGTGCCTCGCAAAAGAGATTAAGGAAAAATGGTTGGGCGCGGACATGAGCAAGTTGTCCCCTCAGTAGAGGCAAACTTAACTGTACTCAACGATCGCACAAGAACTGTAAATCTGCAGAAAACTATCTCAAAAATTAAAACCCGCTGCAGGAAGATGTACATTAAGATCTGGTGGTCCGTGAAAATCTGACACGACTCTCCGAACAAGTAGTGTTTCCAAATCTCCAACGCAAGACCACCGTGGCCATCTCCAGATCATGAGTGGGATATCTTGCTTGTAGTTCCTCCAACCGTCGGGAAGTAAAAGCGATAACTCTATAGTGTCACCTTAGTACACAATCGAGCCCCACTCACGAAACAACACAGTTAAATAACAAAGTCGCCCGAACCAGAAGCAAAGACAGAACCGATGCAGTTGTTAACCGAGTCTTCGACTGCTGAAAACTCGGCATGCATGCCTCAGTCCAAGAAAAAGAACCTCCTTTCCGGTCAGTCTAGTCAACGGTGCAGCACTACACTAGCAATCCTGCACGAAACGGCGGTAAAAACCTGCCAAGTGCAAAAATCTACGGACCTCTGTCCTACACACAAGTCTAGGCCTAAGCTGTACAGCCTCGATCTTCATCGGAACCATACAAAACCATCTCCCGTAACTACAAGACCTAGGAGTCAACACAATCAAGCATGAGGGAACACTCTGAGAATCTAGCAAACCGCTGGAGCTCTCCCAATGTCTGCAAAACAAATCCTCAAGTGTTACTCCTGTCCCTCACGACACATTGAATAGAACAGAATTTTGTCAATGACACAACAATAACCGGTCGAGGAACGGCCTGAAGAAATCTGGTTCATCATATCTACGAATGCTGCTAGGGCATTGGTGAGTCCAATGACACCACCAAAACACACAAAGCCTGTAGCAAGCACAAGGCAGTCTTCGGAATGTCATCACTCCGAACCCGTAACAATGATGACCAGATCCCAAACAAACTTAGAAAAATGTCTCGCACTCTGGAGCTGATCAAAGAAATCGTCAATGCGAGGTAAAAGATACCTATCCGCACCGTAAGACGGTTTAATTGACGATCAATCAATACAGAACCTTAAACTGTCGTCTTTCTCCTTGACGAGCAAAAATAGGAGCTCTCCAATGCGAAAGACTCAGACGCACAAGCCCCTCAACCAACAACTCTGCAGCTAATCCTTAAGCTCCCTAAGCTTCGCCGGCTCATCTGGAACAACGTCAGAAAACTCTCTCATGACGGAACTCAGTCCAAAAAACCCACTGTGGCTCCGGTATCATGAATGAACGCCAAGAATCCTCGACATCCTCTCCTCAAAAGCCGACTAGTGAAAAAAGTTGAATTCAAGCTATGCGAGGCGGCACCACTGTCCCTCTACACAACAAGAACTGACTCGCCGGGAAAACCAAACCTTATTGTTTCCTCACGACGGTCCATAGTCCCCTAGCACATAGCTAACCAGTCCGTGCCCAGGAGAACGTTAAATCCAACATCTTTAGAAGGATCACAACGACGTACGAATCTGTATCTCCTATCTGATTGGCACACGGCCGGAATACGTGTCGCGCAACAAAAGAATCATTGATAGAAGTTAACACAACAACGACTGATCTAGCATACACAAATCTCATCCCAACCCAGGCACAAAGTGAGTAAAACAACAAGTGCATAGATCCCAACTAAAAACAAACCTACGAAGCAAAAGAACATGCAGATTTAGAATACCTGAAAACTCAGCATTGGACGCCCACGCGTCCCGATGAGTAGAAGCAAACTCCCGAGTTCCTCAAATCAGCCCCCAATTTGGCTCTCATATCCTATAAGTCTCATATATATCCTGAGTGTCAAATATCAAGTATATCTCATATATCCCGAATGTACAACATCAAGAGATCTCGCATATCCTGTATGTACAATATCAGTATATCTCACATATCTTGTAGGTACAATATCAGTATATCCCACATATCCTGTATGTACAATATCAGTATCAAGTAAGTTTCATATAAGGTGAGTGTCTAACATCGACACCCAAAACATCATGAAACAAGTGTCAAGCATCGATACAGAAATATTGATCTATCAGGTATTGTCACCACGATTGGCCCAGATAGGTACGTATCAAACGCTATCCGAAAACTCGAGTGGCTAGCTCTGACCCTCGAAATTCGACGTATCTGTTCGCACATGACCACGGTCGGTATCCCCATGATAACCGCCGTGTCAGAAGTATTGTCACCAGTAGGTACTTGCCCGCCTTCCACGCTCATCGCCTATCATCTGCAATCTTCTTGCCGAGGGGAACCGTACCGGGCCCCACCATGTACCCACACACGGCTCACTACTCCTCCTCGTATAGGGTATATATATAAGCTCAGAACCGAGAAATCTCATGGTGGCTGTAGAAATATCATATCAAGAGAAACCGGGTTTTTCAAATAATACATAATTTCGTGAAACAACCACGGTCCTCAAATCCAGAAAACATCAAGTAATGTATAAATATAACTGCATGAATCAATACATATATATTAGCGTCCTACTCCACTAATATATATATATATATATATATATATATATATATATATATATATATATAACAACGTCCCACTACACTGTTATATATACTTAGGAGTAACAATATCAGAGAACATCATATGAAATCCAAGAATGTAACATATGCAGCATGAAACAGTAATATGAGCATATAAAGGAAAACCGCTATTTAACTGCAACAAGTTATTAAATATATATCAAGTGGGTCCTGATTTCTCCGAAATCAGATGTAACATCATATACAGGTGAACATATAGCTATAACAAGGTATGCGTAACCATGTCGGTATAGAAAGATATGTCTCTATGTTTATCCATAATACCCTCCAGGTATATGTATGTACGTATGTCAGATGTACATGTAGATATGTCTCATATGTGTATATACCTATCACTAATGGTACACTAACCTATAGGTATATGGTTAACTAGCATTTAAGCATGCCAGGGCATATGTGTAAGCTTGTAGGTATACTGGTATGCTACAAGTCATATGCATAAAGAATATGAATCAATGTCCTAATGTCCCTAATCAAACAACATCATATCTATAAGGGTGTTGTGCGTGTCATGGCAATTATTGACGGTATGTGTGGCATGCAATCAGTGCTCGTGCAACATAAGCCGTTAATAGTAGTGCAGTATCTTAAGGATACTAGTCTAAGCACAACAGTAACCAAGCAGTAATGAGTATGCGCAACTCTATATATGCAATAGAATATGCGACAAAACATAATATCTCTTGCCCAGAAGTATAACGCCATGCGGGCGAGTCCCGTGTAGATGTTAAATCTACTCACAATGGTCTCGAGCTATGAAAATCCGACCACCTGCTTCCCTTTGTTTGCAGTGTCCGAAGTCCCCGCTTGCGATGCTATAAATTCACAAACACATAAACAGTGCAAAATCTCAGAAAACGACCAATATAATGTAAAACTACGTTTTAAATGACGCACCAACAATAAACTAACTCGCAAGTGTCCGTCTAGTGGTTAACGTGCGTGACGATACAACGAAACCTACCCAAGTGCAGCAACTGCACCTGATCACGATCTGTGTTGGATAACGTAACACGCGGACTTAAAATACTAGATTTTAGGAAAATGATCCCAGATTTTGCATATTGTAATTACTCAAATATTAAATATCAAACACCCTTAAACCACAGCAGATATCTACCCACAAAAAACCAACACCCATCTCCCCTCCAAAACCGGTGTCGCCGGAATTTGCCAAAAAGTCGCCGGCCAAAGCCGGTGGGGTGGGTCTCGTGTCTAAGGTGGGATCTTAGGTTCACTAGTACATTACTACAATCTTGTTTGGTCACTCAGTAAAAATCCCTAGTCAGAGAAGATAACAGAGGCTCTAAAAAGACACTAAAAAAACGATATTGCACTAATCGATACTTAAAGTGTTCTAAACAATAACCAATGAGCTACACATCATAAAAAGTCCTATTTAACAGTATAGGGATTATACCTATCATTACTTGCTCCTAAGATCCAAGCTTTCCTACCTCCAAGTGATCAAAGAAGCTAAATCAAGACTTGAAGTATTTTTGTGAGATTATTTATGGACTTTTGAAGATTTAATTGGCTTTGAGATGAACGAAATGTGCAAGGAAGAAGATGGGGGCAGACTTGGGAAGGCTCGGCCAATAAGAGGGGAACGATGAAGAAGTGTGTAGGGTTTTCTAGCTAAGTCTAGTGATAAATGCACAAAAATGCACATCAATGCACATTCATGCATGAAGCCACCTCTCCCATTCTTTTTCTTTTATTTAAAACTTAATTACCTTTAGCACAAAAGATCTAGATATTAGTTGGAGGGTTTGTTTTACTCAAACTTGATTTATTTTAAATGATACAAATTTTGGAGTAATTATCCAAACCAAAAATGTAAATACCACATTAAAAATATTTAAAAAGGAAAAAATTCTATCTAAACCAAAACTTCTCATATACCCCGAAAGCTCGTGCACTAGCTTTATTTTAGCTAAACTAGGTGCTGGCAAGATTATATGGACGTTTGATTATTGTCGGGTTAAAACGGAAAATACCGACAATTTTACCCTAAAACAAAAAAATTTCGCAAAAAGATTTCTAAAACGTTACACTCATGCTATCGCTTCGTTAATAGTGTAGATTAGTGAAGCAAACACCCTAAACTAAATGGCTACTAGTAGAGGATGATGAAGTAGGAATATTGCTCACTTTAGATTTGGTTTTCTCATAATCTATCATCACTTTGTCAAAAGCTAGAAAGCTTAAAATGAGGAAGAAGAAGATGAAACTTAAGTGATGAAAGAATGAATCCATTAAGGTTAAAATGCAACCATGGGTGAGTATATCATATATCTAACCCTTGTAGAGAGTTAACCATTATGTATGGTTAATGGTTGAGTTGATAAATATCTTAAGGAAAACAAAAGAGTGGACTAAGTCAATGGTTATCTTAAACCTTCTCCAAGCTTCCAACCATAAAAATATCTCCACTAATTTGTAATTACTTAAGAATAAATATTAACCCTAACATGGTGTTAGTCTTTTACAAGTTGCATGTGTAACCTAGCATGACACAATAATATATATATATATATATATATATATTATATGCTAAAAGAATACAATTAATATATATCACATATATATCAATGTATCAAAAAGTGAGAAAAGAAATCTTAAGTGAGCTAATATTAGTTAATGTAATTTAATATATCAAATATATAATTATACATTAAATTTTAAATCAACTCTTGAATTAATAATCTGGCTATATTACATAAAACCGACTAATATCAAATGAATCAACTTATCGAATCAACACTTGATCCGATAACCCAGCTATATCACATATACCCGACCGGTATCACATATCGCGAGAATAGAATGCGGTATCACATACTCGCATTAATCTCGGTCCCGCACATATCACATATGTGCTCCTACTCCATTTCGCATGAACCAGGAAACCTCTTTGTAAGACTCTAAAAACTCGTCAATATGCCGACAGTAGGTGATGATCATATCAAACAACCATAAGTCGCAAGCGGTCTGCTAAATGTAATGGCCACCTAAGTATTGAGCGATCAGAAGATCAACAAGCAAGCCTGCGATAACTCCTGCGAAACCAATCAGTAACACTACCGTACAGTCCGGTCTTTTCGTATGATATGTCGCATATCACAGTCTATTCGTGGTAAACGTCAGACCCTAGTAACCGATAAGTCATGTCGATATGAGGTCCATAACAGTTTGAGAAATTACTAATAACTCTTACCAGTAAATCTCAGCAACCCTGGCCAGGGATTTCCAGTTATAGCCAATCGAACACAGCGCAACATCAACCCCCAATACCGGGAGAGACGAAACCCCTCCTATCGCTCATTGCCTCTATGTGATTCAGGACTGTACCCAAAAACCACCATTTTGCACGATCTCTTGACCGTGGTATGGTGGAAATCAAAGCACAGTTGGAATCACAAAGGACTCCATGACGATCTCGGGTCTACAGACTAACCTGTACTAGTGTTACCAGAGAACTGCTATTCGACGGTAGGTATAATACCATCTAGGAGTTCTCGGCGAGTCCGTCCAGTGTACCCAGTCTCCACTAAGCACCCATATACCTTCTCTGATGTCAAACACAAATGGATATGGGATCATCCACCCCTCATCATATGGGACAAGAAGCGCAAACGCTAGTCTACTCTGGAGTACCGATGCCCTGTCTCGATACTCCCACGACTAGGAACATTTGAAGGATGTACTTATCGACTACCCAGTCCCCACTAGTATGATCCACATCATAGTCCTGGTAGTCAAAAACTCATCCTAAGGGCTTTATCAACAGGTGATCACAAAATAGTATTTGTTTACATGTTAAGATAAAGTGCAACCAGATAGCATACGATCATGTCGAGCAAGAAATTCCTTCCTATATATGTCCAAGCATCCACTACAATATACATCGCATGTACAGTAATAGCTCTAGGGCATACATATAACTAACAATCTCCCACTTGCACTAAGGCCATCTGTTGTAGTATCCAGTACCCAACAATATAGCAGAGGTTGTAGTATCCCATACTCAACCATTGTAGAGAAGTCTCTCTAGGGGTAAGGCCTTTATGAGTGGATCCGCTGTGTCAACCTTCTAGTCTACTCTCCTAACCTCGATCCCTTAGAGATCAACCATCTCCCTAATCAGGTGATACTTACCTCAGAATATGTCTGGAACACTGATGGAACTTGCGTTCCTAGGCCAAAGCCATAACTCCATTGTTGTCACAATAACAGTTATTGGACGCTCAATGGTAGGAACCTTATTCATCTCATGAACAAGAAATGTCCAGACAGCCACTTTGGTAGTATCATTGGTAGCAGCATATTCAGCCTTTATCGTCTAGTATGTCATGGTATCTAGCTTGGAACTCTTCCAACATACCGTCCTTGCAGTGAGGGTAAAGACAATGCATGTGACCGACTCTCAGTCGAACTTATCACCCTGGTAGCTGGAACCAAGAACTTTCTTTTAGTGCTTCTCAAGTACTTAAGAATGTCCTCCACAGCTTTCCAGTGATTCTCCCAAGATCCGATTGATTCCTGATCACTACAACTAGTGAGTTATCTACATCTGGTCTGGTACATAACATCACATACTCTGATAGAGCCTACTGCCGAAGCATAGTGTTTTACTTGCATGCGAGCTCTCTTCAAATCAGTCTCGGGAGACATCTTTTTGCAGAGAGTGATCCAAGAGTAAGTGGGCGAACCACCATGCTTAGAATCGTCCATACTAAACCCCTTTAGCACGGTGTTAGTGTACCTGGATTTTGGAATACTCCCAACATCCACTTATATTTATCATCATAGATCATTATCCACAAGATGTAGCAGGCATTATCCAGAACTTCTATTGAGAATCTTCGTGATAAGAGGAGCTTGACCGGGTGTAGCGTAGGAAAGCATTTCCTATCAAGAGTATGTCATCTACGTACAATACGTGGAAGACAACCTTACTCTCTACAACCTTCTTGTATATACAAGGTTCATCTACCATTTTGATGAAGTCAAACTCTTTGACTATCACATCAAAACAGACGTTCCAACTTCCTGACCCCAGTTGGGCCATCATCTCATGATGTATTCCTCGCTCCCACTATTACCGAGAAGACCGTAGTATCTCTCAAGTGAATGAGGAACCCTACCAGATTCGCGGAGAGGCTGAGGTTCGTTAGAGACTATTGAATCGTTTGGTTTCACCAAATCATCAGCTGTTAGTTTGTTTAGCTGGAACTTCTTCCAGTTCTACCTCATGACCACTTAATTTCTTCACAAGAAATTCCTTTTCTAAAAAGGTGTCATGCTGGGAAACAAAATGCCTTTTGCTCCTTAGTTAGGTAGAAGATATTCCCTTACTAATGTTTAGGATATCCCGACAAACTCACACAACTGACCTTGACTTGAACTTGTCCAGATTTTGCTTTTAAACATAGGCCGGACAACACCATATCTTAACTCGTTTAAGACATTGTCTCTTCCCATACCATATCTCATTTGGAGCACTGATTTGGATAAGGCCACATTCAACAGGTATGCAGCTTCTCAAGTGCATAACACCAAAAAGAAAACAGGTAACTCAGCAGTACTCATCATAGAGCGCAGCATATCTCATAGGGTGCGATACCTCTACACCGATACACCGTTGTGCTGTGGTGTATACGAAGGAGTAAGCTGAAAGAGAATCACATTCTCCTTTTAGAAACTCCAGGAACTCCATACACAAGTATTTGCCTCCTCGATCACATCGTAGGACTTTAATAGTTTTACCCGTTTGGTTCTCAAAAGAACCAACCTTGGCATTTGCAGACATTAGACCATATACATCATCATGTATCTGTCCCAAGAGTTCACTAACTCTTTCTCTGTTTCTAGTAAACGGAGTATTGGTCATATTACATTTGAGACAAGACTGGCAAGTATCATAAGATGAAAATTCGAACAGATTCTTATATTCATCCTTATATAACTTAGCTGGTCATGTCGCATTGATATGACCTAGTCTACAATGTCTCAAGAAGGATTCGTTCATTCCTGAACTGCTCCTCTTGTTTGTGTTCTATATATTTTGATCTGTGGTTTGATTTAGAACGTATATGCTATTATATAACGTGCCTGATCGAATCAACTCTTGATTCAGGAAAATGTTCACAACATTATCCTCTAATACATAATTATATCCTTATTTAACTTAATAAAGAATCTGATGTAATGTTATATATCAGGTTCGGTATGTAATAACATTCGTTCAGAATAAATGTATTAAATACAAGGTGATATCTGCCAACTGACTAGGCTGCAACAATTGCACCATTCTCTAACTTAGAGATATATCACCCTTTCCCAGTTCTCTACCTATCTGTAGCCCATGTAACATGTAACATATGCGGGATCCTGATCCGGTATCACATACCCAGAACGTAGAGGATACTGAAAAACAGTTCTCGGTAATAAGGACACCTGAAGAATATGCATCAACATGTACTTTCTTCGATTGGGTTGTAAGTCCACGGTAGCGCCCCGGCCGTCCACAGACGCCAAATGCTGAACAAAAACTTTTTACAAACTGGCTCTATCGTGTCCTATAACCCAGATCTGCCATTATTGCTAAACTATCAAACTACATGGTGGGTAGAAATGTTATACCGAACAATCCGACTCCTTCGGTCTTCAACCATCATCCCACGCTTTGTTGTGGCTGCTCCGATCTCCTGAATCTCCAGTCTCCTCGTCCAGGTGGCACCACGTCGAAGGATCTTTAAATGGGCTCCTGCCTCTGAACCGAGGCAACTCGATCATCAAGTTTGCTAAAAGAGATGACCAAGATTGATGTAGAGAATGAGTAGAACATTTTGTCTCGCTTCGTCCAAAGCCATGGACGAACGGTTAATGAAATTGCCTTTTTGGATTCAAATGAAATGAGAAATGAATATATATGAAATTTCCATGAAGCCAAAACCATAGTCTTTTTCTTTTGCAATTCTATCATCTCTCAAAAGAGAGGGTCGACCACTTCTTGAAGATGTGGGGGTGAGTGTAGGAACAAGGAATGGTGACCATAACATCAATAAGAATGAGTGAGTCATTAAACACCTTGCACAAATCATTAATGAATACAATGAATCATTAACCTAGTCATCCTTTCATTAAATGATCAATTAATGCACTAATGAGTCACCATCTATAAGCTTCCACACTCACATGACTCATCTCAAGAAAAGATAAATCCGTATTTAACCGAATGTTTATTACGGCCGATAGAAAACTGAAAACTGGCAACTTCCAAAAGCGATCCCGAAACGAATTTCAAGATAACCCCGTAACAGTATAAATATACCCGCATTTATATTACGACCGAATACAAATGCAACCGAGACAAAGATATTATATCTACAAATATAATACATGGATCCGGCTTAAACCAAAACCCACCAGTATTATCTGTCCGAAATGTGACACGTGCGTAAACGCAATTGCATTTTCCGAACCCTGCCATAATATCATACGGCCTCTACAACGTTTCGACCGAACTTGGGAAACTGTCTGTGGGGGACTCTAATGACTCATCAACACACTGGCACTGGGTATAACCACTAGCGCGTCAGAGGTACTAGCTGTACGTAACGGTTGCCTATTTATTGATCGGAAGGGAAGCTGATGAGCGAACTCATCCAGAAACCCTACTGAGCCTGACAGTGACAATATTCGTACAGTCCGGTCCGTTCGTTTAAGAGTATCGCATATCGAGTCTAGGGGGTGGATAAAGTCAGACCCCTAATAACGCGATAATTCGTGTCTGTATGAAGCCCATCACCTCCTGAGAAACTACTGATCCAAATCAGTAATTCTCCACTAGCTCGGCCGAGGATTACTAGTGATGGCCACCCGTTCACTGTGCCACATCAACCCCCAATACCGGGAGAGACGAATCCCCGACGATCCGCTCACTGCCTCCATGTGGCTCGGGACTGTACCCAACTAAAACCTGTTTGCACGTCTCCTTTGAGTGTGGTAGGGTAGAAATCAAAGCACAGTGGGAACTCACACGAGACAAATGACGATCTCAGGTCGACAAACTAACCTGTACACATGTCACCAAGGAACTTCTATCTAACGATATATATAATACCAACTAGCATGGTCCCGGCGAGTCCTGTCCGGTGTACTCAATGAGCACCTGTATACATCTTAGGTGAACCAACTAACACCAATGGCTTGTGAGACCGGCCACCGTCCCTTGTCGGGGTCTCGACTGTATACACTAGTTTACTCTGGAGTATCGATGCCCTTTCTCGAAACTCCCACGACTAGGGACACTTTAAGGATGTGCTTACAGACCCCAGCTCCCACGTATATGATCGCCATCATACTGCTGGCAGTCAAGCAAGGATCCTATGGGCTCTATCAACATGCAATAGTGAACTAAAGCATGTATATGATGATAAAGACAAACCAGATAGCATACTATCATCTGGAGTAAGACAGTCATATCGGTATAGCTCCTCCCTCAATCATTGCAATCACGTACCTACGATCCAATAATTGACTTAGAGGGCACTATATCCAACATGGGTTGCGTGGAAATCCGGATATTCCAATATTTCCTGCTCGGACTTATAACAGTTATAAGATTGAGCGGAACCAACGTTCTCTAGCTTAGTATAATAAGGAGGTTCGGTCAATGCATCCATATTATTATCTTGATTAAGGCGTGACATTGTTGCAACCAGGAGAGAGAGAGAAGAAAAACACTCTGGGTGCGCTCTTGCAAGATTAGATTGGTTATTATTTTATCTAATCAGGATGGCTCCTACTTTTTTAGTCAAATCTTCTTTCAAACCATAAAAGGTTAGACTAGCCGGGATTAGTTACACCCTACAAATTCGCCAATCTTTCGGCCAGACCAGTATCGGTACTTTGAGGGAGGTTCCCCATGCTTTCGCACAGACCTAATTAAAATAAATCTCGTTTTCCCAAGGGCATAACCCATTAACACCTTTCTAGACACCTACTTTGATCGGCTAATTGTAATGTGTAAAACTCTCCCAGGAGTAACTCTTACTCGCAGTGGGTATCGGGATCCAACTATCTCATAGAAGGTATGCAATATCATTGCGAATTTCAACACTTGAAATCCCTGAAAATGTTTTGCCCCTAGCATCCTATGACCTTGACAAAGGCCAATAAGTCATAGGATGCTAGTCAAGTTCAACCCGTCATTTCCTAATTGAATTAAACCCACCCGCACAACCCTTGACAAAGGACAACAAGGTCGCACCACTACCCTAATCCAATCGCATCACATGCTTAAGCAGATAAGCACTAGTCAGCTACCGCACACTATGCCTTGACAAAGGCCAACAAACGCAGCACGACTACTAAGTAGAACTTATCTGAAATGACGGAGAGCTATGATAGGTTTTTAAGAAAACTCATTGCGTAATGAACTTGATCTCGTTGTAGAATCGAGTGATTTTGAAAATGAGTGTTTTCTATAGCTTTTACTAGTTTTGCTAAAGAGGTCACTCCCGGCGAAGGGATCTCGGCTCTTTCCTTATCGAATAAGGTGCGGGATATTTCACAAATACCACTATGCAAAGCAAAAACTATAGAAGCAATCAAAAAGACAAACCAAGTGGGTTGTAGCATCTGCTAGTTTCGCTAAATAGGTCACTCCCGGTGAAGGGATCTCGGCTCTTTTCTTATCGAATAAGGTGCTGGATATTCTACAAGGAATACCGCTATGCAAAGTAAGAACTAGAGCTACCAGTTTTTAAACAAGTTTCTACAACATCTTTAGGTTTCTTTTTCTTTTTTTTCATTATTCCCATTAATGAAGTCCCATCTGATATGCTTCCCAAGCATCACATATGTAACATTTCAAAAAAATAAAATATTATTTTTGGGAATTTTTATAATTTAATATTAATTTTTAATGAATGTTTTAATATTTTGGTATAATTAAATACCGATAAATGGGAAAAAAATTTGGAAAAATTATGGAAAATTCTAAAATAGGATATTTTATGGAATTATGCCATTTTAAATTTTTTATGGTTAATTATATGCTAATTTAGCGCTAATTGGATTTTTAGCATTTTTGTGCAAAACATGCACATATCATTTTTACACTTGTGTTACATTTGTTTTTTTGCCTTCTCTTCATTTTAGCATGGTTGCTTAGGGTTTACCATTGATGTGAGAAGGAAATAAAAAGAAAAGAAATGAAAAAGTGAAGGAATGATTAAGAGAGAGAAAGAGTGGGTGAGGGGTTTACCTTTGACTTGTTGAACCATTCCTCCATCATTCTTCAACCCATTTTCTCTCCCCTCTTCCCTTTGAGCTGTTGTTGCTGCCTCCCCCCTCTTCCTCCTTCATCTTCAAGCCCAAAACACCATGAATACAATTCCAAAACCTCATTCCCACTTCACAAAAATTGTTCACAAGCTCGAGGGGAACACATTGGACCAAGAAAGAGTGGATTTTAAGGACTTTGAGCAACTCAAGAAAATTCTTGAGTTGCTAAAGGAGGTAATTTCTGCACCATTAGAGTAGTATTTCAATTTCTTGTGCATCTATACTTATTTCATGTCTATATCGAGTGGTTTTGATGAACTTTGGAAATTCCAAGTTAGGGTTTAGGGTTTGAAATGAAATCAAAGGTGAATTGAGGTGTAATTAGGGACTACAACCCCTGTTGTGATGTTACATTGGACTAAAACAGAGACTAGAAACCCGGAATACGAATTTATGAAAATGATATCGGGAAAAACTGTGATTCTGTGACTGTATTTGGAAATCTGCTATCACCCCGAGACTTCTTAAATTATTTTGGTTTGACAGTGAGATGTGCAGGCAACTAGGAACCACCATCCAAAACCCTAGCCCCTACCCCCTCCTTCAGGCCTCCAATAAATCCATTCTGGCCGCAATTTGCGGCCAGAGCAAGGGTTCTAGGATCCGTGTTGATTCAGTAGCTTTATCCCCTATAAACTAGACCCTTGGCATATGCAATTTTGACTGATTCCACATAGGGTAGAATCTGGGGTAATTTTCTTTTGTTGGCGCATGGTTTACGACTTATTTTAGCATGGATTTTGGTATTTGGTGATTCGTTTCTGTCGGGTGGCATTTGAACGTCAACGGCAAAGGGTTATTGGTCGTGTTTGCATGCGAGACTATAGGTTTTTACCTATGAGAGTAGCGTGTGCCGTTTTGGTTTTCAGATGTGATTTTCTTATGCTTTTTATGATTGTGTTATCTTTGTAGGTACCCCATGTGATGTCGAGGCATTGAAGATGAAGATGGCGACATCGGCATACGAGAAGTAAGGTGAGTAGATTTATATCTACGGGGAGAAGTCGGGTGGATGGCGTATAGCACCCCCGCAGTTCGTGGTGATGCATACGAATGTGTATACACACATAGATTCTATATGTTGATTGAGATTATTGATGATAAAGATGGATTTTTGGTGTTCTTGGATTGGTTTAGTATAGTTGCGAAACCCTAGAGTAGTGGTTGCACCCACACATACACGCACACACGCATACTTGCATACTTTCTTTCTTTTACCTCTTTCTTTCTTTTACCTATGCGTATATGGAGATGTGTATATTTACATATGGGTATGGGACTATGTGTTCATATACTGGATTTAAGGATAGTACTTGGGATTTGAGATGAGTCGATGAGATTTGATTTGAGACCGTGAGATCGGTGATTTGGCAGGGTTCGTATTTGAGATACGACACGACGTTGTAGCGGGTCCTTTGACGTAGTGTTTCACACACGTGCATGCATATTTAAGTGGTATCAGCATTGTACTAGACGTAGATCAATACCCCGGATTATGATCTTTGATAAAGAGGATACCAGATGAATAATATGATGAATGTGTTATTGACCCGTACCCTGATTTGGGATGTCGTACGACGGATTTACGTACGAGCTACATATTGATGATAGATCCGCACTCTTGACTTGGAAATGTCTGATTATAGATATCTTATCGGATGTGATATTTTTAAGGCGGGATCACCAACTAATATATTTATATATGTATCGACTCAGATGTTAGGAGGTTCCCTTACCTTCAGTTTGCCTGTTAGCTCAGCCCTATAGTTTAGTGTAGTTGTTAGACTAGATTCGATTCCTACCTATTTTAAAAACTAACGAATCGTAGGTATTTTAAAAGACAAGTCAAGAGATTCTACGGATATTTCAAAGAACGTATCTTTTCATAAAAACACCGTAGCCCTTATTTTCAAAACACCGCGATTCGTATTATTTCAAAAGGCAATACTGTATGATTTATATTTATATTAAATGCAGATTAGTTATCGTTGTGTCTAGTATTCAGCTTTCGCACATTATTGCTGTTCGCACCACATCGCATACTTATATTGTGATTCATATGTCATTATTGATAGCATGTTGTTAGGACACCAGCACCATTACCGATGATGCGTATGCCCCACGTACACTTACTTGTCGACTCACACACATCATCATCGGTAATTGCCATGTCACGTACACTTTAGAGAATACTATTTCATTGACATAGCTTGTTAGCTAATAGTTTAGACATGATATTAGTGTACTTGCCTTATATGCTCGTTTAGACATTGTAGTTTTTGCTTGTTACTTCATGCATGTTATTATTCATTGTTATGTTGCATTCATGGATTTTTATGCCTATATTCACCGTTTTATGGGCTATTGATGATTTGGATTCGGATTTTTATGAGATTTCCTGGATTTGGGGTAAAACCGCAAAAACATATATAAACTTCTTCTCTCTCTCTTTTTAAAAAAATGAAAAGTGCAGTTTTCCCATGATGTATGAGTCGTCCACCATGAGTTTTCATGATTGCTGATGGATTTCGAGACCCGATTCGAGGAGCCGGATGAACCGTCTCGGGTACATGGTAGACCCGGTAAGGTACCCCGGGGCAAGAAGATCGAGGAGTAGACGATGAGACTGGCAGGGGAAAACTACCTACCGGTGATTTTACCTGACGCGTCGGATATCCGGAGGATACCGTCGTGGTCCTGTGATTGATGTTAGGGGCCGATCCGGACTGACGGCGCCCTAGATAGTAAGATTAAGACACTGAGATTTGATGATACAGGCCAGTCCGGATAGCCGGAGCCTGAGATGTTGCGATATTAGGATTTATGTTTTGTGTCGATGCTAGACACTGTTTATGCTGATTTCATTTATGATACCTCGTTTTAAAAATACAGAAATCTCACTAAGTTATGAAAGCAGTTTCTTCATTTACATGTATTCTGTTTTCATGCATTCATATCTCATCCATATGATATATTGCTACCTGAGGCACTGACACGAGCACATGGGATTACATTTGGGTTAGATATTTACCCTTGCCATCTTTTCATGCTCCAGACATGTCATTTTAAGGATTTTATATATAGTGATCGTATGACCTAGGATTGCGTTATTCATGCGATTTCTGCTCGTAGATGTTTTCTACTCACGAGTTGGCAACTCACCGTCGTTGTGCCATAGTTTCTTGCAGGTTTTGATGTACAGGTTTCATTACGGCTCTGCTGGCACTACTTCCATTTCCGGGTGATTTGCTAGTAGGTGGGTTCACTTGCATCGTGACCATCATTATACTTTGTATATTGTTATTCAGTTGTATCTAGCAAACTCCATCAACCAAACATGTATTTATTTCAGAGATAGAGACCAGTGATGTTTATTCTTTCGACCTTAGAGTCGCGCGTTGTACTTCTATGGATTTCATGCTATTTGAGTTTTCTTTTGAGTTTTGATCTCCGCCCTTCAGTGTTGTATATTATATTGCTTGCGTGGTTGTGACCGTCGATTGATGAAGAGCTAGCTCCCGCTTAGGGATGCCTTTATTCATTATATATGCTTTATCAGGTTTTGTACCCGTTAGGTGTCTGTTTTTACAAAGGAAACTCTGCCGAAATTTCTAGAAAAGACTTGTGATTTTAAAAATGCACATTTCGGCGTATGTTTCAAACTACTTAATTTAAATTGGTTTTTCCTTCACTCAACTACTTTCTTGGTTCGGATTTCTGGGTTTTCGGCTTACTTAGATTACGTACGCCTCGAGACGTTTCGTAGTTTAAGTGTCGGTCATGTTCCGTACTTTCAGGTCGTGACAAAATTGGTATCAGAGAGTTAGGTTTTACCTTCAGAGCGTAGGATGACCCTTGGTTGATGGAGTAGGTAGCTTGAGTAGAGTGACGTACCGTACGTATGTTCCGCGGTATATTTACGATACGCTACTCCACTTAAGAAGCCTTAGGATGTAAATTTTTTTGTTCAGTATTATATTCATTCATGATCTAGCCTCATCAGTACCAGTTATGGTTTTGCTGCAACGATTACGGGCAGGGAGAGTTAGAGCTAGAGTGCAGTCAGCACGGGCTCGTCACGAACGAGGGCTGACCAGGGCGTAATTCAGGAGACACACGATTGCAGAGATGTGTCTTTTTATTGTGTTTTTGCACCACGAGCGTTGGATGGATCACTGTATGAAATTACTCGGACGTGCAGATCAGCACCAGAGGATTGAGCCACTGATAGAGGCCGGCCAGATTTTGATGACTGTGATGTATTGCTTATTCATGATGATTGAGGCACTGTTCAGCGTGCAGACGAGTGAGCCAGTTGTTACTGCGAACGACGAGATATCACCCCAGAGGTTGGAGCTATTGCAGTACGAGTTGTACTAAGAGATGGTAGAAGGTCGCTAGTCACGGAGGATGAATGACTAGGACATGTGGTTCTTTCGCCTACCCGATGCGAAGTCATCAGATCGATTGATTCTAGCTAGAGACGACTTCACGCGGATACGTTGAGAGTCGATAGAGGCGATCGAATATCAGAAACCTATTATTCCTTGTTTAAAGTATTCGGAAAGATATGCAGGCAATTATATGGACCCTCCAGAAGAATGAAAGCCTAACTCGACATAATGACCTTGTGAAAGCCTTTGAACCTTATGGTTTGCGGCAGTTCCGCAGTGCCATTAGTGAGGCTTGGGTTTGCCCTTCTACGGTTGGACCACCGATGCTGTGGTATGTACTTGATACTATTAACCTGTACCCAAGATGTTGAGCTCTTGGGGGATTATGAGGTTTTGACGAATCGATCGGATGGTTCGACTTCATTCGGATGCTAAGTGGTGAGATGCGTTTCTTGGGAGACTCCAGATACGAGGATAGCCATTGGAGCTCAGTCCATGCAGCCATGACGAGACGAGTCCGAAGCAGTCGACATTAGAGAAAAGTGGAGTAAGAGGTTCGTACAAGATCTGGATAAGATGACGTTCCACTCCGCCGACATCAGAGATGCGAGATGCATGCCGAGGCATTGTACTTGGATATACCTTCCAGAAGGAGTCGCGATGAGTATACAGTCGTTCCGGAACAAGAAACAGATATAGTAAAGGACGATGACTTCCGGACAATTCGGCAGAGATGAGATTTGGGAGAGACCTCGACAGGACCTTTCTGGAATAAATTACGAGAAGACTTGGACCCAGGAGTGGTCATATTACGCACACCGGCAGGCCAGAGTTCATGATCGTCGATGAGACATGCTATGAGTGACCACGACAGTTGGCCAGAGATTCTTAGAGGATGCGCTTGAGCGGGACTATTCCGCCATATTTGATTTCGGTATTTTCGCATGACTGATTTTGATTATTGAGTTGCATGATATTTGTTTTCATGCTCCATGGTTGCACCTACTGAGTATTTACGATTTTGCACAGTTGTTGCACTTGATATCGTTTTCGTGCCTTGGTTTCTCATGTTTATGATTTTATGGGTTTCATACAGTTGAGTTGATTTTGTGCACTTAGATGCACTGGACTTCGATTCCGATGGTGATGCTCGATATTTGTTTTGTGCATCTTGTGCACCTGATTTGGGTTTTAGCGCATGTTGGGCGCATGTTATGAGATGCAATTTTGGTGCACACCAGATGCACTAAATCGAGATTCTTCATGCATGTCAGATGCACCTGATTGTGCTGTCAGGCACACACGTTGCCTATGACAGATGCTTCGTGCACACCCGTTGCACCTTGATGTTGTTTCTGTGGACATGTATGGCACATATATAGGTTTTGATTTCCATGCGCACCAGACGCACGTAGTATTCATATGCACGTTTTGGGATTGAATTCTTATGGAGCAGTACGTTTTTATGATGTTTATTATTGTTTTCGTATTGAGCAGGACTAGTCAGAGGACAATACCTGAATATATTTTACATGCAGTGATATTTATTGAAGGGATTTCCAAAAAGCGAGCTATAGTCTCAGTATTTACCTACGTGTCTGATATGACAAGAAACGTTTAAAACAAGGAAACCCTTCTAAATTGTTTCCAAAACGGCGGAACGTACATATTAAACAAAGGATATATACGTATATGGCTATTTCTTATAAGAGATGTCCGCCCCTGTGCAGTGTTATGCGCATTGCACAGCGACTTTAAAAGATTTGGCATGCATTTCCTTCAGATATTTACATGTATAGATTTGATATTACATGTATAGTTCCGAGTTATATCATATTGGTTTTGCTTTGGATTTGGCATTCGTGTCTTTACCATGACTCCGATGATTGCGGGACGCTTGATGGAGTTTCGATTTTGAATTATCTGCTCATTACTCATGCGCATGCATTGCGCTATGATGCGTTTTAGGTATTGATGATTCCGGAGCCCCGACGACTTGGACTTTCATTTGAAATGTTTTAGAATTTGGGGGTTTAAATTTAAATTCGAGGACCGAATTTCTTTAAGGAGGGAAGATTGTAACATTTCAAAAAAATAAAATATTATTTTTGGGAATTTTTATAATTTAATATTAATTTTTAATGAATATTTTAATATTTCGGTATAATTAAATACCGATAAATGGAAAAAAAAATTTGGAAAAATTATGAAAAATAATAAAATAGGGTATTTTATGGAATTATGCCATTTTTAAGTTTTTACGATTAATTATATGCTAATTTAGTGATAATCGCAATTAAAAATAGCTAATCGGATTTTTAGCATTTTTGTGCAAAACATGCACATATCATTTTTACACTTGTGTTGCATTTGTTTCTTTGCCTTCTCTTCATTTTAACATGGTTGCTTAGGGTTTACCATTGATGTTAGAAGGAAATAAAAAGAAAAGAAATGAAAAAGTGAAGGAATGATTAAGAGAGAGAAAGAGTGGGTGAGGGGTTTACCTTTGACTTGTTGAACCATTCCTCCATCATTCTTCAACCCATTTTCTCTCCTCTCTTCCCTTCGAGCTGCTGTTGCTGCCTCCCCCCTCTTACTCCTTCATCTTCAAGCCTAAAACACCATGAATACAACTCCAAAACTCCATTCCCACTTCACAAAAATTGTTCACAAGCTCGAGAGGAACACATTGGACCAAGAAAGAGTGGATTTTGAGGACTTTGAGCAACTCAAGAAAATTCTTGAGTTGCCAATGGAGGTAATTTTTGCACCATTAAAGTAGTATTTCAATTCCTTGTGCATCTATACTTGTTTCATGTCGATATCGAGTGGTTTTGATGAACTTTGGAAATTCCTAGTTAGGGTTTAGAGTTTGAAATGAAATCAAAGGTGAATTGAGGTGTAATGAGGGACTAAAACCCCAGTTGTGATGTTACATTGGACTAAACTAGAGACTAGAACCCAGAATACGGATTTATGAAAACGATATCGGGAAAAACTGTGATTCTGTGAGTGTATTTGGAAATCTGCTATCACCCCGAGACTCCTTATATTATTTTGGTTTGACAGTGAGATGTGCAGGCAACTAGGAACCACCACCCAAAACCCTAGCCCCTACCCCCTCCTTCAGGCCGCAAATTAATCCATTCTGGCCGTAATTTGCGGCCAGAGCATGGGTTCTGGGATCCGTGTTGGTTCTGTAGCTTTATCCCCTATAAACTAGACCCTTGGCATATGCAATTTTGACTGATTCCATATAGGGTAGAATCTGGGGTAATTTTCTTGTGTTGGCGCATGGTTTACGACTTATTTTAGCATGGATTTTGGTATTTGGTGATTCGTTTCTGTCGGGTGGCGTTTGAACGTCAACGGCAAAGGGTTATTGGTCGTGTTTGCATGCGAGACTATAGGTTTTTACCTATGAGAGTAGCGTGTGCCGTTTTGGTTTTTCGATGTGATTTTCATATGCTTTTTTGCGATTGTGTTATCTTTGTAGGTACCCCACGTGAGGTCGAGGCATTGAAGAAGAAGATGGCGACATCGGTATCGGCACACGAGAAGTAAGGTGAGTAGATTTATATCTACTGGGAGAAGTCGGGTGGATGGAGTATAGCACCCCCGCAGTTCGTGGTGATGTATACGAATGTGTATACACGCATATAGATTCTATATGTTGATTGAGATTATTGATGATAAAGATGGATTTTTGGTGTTTTTGGATTGGTTTAGTGTAGTTGCGAAACCCTAGAGTAGTGGTTGCACACACACACACACACGCACACACATACTTGCATACTTTCTTTCTTTTACCCGTGCGTATATGGAGATGTGTATATTTACACATGGGTATGGGACTATGGGTTCATATACTGGATTTGAGGATAGTACTTGGGATTTGAGATGAGTTGATGGGATTTGATTTGAGGCCGTGAGATCGGTGATTTGGCAGGGTTCGTATTTGAGATACGACACGACGTTGTAGCGGGTCCTTTGACGTAGTGTTTCACACACGTGCATGCTTACTTAGGTGGTACCAGTATTGTACTAGACGTAGATCAGTACCCCAGATTATGATCTTTGATAAAGAGGATACTAGATGAATAATATGATGAATGTGATATTGACCCGTACCCAGATTTGGGATGCAATACGACGGATTTACGTACGAGCTACATATTAATGATAGATCCGCACACTTGACTTGGGAATTTCTGATTATAGATATGGTGTCGGATGTGATATTATTGAGGCGGGATCACCGACTAATATATATATATATATATATATCGACTCAGATGTTAGGCGGTTCCCTTACCTTCAGTTTGCCTGTTAGCTCAGCCCTATAGTTTAGTGTAGTTGTTAGACTAGATTCGATTCCTACCTATTTCAAAAACGAACGAATCGTGGGTATTTTAAATGACAGGTCAAGGGATTCTATGGATATTTCAAAGAATGTATCTTTTCTTAAAAACACCGTAGCCCTTATTTTCAAAACACCGTGATTCGTATTATTTCAAAAGGCACTACTGTATGATTTATATTTATATTAAATGCAGATTAGTTATCGTTGTGTCTAGTATTCAGCTCCCGCACATTATTGCTATTCGTTCCGCATCGCATACTTATATTATGATTCATATACCATTATTGATAGCATGCTGTTAGGACACCAGCACCATTACCGATGATGCATATGCTCCACGTACACTTACTTGCCGGCTCACACACATCATCATCGGTAATTGCCATGTCACGTACACTTTAGAGAATACTATTTCAATGACATAGCTTGTTAGCTAATAGTTTAGACATGATATTAGTGTACTTGCCTTATATGCTAGTTTAGACATTGTAGTTATTTCTTGTTACTTCATGCATGTTGTTATTCACTGTTATTCCGCATTCATGGATTTTTATGCCTATATTCACTGTTTTACGGGCTATTGATGATTTTGTTTCGAATTTTCATGAGATTTCATGGATTTGGGGGAAAATCGCAAAAACATATATAAAATTCTTCTCTCTCTCTTTTTAATAAAATAAGAAGTGCGGTTTTCCCATAATGTATGAGTCGTCCATCCTGAGTTTTCATGATTGCTGATGGATTTTGAGACCCGATTCAAGTAGTCGGATGAACCGCTCGGGTACATGGTGGACCCGGTAAGGTACCCCGGGGCAAGAAGATCGAGGATTAGACGATGAGCCTGGCAGGGGAAGACTACCTACCGGTGATTTTACCTGACACGTCGGATATCCGGAAGATACCGTTGTGGTCCTGTGATTAATGTTAGGGGCCGATCCGGACTGACGGCGCCCTAGATAGTGAGATTAAGACACTGAGATTTTGAGATATTGAGGCACTGAGATTTGATGATACAGGCCAGTCCGGATAGCCGGAGCCTGAGATGTTGTGATATTGGGATTTATGTTTTGTGTCGATGCTAGACACTGTTTATGCTGATTTCATTTATGATACCTCATTTTAAAAATACAGAAATCTCACTAAGTTATGAAAGCAGTTTCTTCATTTACACGTATTCTGTTTTCATGCATTCATATCTCATCCATATGATATATTGCTACCTGAGGCATTGACACGAGCACATGGGATTACACTTGGGTTAGATATTTACCCTTGCCACCTTTTCATGCTCCAGACTTGTCATTTTGAGGATTTTATATATAGTGATCGTATGACCTAGGAATGTGTTATTCATGCAATTTCTGCTCGTAGATATTTTCTACTCACGAGTTGGCAACTTACCCCCGTTGTGCCACAGTTTCTTGCAGGTTTTGCCGTACAGGTTTCATTACGGCTCTGCTGGCACTACTTCCATTTCCAGGTGATTTTCCAGTAGGTGGGTTCATTTGCATCGTGACCATCATTATACTTTGTATATTATTATTCAGTTGATTTAGCAAACTCCATCAACCAAACATGTATTTATTTCAGAGATAGAGACCAGTGATATTTATTCTTTCGACCTTAGAGTCGCGCGTTGTACTTCTATGTATTTAATGCTATTTGAGTTTTCTTTTGAGTTTTGATCCTCGCCCTTCGGCGTTGTATATTATATTGCTTGTGTGGTTGTGACCGTCGATTGACGAAGAGCTAGCTCCCGCTTGGGGATGCCTTTATTCATTATATATGCTTCATCTGGTTTTGTACCCGTTTGGGGTCTGTTTTTACAAAGGAAACTCTGCCGAAATTTCTAGGAAAGACTTGTGATTTTAAAAATGCACATTTCGGCGTATGTTGCAAACTACTTGATTTAAATTGGTTTTTCCTTCACTCTACTACTTTCTTGGTTTGGATTTCTGGGTTTTCGGCTTACTTATATTACGTACGCCTCGAGACGTTTCGTAGTTTAAGTACCGGTCATGTTCCGTACTTTCGGGTCGTGACAACATAAGTAATGAAAACATCAATATTTATTATATCTCATATATATGATATAGGCATTCGTCTCAGAACAGTTCAAATGATCACTTCACAGAATATCACAGCAGAAGAATCACATATGAAATATTAGATATACTAGGAATTCCGTGTTTTAATTTAAGCCAGTATAAAACACGGATTCCACGGTCGTGATGAATAGCCAAACCCACATCCCTAGATCCCTACGAGAGCGGCACGCAACCCTACCAATTCTACAGTTAGGAGACCCTGTCTCAACTCCTCGAGATTGTCTCCCACTATACCCTAGATCCCGGTTACTTATGCTCCCCGCCTTGGGTCTATCCTAATACGGAAAAGTAAATAATATACAATGGTGAAATCATCCTCAACCCGGAAATGCCCCAATAGAAGAATATTACATAATGAATTTTACATGAATGAAAATAAAAACCCTCATCTCACAAAAAAAATCGGCTATTCAAAGCACGACGATCCAATATAACATATCACAGCAACACATAACATCACATGTCATCCACGTAAGTAAATATGCGTATCCCAGTTGTCGTTGATATATAACACCGAAGCCAGCGATACACCACATATTACACTTACGGTCACAGAAAAGAAAGTGAAAAACTACAACATTTGGAATCCACAATTACTTTAGATATCTTAAATCCGAAATATCACATACTTCGCATTTCATGCCTAACTATATGAATTCCATATATTGTATCACATTCCAGATAAATAGATAATGTTAAACTTTCCGATCGAATAAACAAACACCCATGATTTCCCAAATAGCTCAACACTTGAGCGGAGTTCAAAAAGTCCCAGAACATGTCATAGCCGCTATGAACCAGCCGTAGAAGGGTCAAACCAACGCCTCGCATGTGGCAACGCTAAACTACCACAAACAATATGGTTCAGTGGCGGTTTTGACGGTCACATAATCTATTAAGGTTACGTTCTTTTAGAGGGTCCACAGATTCACTTGCATGATTTTCTGAAAATTTTAAACTCAGGAAAAATCCAACACTTGAAAGTTTTGCGACAGGGGAAAAAGTGAGTTATTGATATCCGTTCGAACCTTTTAACACGTTCTAAATTACCCAGAAAAACTTAAACGAAGTTAAACTTTTCGATCGAATCAACGAGTTCACAATACTTCCCAGAAAGCTCAAAACATGAGTAGAATTAAAAATTCCCACAAGCATGAAAAAGTACCCAAGAATAAACCCCTGAAGTATTAGTCCCAAACTCCCAAAGTTGGCCATGGAACCGCCGCCAAACGCGTGGTTTGGCCGCGGTTCCGCGGTCCCTTGAGTGAGTTATGGCTTTGTACTTCACAGTAATCCTTAGAATTCGCTGCATGATTTTCTGAGTATTTTTAATGTGAACAATTTCAACTTTTGAAAAATTTTCCAGAAAGTGGGATTTTTCGGGGTTTCGAAGTTCGATCGGACTTTAAACTTCGCCTACACGACGCCAAATGCTTTAGCTTGGATCTGATACCACTGTAGGGTTAGCTTAGCACCTTGTGAAGGTTTTGGCAAGCATTAATCATGCTACTTTAAAATTTTTGGGGTGCTAAACCAACCCACCAAGTAATCGTGTTGGATATAGTGCCCTCAAAGTCAATTATTGGATCGCAGGTACGTGATTGTGATGATTGAGGAAGGGCCTATACCAATAAAACAGTCTTACTCGAGATGATGGTATGCTATCTGGTTTGTCTTTATCATCATATACATGCTTTAGTTCACTATTGCATGTTGATAGAGCCCATAGGATTCTTGCTTGACTGCCAGCAGTATGATGGCGATCATATATGCGGGAGCTGGGGTCTATAAGCACATCCTTAAAAGAGTCCCTAGTCGTGAGAGTTTCGAGACAGGGCATCGATACTCCAGTGTAGACTAGTGTATACAGTCGAGACCCCGACGAGGGGTGGTGGCCGGTCTCACAAGCCATTGGTGTTAGTTGGATCACCTAAGATGTATACAGGCGCTCATTGGGTTATGAGTACACCGGACAGGACTCGCCTGGAACATGCAAGTTGGTATTATACATATCGTCAGATAGCAGTTCCCTGGTGACATGTGTACAGGTTAGTCTGTCGACCTGGGATCGTCATTTGTCTCGTGTGAGTTCCCACTGTGCTTTGATTTATACCCTACCATGGGTCAAAGGAGTCGTACAAACAGGTATTTTTTGGGTACAGTCCCGAGCCACATGGAGGCAGTGAGCGGATCGTCAGGGATTCATCTCTCCCGGTATTGGGGGTGAGATCGCTCTATATTTAGGAGAGCCATTACACGAAATCCCTGGCCAGGGTAATCGAGATATACTGGTAGGTATACCAGTAGTATCTCAGGGTGTTCTGGGCTACTCTCTGACACGACTTATACAGCTATTGGGGGTCTGACGTTTACCAGCCCCCTAGGCCCTATATGTGATATGTTAGTTGTATGTATGCCCTAGAGGCCAGTATTGTACAGATGATGTATATTATATTGGATGCTTGGACATATATAGAGATGACTTTCTTGCTCGATATGATAGTATGCTATCTGGTTGCTCTTTATCTTAACATGTACACTTGTCTCTTTAAACTGTCTTATAGTTGCATGTTGGTAAAGCCCTTAGGATGTGTACTTGACTACCTGGACCATGATGCAGATCATACTAGTGGGGACATGGTAGTCCATAGGTACATCCTTCAAGGTCCTTAGTCGTGGGTGTATCGAGACGGGGCATCGATATACAAGAGTAGACTAGCGTATATGCTTCTCGACCCATGAGATGGGCGATGGATGATCCCATATCCATTGGTGTTTGACATCAGAGATGATATAGGGGTGCTAAGTGGAGACTGGGTACACTGGACGGACTCGCCGAGAACTCCCAGATGGTATTATACCTCACGTCAGATGGCAGTTCTTAGGTGACACTTGTACAGGTTAGTTTGTAGACCCGAGATCGTCATAGAGTCTTGTGTGATTCCCACTGTGCTTTGATCTCCACCTTACCACGTCTATGAGGGCGTGCAAAACGGTGGTCTTTGGGTACAGTCCCGAGTCACATGGAGGCAATGAGCGATAGGAGGGGTTTCGTCTCTCCCGGTATTGGGGGTTGATGTTGCGCTGTGCTCGATTGGCCATAACAGGGAAGTATCTGGCCAGGGCTGATCAGAGATTTGCTGGTAAGTGTTACCAGTAGTTTCTCGACCCGTTATGAGCCTCACATCGGCACGACTTATCGGTTATTGGGGTCTGACGTTTACCACCCCTAGACTTGATATGCGACATATCAGACGAACAGACCGGACTGTACGGTAAGTGTTACTGGTTGGATTCACAGGAGTGTGAGCGGGCTTGCTCGTCGATCTTCTGATCGCTCAATTCCCGGGTGGCCGTTACGTTTAGCAGACCGCTTCCGGCTTGTGGGTGCTTGATATGATCATCATCTACTGCCGGCGTATTGACGAGTCTTTAGAGTCCTACACAGAGCTTTCCTGGCTCAAGCAAAACGAAATAGGAGCGCATATGAGATATGTGCAGGACCGAGAATAATGCGTGTATGTGATACCGTATTCCATTCTCACGATGAATGTATCGATTGGTTATATGCGATATAACCTAGATATCGAATCAAGGATTGATGCGATAAGCCGATACATAAGATACTAGTCAGTTATATGCGATATGACCGGATCGTTAAATCAAGTGTTGATTTAATGATTTAATGTATAATTATATATTTGATATATTATTTTGCATTAACTAGTATTGGTTCACTTTAAATGGATTTTCTCACTAGATGTGCAAGTTGTATATGTGATATACTTTTGTGCACATGTTTGTATCATGTTTGATGATACTTGCTCATTTGGTTAAGTGTAAAGAATTAAACCTTGGTTAAGTAAATGGTTAGGGTTTTTATTTATTCATTCTTTTATCTTTTTAATTTGGATTAAAAAAGAAATGGAAAAAGAAAACAAAATGGTTGCTTTCATTCTTGAAGCTTGTTGAAGCTTCATGAAGTTTTGACCAAAGTGACCATTTGTCTTCATGCTTAACCCTAACCATTCGTCTAACCTTAGTCAATTCTATACACCTAACCATGGTTTACATTATGATAAGTATTCATTTTCTTTTTCATTTTATAGACTTATCATAATCATCTTCATCTTCTTCTTCTTCATGAGATAAAGAAAAACCTTGCCTTCATCAATGGCAACTTGAGCAAATGAGTGAGAAATCAAATTCTAAAGTGAACCCATCTCCTATTTCTTCACCCTCTACCTCTTGCCAAGTAGTATAGGGTGTTTACTTCACAAGTTTCACAACTTGGTGAAGTTGGAGCTTGATCTTGTGTAACCTCGACGTAGATCATCTTCGGCACGAAGCCGACGACCTTGCCCGCCCATTTCTCCGATGAAGCCGATGCTTGAGTCCGGGATTCGAGACGGACAGCGAGAGGACGTCTACGTGGAGCTAAGGAAGTGGAGAACCGGATCTACAAAGGTTGTAGCATCTTTCTTTTAGTTAAGTAGTTAACTAGTTTCACTTTGTCGCATAAAATTCTAGTTAACGATCTAGTCTAGGGTTTCTCGGCACCGTAAAATTTGAAATTGGCATGGTTGATGCCTTGTGAGACCTCATGAGAGTGCCTAAGAACCCTTCAGTGGTATCAGATCCTAGCTAGAGCCTTAGGCGAAGTCTAGACGACGTTTGAAACCCGATCGAACCGAAACCCTAATTCCCGAGATGCTCTCTGGACTTTTTTCAAAAATTGGATTTTTTCCAGATTAAAAATGCTTAAAAAATTCAGCAGGAAATTCTAAGAATTACGGTGCAAAATTTATCCCCTGATCTGTTAAAAGAGCGGCGGAACCGCGGCAGAAGCCTGGCTTCTGCGGCGGTTCCACGGCCAAAAGATGACATCATCCATCCAATTTTGCACAGTAATTTGTTAATTGGGGTGCTGAGTTTTCTGGGATTTTTTAATCTGAACTCAAGAGTCGAGTTTTCTGGGGTGTTTTGGTGCTTCGATTATTCGATCGGATTATCAAATTTTGTCTGTGTGTATTTCCGGATAACTTTAGAATATGTTAAAAAGTTCGACCGGATGTAAATACCCAATCTTTCCCCTGCCGGGAAATTTCCAATTGTTGGACTTTTCCGTAGTTTAATGACGTTCTAAGTAGTGCAAGTAACGCGATGGTCCCTCTAGAAGACAACAAACCTTAACTCGATTATGTGACCGTCTTGAACTGCCCTTTGAACCTTCGGGTTTGGGGGAGTACGGCGTGCCACATGTGAGGCGTTGGCTTGACCCTTCTACGGCTGGACCGTTGGTACTGAGGCATGAAGTGAATGTCTTTGAACTTATTTCATGTGTTGAACGGTTTCGGGAAAACTTGGGTGTTCGAATGTTCGATCGGAAAGTTTAATATTTTCTATTTATCCGGAATGGGATACAATAATTGGAATTCAAAAACAGTTATGAGATAACTGAATGAATGTTATAAATCTAGCAGTTTAGTCTCACCTGATATTGAAAAGAGTTTTCGATAATGAGACTAAAATGCGGGGTTTATAATTGTTAGGCATGTGATGTCTAAGTATTTCATTTGATTAGGCATGTGATGTCTAAAGAGGTTGCGGATTCCAATTGTTGTAGTCTTACACTTTCTTTTCTGTGACCGTAAGTGTAGTATGACGATATCGCCGGTTTCGTTTCTATACGTCAACGACAATTGGGGTATGCATACTTACTTACGTTGATGACATGTGATGTTATGTGTTGCTGGATATGTTATATTGGATCGTCGTGTTTGAATAGCCGGCGGTTTTTATGTGAGATGAGTGTTTTTCATTTTCATTCATGTAAAAACTTGTATGTAATATTCTTTTATTGGGGCACTTCCAGGTTGCGGAAGTTGTCACCCTTTGTATATTATTTACTTTTCTGCATTAGGATAGACCCAAGGAGGGGAACACAAGTAACCGGGTTCTAGGGTCCAGTGGGAGACCATCTCGAGGAGTCGAGTCCGGGTCTCCTAACCCTAGAATTGGTAGGGTTGCTTGCCGCTCTCGTAGGGGTCTAAGGGTGTGGGATTGGCTATTCATCACGACCGTGGAATCCGTGTTTTATACTGGCTCGTATTGAAAACACGGACGTCCTAGTATATCCAATGTTTCATATGTTTCTTTTGCTGCGATATCTGTGATGTGATCATGTGATGTTCTGTGATAGATACAGTATATGGTATATATGATATATTATATAGACGTTACTTATGTTTTACACCCGCGCTAGCCCTGCCCTGCTCTGTCGTTAGTTACCTAACCTAACGGTGTACGAGGGGACATCGAGGCGAATGCGGATGGCATAAGTGTACGTCGTATTTATCTGTGATGTTTAGGTGACTTAAATGATGGGACTTCATTAATGTGATTAATGAATGAAAAGAAACCTAAGATGTTGCAGAATCAAATTTTAAACAAAACAGGTAGCTACAGTTCTTGCTTTGCATAGCGGTATATATGATATACCCTGCACCTTATTCGATGAGGAAAGGACCGAGATCCCTTCACCGGGAGTGACTCCTTTAGCAATAACTGGCAGATGCTATACACTCGGTTTGTTTTTGATTGCTTCTATAGTTTCTGCTTTGCACCGCGATATATATGATATATCCCGCACCTCATTCGATGAGGAAAGGGCCGACGATCCCTTCACCGGGAGTGACCTCTTTAGCAAAACTAGAAAAGCCTCAAAATCACTCCATTTCAAAACTTCATTTGATTCTACAACGATATCAAGTTCATTACGCAATAGGTTTTCAGAAAAACCTGTCGTAGCCCTCCATCATTTCAGATAAAGACTATTTAGTATTCGTGCTGCGTTTGTTGACCTCTGTCAAGGCGTAGTGTGCGGTAGCTAACTAGTAATTATCTGTAAAGCATGTGATGTGATTGGATTAGGGTAGTCGTATGACCTTGTTGACCTCTGTCAAGGGTCGTGCGAGTGGGTTTGATTCAATCAAGAAATGACGGGTTGAACTTGACTAGTGCACTATGGTTTGTTGACCTCTGTCAAGGTCATGGCACACTAGGGGCAAAATATTATCGGGAATTTCAAGTGTTGAAATTTGCAATGAGATTGCATACCTTCTATGAGATAGTTGGATCCCGATACCCGCTGCGAGTAAGAGTTACTCCTGGGAGAGTTTTACACATTACAATTAGCCGATCAAGTAGGTGTCTAGAAAGGTGTCAACGGGGTTACGCCTCTGGGAAAACGAGGTTTACAGTAATTAGGTTCGTGCGAAAGCACGGGGGACCTCCCTCAAAGTACCGACACTGGCCTGGCTGAAATATTGGCGAACTTGTAGTGTGTAATTAATCCCGGCTAGTTTTTCCTTTTAGGGTTTGAAGGAAGATTTGATAAAAACCAGTGGGAGCCATCCTGATTAGATAAGATAATAACCAATCTGATCTTGCACGAGCATACGCTAAAATGTTTTCTTCTCTCTCTCTCCAGGTAGCGACCAAGTCATGCCCTAATAAAGATAATAATATAGATGTATTGACTGAACCCGCTTATTATATTGAGCAGGGGAACGTTGGACCCGTTCTTTCTTATAAGAGTTATAAGACTGAACAGGAAACAGGAGAATATCTGGATACTCACGCCGCACAAAAGAACATGCATGTTGATGCATCTTCTTCAGGTGTGTTAGTTATTGAGAACTGTTTCTCAGTTCACCCTACGTCCTGGGTATTGGATACCGGATCAGGATCCCATATATGTAAATTGTTACATGGGCTACGTAAAGGTAGAGAACTGGGAAAAGGTGATCATTCCATTCAAGTAGGGAACGGTGCAAGTATTGCAGCCAAAGCTGTTGGCAAATATTACCTTGTATTGCCAAGTCGTAATACACTGATTCTAAATGAGTGCTATTATATACCGAACATGATGTGCAACATTATATCAGTTTCTTTATTAAGTAAAGAAGGATATAATTTTGTAGTAAAGGATAATGTTATGAACATATTCCAAAATCAAAAGCTGATTGTATCAGGCTCGTTACATAATGGCATATTCATTCTAAATCAGAATACAGTCCTCAATATACAAAACACACACAAGAGGAAAAGTTCAGAAATGAACGAATCCTACTTGTGGCACTGTAGACTTGGTCATATCAATGCGACACGACTGGCTAAGTTACATAAGGATGGTTATTTGAATTCATTTGAATTATCATCTTATGATACTTGCCATTCATGTCTCAAAGGAAAAATGACCAAAGCTCCGTTTAGTGGACACGGAGAAAGAGTTAATGAACTCTTAGGACTGATACATAGTGATGTATGCGGTCCCATGTCTACGCATGCCAGGAACGGTTCTTCCTACTTCATTACATTCACTGACGATCTCTCTAGATTCGGACATGTGTTCCTGATGAAACACAAGTCTGAAGCTTTTGAGAAATTCAGAGAATATAAGCACGAAGTAGAAAAACAAACAGGCAAAAGTATTAAGATCCTTCGATCTGATCGAGGAGGAGAATACTTAAGCAATGAGTTCCTAGATTATCAAAAAGAGAATGGGATTCTCTCTCAGCTTACTCCTCCTTATACACCACAGCACAACGGTGTATCGGAGCGGAGGAATCGCACCCTATTAGATATGGTGCGCTCTATGATGAGTACAGCTGAGTTACCTATTTCCTTCTGGGGGTATGCGCTTGAGACAGCAGCATACCTATTGAATCAAGTTCCAACTAAATATGTACCTACCACACCATATGAGATATGGAGTGGGAAGAGACCATGTCTTAAACGAGTTAAGATATGGGGTTGTCTGGCCTATGTCAAAAGGCAAAATCCAGACAAACTCGAGGCACGGTCAGTTCTATGTAAGTTTGTGGGATATCCTAAACATTCAAATGGATATTTTTTCTACCACAGTGAACAACAAAAAGTGTTTATTGCTCAACATGCCACCTTTTTAGAAAAGGAATTTCTTGCAAAAGAGATTAGTGGCTCTGAGGTAGAACTAGAAGAAGTTCCAGAAACACAAACTATAACTGAAGATTTAGTGGAACCAGAAGATTCGGTAGTACTCGACGAACCCCAGCCTCTCCACCGATCTAGTAGGGTTTCTCGTCCACCTGAGAGATACTACGGTTTTCTCATTGATGGTGGAAGCGAGGATTGCATCATGGAAGATGATGACCCGACTAGTTTCGAGCAGGCCATCACGAGTGGTGACTCTGTGAAATGGCTGGATGCAATGCGGTCCGAGATGGAATGCATGTACACCAACAAAGTATGGACTTTGGAAGGTGCTCCTGAAGAGGTAAAACCCATTGGGAGCAAGTGGATCTTCAAGAAAAAACTTGGTGTAGATGGGAAAGTGGAGACTTTCAAAGCTAGACTTGTTGCAAAAGGTTTTCGTCAAAGACCAGGTGTGGACTATGACGAAACCTTTTCTCCAGTGGCTATGCTTAAATCCATCCGGATCATGCTTGCCATCGCTGCATATCATGACTACGAAATCTGGTAAATGGATGTTAAGACCGCCTTTCTAAATGGTGATTTAGAAGAGTGCGTGTACATGACTCAGCCAGAGGGCTTCGTAGACAGTGGGAGCAGCGGGAAGGTATGCAAGCTGCTTAAATCCATTTATGGATTAAAGCAAGCATCACGGAGTTGGAACATCTTCTTTGACGTCGTTATCAAAGAGTTTGATTTCGTCAAAAACCCAGATGAACCTTGTATTTACAAGAAGGTGGCAGAGAGTAAGATAGTCTTCCTCGTATTGTACGTGGACGACATACTCTTGATAGGAAATGATATTCCTATGCTGCAATCAGTCAAGCTCTTCTTATCACAAAGATTCTCAATGAAAGATCTAGGTGATGCCTCATGCATATTGGGGATTAGGATCTATAGAGATAGATCCAAACGGATACTGGGATTGTCCCAATCCAGGTACATTGACACCATACTAAAAAGGTTTAGTATGGAAGAATCCAAGCGTGGGAACCAACCCACGATCTCTGGACTCACTCTCTCCAAAGAGATGTCTCCCAAGACTGATTTGGAGAGAGCTCGCATGCAAGGGATACCCTATGCTTCGGCTGTAGGCTCTATCATGTATGCGATGCTATGTACCAGACCCGATGTAGCATACTCACTAAGTGTAGTGAGCAGGTATCAAGCTGATCCTGGAGAGAGTCACTGGACAGCTTTGAAGAGCATTCTCAAGTACTTACGAAGGACTAAAGAGATGCTCTTGGTGTATGGTAACGGAGAACTCCAAATGGAGTCCTTTACCGATTCAAGCTTCCAGAGTGATAAGGACGACTCTAAGTCGCAGTCGGGATTTGTCTTTACTCTTTATGGAGGGGCGGTTAGCTGGAAGAGTTCCAAGCAGGAAACCGTGGCAGACTCGACGATGGAGGCTGAATACATCGCTGCCAACGATGCTGCCAAAGAGGTTGTCTGGATCAAGAAGTTCATTACTGAACTTGGAGTGGTTCCATCCATTGAGCATCCAATACCTTTGTATTGTGATAACAATGGAGCGGTGGCTTTGGCCAAGGAACCCAGGTCCCATCAGCGATCCAGGCATATTCTGAGGCGGTATCACCTGATCCGGGAGATAGTTGATCGCCGGGAGATCGAGGTCAGGAGAGTTGACACGAAGAACAACACGGCGGATCCACTCACGAAGGCCATTCCCCAGATACAGTTTGAGAGACTCTTCGGGATGCTCGGTATTCGATACTACAGCAGCTGGCCCTAGTGCAAGTGGGAGATTGCTAGTTGTATGTATGCCCTAGAGGCCAGTATTGTACAGATGATGTATATTATATTGGATGCTTGGACATATATAGAGATGACTTTCTTGCTCGATATGATAGTATGCTATCTGGTTGCTCTTTATCTTAACATGTACACTTGTCTCTTCAAACTGTCTTATAGTTACATGTTGGTAAAGCCCTTAGGATGTGTACTTGACTACCTGGACTATGATGCAGATTATACTAGTGGGGACATGGTAGTCCATAGGTACATCCTTCAAGGTCCTTAGTCGTGGGTGTATCGAGACGGGGCATCGATATACCAGAGTAGACTAGCGTATACGCTTCTCGACCCATGAGATGGGCGATGGATGATCCCATATCCATTGGTGTTTGACATCAAAGATGATATACGGGTGCTCAGTGGAGACTGGGTACACTGGACGGACTCGCCGAGAACTCTCAGATGGTATTATACCTCACGTCAGATGGCAGTTCTCAGGTGACACTTGTACAGGTTAGTCTGTAGACCCGAGATCGTCATAGAGTCTTGTGTGATTCCCACTGTGCTTTGATCTCCACCTTACCACGTCCATGAGGGCGTGCAAATCGGTGGTCTTTGGGTACAGTCCCGAGTCATATGGAGGCAATGAGCGATAGGAGGGGTTTCGTCTCTCCCGGTATTGGGGGTTGATGTTGCGCTGTGCTCGATTGGCCGTAACAGGGAAGTCCCTGGCCAGGGCTGATCAGAGATTTGCTGGTAAGTGTTACCAGTTGTTTCTCGACCCGTTATGAGCCTCACATCGGCACGACTTATCGGTTATTGGGGTCTGACGTTTACCACCCCTAGACTTGATATGCGACATATCAGACGAACAGACCGGACTGTACGGTAAGTGTTACTGGTTGGATTCACAGGAGTGTGAGCGGGCTTGCTCGTCGATCTTCTGATCGCTCAATACCCGGGTGGCCTTTACGTTTAGCAGACCGCTTGCGGCTTGTGGGTGCTTGATATGATCATCATCTACTGCCGGCGTATTGACGAGCCTTTAGAGTCCTACACAGAGTTTTCCTGGCTCAAGCAAAACGAAATAGGAGCGCATATGAGATATGTGCAGGACCGAGAATAATGCGTGTATGTGATACCGTATTCCATTCTCGCGATGAATGTATCGATTGGTTATATGCGATATAACCTAGATATCGAATTAAGGATTGATTCGATAAGCCGATACATAAGATACTAGTCGGTTATATACGATATGACCGGATCGTTAAATCAAGTGTTGATTTAATGATTTAATGTATAATTATATATTTGATATATTATTTTGCATTAACTAGTATTGGTTCACTTTAAATGGATTTTCTCACTAGATGTGCAAGTTGTATATGTGATATACTTTTGTGCACATGTTTGTATCATGTTTGATGATACTTGCTTATTTGGTTAAGTGTAAAGAATTAAACCTTGGTTAAGTAAATGGTTAGGGTTTTTATTTATTCATTCTTTTATCTTTTTAATTTGGATTAAAAAAGAAATGGAAAAAGAAAACAAAATGGTTGCTTTCATTCTTGAAGCTTGTTGAAGCTTCATGAAGCTTTGACAAAAGTGACCATTTTGTCTTCATGCTTAACCCTAACCATTCATCTAACCTTAGTCAATTCTATACACCTAACCATGGTTTACATTATGATAAGTATTCATTTTCTTTTTCATTTTATAGACTTATCATAATCATCTTCATCTTCTTCTTCTTCATGAGATAAAGAAAAACCTTGCCTTCATCAATGGCAACTTGAGCAAATGAGTGAGAAGTCAAATTCTAAAGTGAACCCACCTCCTATTTCTTCACCCTCTACCTCTTGCCAAGTAGTATAGGGTGTTTACTTCACAAGTTTCACAACTTGGTGAAGTTGGAGCTTGATCTTGTGTAACCTCGACGTAGATCATCTTCGGCACGAAGCCGACGACCTTGCCCGCCCATTTCTCCGATGAAGCCGATGCTTGAGTCCGGGATTCGAGACGGACAGCGAGAGGACGTCTACGTGGAGCTAAGGAAGTGGAGAACCGGATCTACAAAGGTTGTAGCATCTTTCTTTTAGTTAAGTAGTTAACTAGTTTCACTTTGTCGCCTAAAATTCTAGTTAACGATCTAGTCTAGGGTTTCTCGGCACCGTAAAATTTGAAATTGGCATGGTTGATGCCTTGTGAGACCTCATGAGAGTGCCTAGGAACCCTCCAACTCATAGACGAACGGACCGGACTGTATGGATATTGTCACTGTCAGGCTCAGTAGGGTTTCTGGATGAGTTCGCTCGTCAGCTTCCCTTCCAATCAATACATAGGCAACCGTTACGTACAGATTGTACCTCTGACGTGCTAGTGGTTATACCCAGTGCTAATGTCTTGATGAGTCATTAGAGTCCCCCACAGACAGTTTCCCAAGTTCGGGAGAAACGTTGTAGATGCCGTATAGTTTTATGACAGGGTTCGGAAAATGCACGTGCATTTACGCACGTGTCATATTTCGGGCAGATAATACTGGTGGGCTTTGGATTAAGCCGGATCCGAGTATTATACTGTGTAGATATAATATCTTTGTCTCAGTTGCATTTGTATTCGGTCGTAATACAAATGCGGGTATGTTTATACTATTACGGGGTTATCCTGAAATTCATTTCGGGATCGCTTTTGGAAGTTGCCAGTTTTCTGTTTTCTATCACCCGTATTAAACATTCGGTTTAATAGGGATTTGTCTTTTCTTTATGAGGGTGAGTCATGTGTGTGGATGCTTCAAGATTAGTGACTAGGATTGTGACTCGTTCATTTGCATTAATGGGTTGATGACTAGGTTTCATGATTCATTCATTTACATTTAATGCTTTAAATGAGTCATTCTTTCTTTAATGAGTTATGATAAGTATCCTTGATATAGTCACCACTTCTTGTTTCTACACTCACCCCCTTGCTCATATATTAGTGGCCGGCCCCTATTGTAGGAAAATGGATTGATTCATTTGGAAAAAGTAAATGAAATTTGCTTCATGGAAATTTCATAAGTTGTTTTCTTGTTCCACCCGATTCCAAAAGGCAACTTCATTAACCGTTCATCCATTGCTTTGGATGTAACGAGACAAAGTGTTCTACTCATTCTCTACATCAATCTTGGTCATCTCTTTTAGCAAACTTGATGATCGACTTGCCTCGGTTCAGAGGCGGGAGCCCGTTTAAAGATCCGTTGACGTGGTGCCACATGGTCGAGAAGACTGGAGATCGAGGAGATCGGAGCAGCTGCAACAAAGCGTGGGATGATGGTTGAAGACCGAAGGACCCGGATCGTTTGGTATAACATTTCTACCCAGTTTGTAGTTGGTTAGTTTAGCGTTAATGGAAGATCCTGGGATATAGTATACGATAGCGCTAGTTGTATAAAGTTTTTGTTTCGCATTTGGTGTCTGAAAGACAGCCGGGACGCTACCGTAGACTTACATTGGTATCAGAGCCACGCCATTAAGCTTTACTAACTTGTTCTAACGCGTTTAAAATATCGATTAAGCGGAATTTTCAAAATTGCAATTTCCAAGTCTAAAGTTTCTGTCAATTTTAAAACTGATCTAAAAATAATTTTGACTATACCAGAAAATTAAGCAGGCTTTTTGAAGAAAACTGGAGAAAAACGATCAAGTGAAACGACCGTACGGCCGTGGAACCGCGGCCGTCTTGGTGATTCACTTGGTCATTTTTCTTCTGGTGTTTCTTTGTTGGAAATTGTGGTTTCTAGAATTGTTCTTTTGGGCCCAGTTTTTGTTACTGTACAGCAGATGTTTGTGGGGCCCACTTCGGGAAGTTTTGTCGATCGAGATTTTAAATATGTTGGATTACAGTACTTATATTATATCTCCGACCGTGAATTTCGTAAGAGCGGTAAACCGCGTCTAATTGCTATAGTTCTTTTAGACGGGCTTGCGAACGTGACATTCGCGTTGATGTTCTGTGTTGTGTTGTGATATTGCGGATTTGTCGTGGTAGATAGCAGTGTGCAATTGTAGTGCTGTTTGGATTTATTTGTACATTTGATATTGCGGGGCGAGCGTCCAACATGTGGACTGCCGTCACTGCCTGTTTGTATAATATTCTTTTGGGGCACGACCAGGCTGAGGTCGATATACCCGTTGTATATATTTTTCTTTTCTGTATTAGGATTACCCCAAGGCCGGGGGCACGAATAGCCGGGTTCTAGAGGGAAACGGGCCCGCATCTCATGGCGTTGAGACGGAGGGGGCTCCACTCTAGAATTGGCGGGCTATTCACCGCACTCGTAGGGGGTACAGGTTGACCCAAGGAGGGGTGCTCAAGTCCCTGGATTACGTGAAGTGTTGGGTGGTCCATTCACTTTGCTGTAGGGGGCTGCCTCGCTTCAGGTTTTGGCGGGTAACTTGCCGCACCCGTAGGGGTCTAGGTTTCATTGCACAGGCTATCCACACGACGAGGGGAATGTCGGGTTTCAGTAGCGGCTCTGTGAAACCCGGTGATCCAAGATTATCTGTATTGTTCTGTGATGCTTATTACTTTTCTGTAATGTTGCATATTATCACGCCTTGAGCGATTATTGTATATTGTTATATATACTATTAGATGTTGTATATGTTTTACACCCGCACTAGTCCGGTCCCCGCTCTGTCGTTTGTTAAGTAACCTAACGGGTGATGATGGGACCCATTGGCGAATGCGGATGGCATATACGTATATTATATTTTCGTTCTTTTCTGGTGTGTTTAATTGATAGGACTGCATTGATTCTTATCAATGCAAGGATAAAACAAACCTATATTTGATGTTGTTGGAACAAATTTTAAAAAGAGTTATTACAAAGACGTTTCCTTTTGTTATGCACTGTGGTATTCGGTTATGAATATCCAGCACCTCATTCGACGAGGCAAGGGCCGAGATCCCTTCACCGGGAGTGACCCCTTGGGCAGAAGTTTGCGTCAGGGTAATAACTTCAGTATAGTCGATCACAAGTTGCTTTACATCGCGGTATTCAGTTAGAATATCCTGCACCTCATTCCACGAGGAAAGAGCCGAGATCCCTTCACCGGGAATGACCTCTTTAGCAAAGGTTTTCGCCACTATATTTTTATAAAAAGCTTTCAGGTTCCTTCAACGAGATCAAGTTCATTACGTTAAAGGTTTTTCGCCAAAAACCAGCCGTAACCCTCTGTCATTTCTTATGGATGGTCAGTAGTATTCAAGCTATATTTGTTGGCCTACGTCAAGGCATAGTGTTTGGTAGCTGCTGGGGTATTCATTTGTTGCATAGATAGATGCATTAGTTTAGGACAGACGTACAGCCTTGTTGGCCAACGTCATGGGCATGTACGATGGACCTAAATTAATCAGGACAACCACGGGTAGAACTTGACATGCGGCTTATGATTTGTTGGCCTACGTCAAGGCCATAAAAGTATGGGATTAAAATTATATCGGGAGTTTCAAACATGCAGGAAATTTGCAAAACTTGAGCATACCTTCTGGTGTGTGATAACGTGAGTGGATACCGTCACGTTATCATGCGATGAGAGTTGGATCCCGATTCCCACTGATGAGTTAGTTTATTCCTCGGGTGATTCCGACTAATTCTTCTTTCAGGTTTGGAGGAGAATTTGAGAAAATAGTGGGAGGTTTCCTGATTAGATAAAGTGATAACCATTCTGATATAGGTTAGAGTGCACGCAGAGTGTTTCTTTTATCTCTCTCTCTTTGGCAGCGACCTTTGACCGACCCTAGACTATGACTAAGTGACCAAGTTGACCGAACCTTCTTAATATACTGGCTTTTGGATTGTCTAAAGTTGCATAAGTTATTGCCGCTCCTTCTTTTACCCTTTGTATTTCTCAGAACACCCCGTATTACTACGGACATCCACTTCCATTGGATAGATCTATCGTATGGTTATATACGAACTCGAAGGGATTTCTTCGAGGTTGGATCCAGGTTCAGGAGAAATTGAATTGGTTTGTTCAGTTGTCTTTTATTATCACCTTCTCTCAGGTTGCGAGGGCTCGTTAGTTTAGGAGAGTACACCCATTACGCTTACTGGATAGTCTTATTCCAAAGCATAGGCAGGTGCCGAAAGGTAGGGAATGAAGAAAACCAATTAGCCTAAGTAGGGTGTGCAGAAGGTAATATGTAAAGACAAAATAAAGGGATTAGAAAGAGGGCAAAGTAAATTGCAACTGTTTTCATTCACGACCATCATGAATTGGATTATAGAAGAGGCATTGCTAGGAATACCAGGATACCCCTACGAAACATTTTTTATGTTTCTGTGCATTATTAATGGAAAACTGATTTCCCGATTAGATACTTACTCCATGTTATATATTTACCAGGTATGATTCTCACATCTGTATAGTTTTACAGATGACAAGTGGGAGTGAGTTATTGGGAATTAGGTGATCATCCTCATTATATCGG